>JARHVA010004550.1:405000-757500 GCA_037957365.1 Torreya grandis
AGTTTGTGTACACAAGTATGAAGACAAGTTTGATGAAATCCAACCTTAAGACCTTAAAACTTGTGAAGGATGGGCCTAGTACATCATCCATCAAGAATAAATACGAAAATAAAGAAATAAAACTTGTTGTAGAATACAAAGTGATAGAGATTTAAGGCATTCAACATGTTTAAGATGAAATAAAAGAGAAATTATATGATGCTATGACAAGTATTATAGTTGAAGCAAGAGAGATAAAATAATAAAGAAGATATAAAGGTAAACCATAAATATTTGAGAGAGTAAATGACCTTGAAATATTCATATATGGAGGTAAATGAATGCTTAATTGTTGATTTGTATTGCACATGTGGAAAGAAAGAAGATAATATGTAGATTAGAAGGAAGAATAAATAACAACTCTCAAAGGTGATACAAGGACATGGATATGTGATGTTTAAATGGATCAATAAAATTGGTGGTGAGAAGGAAGAGGTAAACCTCAATCAAGAGGTCATTGAAGGCAAGCAAGCAAGTGGAGAAAAAGACCAAATATGGAGGAAAAGAAAAAGGAAAAAATACATCAAGTTGACATGATAGGACATGAAGATAAGAAACATGAAGAAGGTGAGATAAGCAATCAATATCAATTCAAGAGAGTAAAAGGTACAAAATGGGTTGAAAATATCATGAAAATGGTACAAGATAATAATATTGTTGATATATCCCGAGGGAACATTGGAAAAGAGGAATTTTACAACTCTAAGAAGCCAATAGAATATATGATGGAGCTAATCAAAGAATAAGAGATGAAGGTGTAGTTTTGTAAGCAATAAGATGAGTGTATAGAAGATAATAATTCTCAAATTTTTATTTCTAATGTTACTTATGATGATACACATGAATACATTTCAAATAATGAAGATATTTTGTATATGGAAACCATAACATTGATGGATAGGTTTGGGGAAAGTCAAGGTGAAGGTGAAGCAACTCATGGAGTGATTAACAAACATGATATATAATATATTGAGATTGGTTTGAATCTTCTGAATGATGGAGTCCAAGGTCAATTCAAATATCAAGGTGCCCAAGAAGGTGAAGAATAATATTCTCTAAAACGTGATGAAGTTGATGAAGAGGTGCATTCTCTCATGTTAAAGAAGGAAATGGAGATGATAGAAGATATTTTTATTCCAACAAATGGGTTGTGAGAAAGTTAATTACAACAAGATAAGATCATAAATGAGATCAAACAAGAATCAAGAGTGGAGAAGCATAAGGAAGCACAAAGAGTTGTGCAATCAAAGTCACAAGCAAGCACACTAGTAATCAAGCAAAGGGAGCATGAGCAAGTCAACAAGGTAAATTATTTAATTGGTTAAGTTAAAATTGAGTTAATATTTGATATTAATATATATGTCAATTTAATAAGATGTCAAACAATATTTTACCATGATGAAGGAGAATTATATGAGAAGTTGTTGTAAGATGAGCAATGACATATAAATATACATCAATAAGTGAAAAAGTCTAATGAAGAAGAAAAAAAGAGAGTATTATTGGATATTTTAAAAATATTTATGTGCCTATGAGTCCCTTAGAGTAAGGAACCAATGTTTCCAAGAAGCCAAGACAACTAAGAAATCAAGTATCAATTGAAATCAATGAATAAGAAGGCCATAAAACAAGCATAAGAAAGAAAAGTAAGAACCATTTTTTTTCAACAGAGGATCATGAAGTAAAAATTGAATTATAAAAGATATAACATCCATCAAACACATATATAAAATAGTTGGTACACCTCATAGAGGTATAAAATGCATTGACAGGAAGGCTAGACAAAGCCAAATAGAAGAAATACAAGAGCCTAGTAAAGAGAAAGGATCGAGAAAGGAGGAGAAATAGCAAGATCAACATAGAATATATTCAAAAACTAAATTTGAAGGAAACAAAATGAACATAAAACTAAATTTTCTCCCTCTTAGGTAGTATGATACAAGACCATCAAGCAAATAGACATTAGTTTTATGTTGTTAAAGGTCATATGTTAGTAGGGATCAAAGTTGACCAATTTTGGAATGAAAATGTATGAGAAGGTTCCTCTAGGGTCCATTTGTGTCTTTTAGTTCATTTAGAGTTATAAAGAGTCCTAAGAGTAAGTTTTGTGTGTGATTGGAGTTTTTTCTCCAAAATTATAAATTTTAAAATTCAAATATTGGAACTAAGTTTAGAAAGGGTATAAGCATTATAGGAAAGGAATATGTGAAAGAAAGTTTGTGAAAGGATTCAAGGAGTTATGTAAAAGTGGGTTGAAGACATTTCATGTCTAAGTAATAAATGTGGTGTCAATTAAGTGTCATGTTTAGTAATGTAACCACTATCCTCACATTGAGTTCTGATGTGAGAGAAATTTTGTCTTGAAACTACCATAACCAATGTTGAAGTTGGTTGAGAAAGAGAGTTTTACGTGAATGGTAGAATGAGGGAGAGAAGGGAAAGAGAGGATAGATATCTAGTAAGGAGGATAAGCTATAAAATAAGAATGAAAAAATCCTCAAGAAAGTTAACTAAGTCCTTTGATAGAATGTGTATGAAATCAAAAATGTTTCAAATGAATAAAGATTATATTGTTGATGTGTATTCTCCATTAAAATTTATATTGATTTTATTACTTCAAATGTTTTTTTTGGAAAGCCTTTAGTTCATGATTATGTTTATGTTCATGTGAGGTTACAGGTTCAAACAATGGACTATAGGTGACAGTCAATAAATTATGGAATTATAATCAAAAGAAAAGGAGAAGAGTTAAAGAAGTTGAGTATAATTGTGAGGAAGGAACTCTATAGTATACTAATCATAGAGTCATGTGGGAACTTAAAAACACTTTTGTTAATGAATGGATTTATGGGGAGTGGAGAAACTTAGAAAAAGATAAATTTTCTTGTGTACCCTATTATATACTTATGTCAGTCAAATCATGGAGGTGAGTTGATGTGGTTTCTTTAATAAACAGTTTGAATTTTTTGTGGGATAAATATAAAGGTAAGAATAAATTTAATGGAATACTAGGTCAGGTTATTTTAATTCAAATAAGTCACAAATCTCTAGTTGCATAGTTAACTTAGAAAGCAAACCCATGTTGTTTAGGCAAAGCCCTATTGTTGCATAGTCATGTGTTAAGTTAGAACATAGAAGTGTGGATAAATGTGAATGTGCTTTGGATTATTGAATTTTGAACATGTTTATAAGGTAGATAAGTCTTTATAGGAACCTTTTTTAAGTTATAAACCTCTTTGAATACAAATAATCTAATAACCTCTTACACAATCATCCAAGAATGCATATAAGTCTATGTTTTGATCTTTATAAACTTTAAAAAGGTGGATAAATGATGATTATATATTTTTAAAGGTGTATACTATCATTACATACCTAAAAAAGGTCTTTTGAAAGTTTTAAATGATTTATAACTTGAAAGAGTTATCAAAATTCTTCAACCAAGATATTTCCAATGGCACATTACCACAACCATTGATGCTTCAACATAAACAAGGGAATAAACCAATTGAACACAAGATCAGTTTTTAACACACAATTATATGAATACAAAATCATATGAATCATGAATATTACAAAGAGTGCACTTACCTATATAGGCATGGCAAAGTAATGTGAAGGCTAAACTAGGCAATATGGGGCAAATACCCAAATAGGACAAACCTAGCAAACATGAGTAAAATATACTCTAAACCATCCCCCCCACCAAAACAAGTGAAGTTAGGGTCTAATAATAGAGGATACAATTTTTATTTATGTGTACCTATAGATATCAATCCATCATGTTGGATTACATGGATGTCAAGTCGCTATAACCACCAAGTCAAATTTGGAGTGGTGTTGAATATGAGAATCACTAAACACCAACACTATGCTCCAAAGTACTAGGTATAATGATGAAATCAAAGAATCATAACTCAAATACCCTCCAACATGATGGTAAAGTGAGCACAAAGACTGGTGGGGCTTCCACACTAGTGTTACTAGTGGGGATACCATATTAGGGTCACTGTAAGAGTCACCAAGAAGGACATGGAGTAATGTAATAATCCTCATATGTGTTACAGGAAACAAAGTGCCTAGATAATATACCCCTGTATAGAGGATAAATCAAAAAAAAAATTAAAAGTGTAAAGTACATATCACTCTCATAAAGTGGAGAAAAAAGAGAAAACCCATAGGAGAAACTCCCCCCCTCAAAAGAGAGAAATTAAGAAGAGAGATAAAAATGGACCTAAATATGATGATGAAGAATTATTCACTCTAAGTAATCACAAGTAAAAAAAAACTCAATCTACATGAGTGGTCTGAATCTACTACTTAATCACAAAAATAACTAATAGTGGGATTCACCATAATAGCTTCAATCAAGAAGACTATCACTAGTGATGAAAGTACAAAAAAGTATAACATGTGTAAAGAACACTCAACACCAAGAAGTATAATGTACATCACACCCTCCATACTATTAAATGGGTGGAGTGGAGAAATAAAGGGTGTCTGCATGAGTGGTCTGAATTCACTACTCAAACACTAAACAAGATGACACTATATACACTAGAATATCTCCAATCAAGGAGACTATAAATTATAAAAAAATGTGTCAAAAATATAGAAAAGTCTCTTAAAGATGATGGCCCATGGTGGTGATGGAAAAGACAAGTAACTAACAAAGTGAAAAGGTGCCTAAAAATAGAGCACACACATGCATGAGGGTGGATAAGGTTGAATGAGCAAACCCCCCAATGGCACATTTTAAATCAATGTGATCATAATATAACCTATACATAAAAAACACCAAATGGAGACAAGGAAGACACTGGACTTCACTAGAATAGCTCCAAAATGAGGAGACTATCAACCTATCATAAATCCATCAAGAGAGATGCTATAAAAATAAGGGAGTGAAGAAGGTGTCTCCATAGAAGAAGGTGAGGCACTAAGAAAGGGGCCTTGAGGAGATGTGACATAACTACCAATGTGTTAAAGTACTAATTCATGTCATGGGATGATAAAAGAGTGAGGAAAATGGTGAAAAGAACCATAGTGTATGTAAACACACCAAAAAAGAATCAATAACCAAAAAATAACAATGTACAAAGCACACGCAAAAAAAGACATTGAACTCAATCAAAAATGCAACCATGAGTGTGTGAGAGAAGCATAATGTAGGACACATAACATAGGAAACCTTGTATTAGTGACAATGCACAATCAAGAATAGGATGTTGGACTCAACCAAAAATGCATCCATGAGTACAAAAAATGATGATAATACAATCAAGATGAAGCAAGAAGGAAGTTTCTGTTGCTTGTGAGGGGCTCTAACCAATTGCCAAATTAGACCTCACCCTCTGATCTCTAAAAAATGATGTAGATAAGGTACATGAAAAAAAAAAGAATAATACCTCTACAAATTCTCACAAGATATCAAATGCATCACCACTCAAATGTCACCACAAAATGAAAGCAAAGTGTAGCACAACTAATGTGAAGAGACCCCCCTAGAATGTGGTACTCTATAAAAAAGTGAATTTTTAAAATTTGATGTCACCAATAGATATAGAATAAGAAAATGTACTTTTGAAAAAAATATAACTCAAATCTGAGTTATGGCTCAAAAGTTATAGGCATTTTGATTTCTTGTAAAAATGGGTAAAAATAATTAAAAATCATTACCATATAGTTATTGAGGCCAAATCAAAGACAAATATAGGCATGAAACCACTTGTTGGAACCATAATTTCTACATGAATTTGAAAAATTCAATGGAAGTTAAAAAAAGTATTCCCAATTACCTCAGTATGCATGCAGGAGAGTTTGAATTCCTCTTTAAGCAAAAATTAGCTAGTAACAAAAAATAATGAAATTATAGCTATGTTAAGATGAATACGAGCTAGATTTTTTCTTTCACCTTGTTGAGTGGCTAAGAAATTTCAATAGTAGGCCACTAATAGGGAGAATTCTTCCAAGGGCTAATTTCATATGTGTAAAATCAAATCCATATACCTCCAACTATATGTAGTCCTTCAACAGATCCTCCAATGCAAGTGTGTTGTAGAGTAATGGTGTAGGTATTCTCACCTATGCTTCAAATACACACAAAAATATATATCCTCCATTCTAAAGGCTCACTATAGGCCAATTCCTCATATCTATCCAATTCAATGTAACTATTTTAAGAGTTTTAGCACCAAGTTTGCAAAATTCAATGCTTAGGCAGAAATATCTTCTAGGAAAATGAAAAAAAAAGCCAATGGGATCTTAATCCAGATATCAAATAATTAGAAAGGATGCTAGTCCATAGATATGTAAATGCTTCTGCTACAATGCCTTCCAACCTTCATAAAGAAGCATATTTGAGACAAAAAGAATAAAACTAATTCCAATGCCTTCCACAAAGTGTCAAGTTGAGACTGAATTTGAAAGTTGCTAAGGGTAAGGCTTCAAAAACTTACTCTTAAGATATAAAATTCCAAGAAGGTAAAAAGGATAATGAAAAATAAAAATACCAAAGCATGTTTCCTAGTAATGACATTAGCTAGGTAATTCAAGACATTGTCATTAATTTTACTCAAATAGATCCCAGTATGGTGGAAAAGAAATCACAATGGACTGAGTGTGGTGGAAATAGACCTAGATATAGATCTAGGTCATGAAAATGATTCCAAAATACAATTAAATATGATTTTACACTCTACCATGCCAATGTTGTTCCAAACACTAATGCTTCCTTCATAAATTTAGACACAACTCTCAAAAAAAGGCTTCTATAGCATAAAGATGTATCTTCTAGATGCAGATCATAAGGACATAGCTCTAGTATTAGGCTTAGAATCCAAGTCAAAAGGATCATAAATATATCCATGTTTCCCACACTACCAACACATCCTATAATGAACACAATTTATATTATGTGAAAGCAAAAAAATTCCAAACCAAATAAAAAATAGGATCAATCCATTTGATCGAGTAGATAAAAAAGCTTTAAATTTGGTAAAACGTAAGATTCCACACCAAGATTTGGTGTTTCTATAATAGAAATAAATGAAAAGGAGATGTCATGCTTAAAACAACCAAATCTAAAGCTTAAAACAATGTCTTTTGATGCTATATCTGAACCTTTCCAATGTAATAATAAGGAATATTAATGTCAAGCTCTAGTGGTTTGCCAAGATCAGATCTAGACCTTTCTTAAGCTAAAAGAAACTCTAAAAAGTCAAGTTTGGATCTCTTTGCCGTGCAACAAATACAGAAAGCTTCAACGCCTTGCTATAAGCAAAGAAACAAGCAAAAGATGCCCTTTACCTCAATGGTATGACATTAAACCAATTTTTTTTAAAAGCATTCATTCTCCTTCTAAATGAACCAAAACATGATATCGACAACCAAATACCAAATAAAATCACAATAGCATATTCCAACCAACTTAGATCCACATCCAATTATGAGGACAAACAAATGTAATGAAGTAGGTTGAGTAATGGGTATTAGAGATGGATCTGATTACCATGAAAGAGTTATCAAAACTCTATAGGTAATATCTCTCTAATGGCACATTACCATAGCCATTGATGATTCAACATAAATAAGGGAATAAACCAATTGAACATAAGATCAAATGTTAACACACAATGATATGAATACAAAAGCTTATGAAGCATGAATATTACAAAGAGTGAACTTACTTATATAGGAAAGGTAAAGCAATGTGAAGGCTAAACTAGGAAATTTGGGACAAATCCCCACATAGGAAAAACGTCTCAAGCATGATTAAAATATACTCTAACGGAACCAAAGATATGGAAATTTGACCAATACATATTCCCACACAATTGTCTAAAAGAACATAGTAATTCTAAGTTTTGCCCATCAAGAGACTTAAACTATTTGAGAATGTGGGTAATGGAAAAAAATACCTCTTCCCAAGTACCTCTACATCATCAACCAGCTAAACAAAGGAGTACCTAAATAAAATTTTATCATTTTAACAAAGCATTCTTCTAATAGTAATTTAGAAATGGAAAATGGTTTTTTGTGACATTGTTTGCACAACTATCCTTGATTGGGGATGCAGATGATGTAAGGAATTTTTTGAAATAAATTAGTTTATTTATGACAAGTGTTGAATAAGGCAATAAATGAAATTTATTTTACACTACTTAATATATAAAACAGTTTCTAGAGCATTTTCAATATTACATGTCTATCTAATGTTATTGATAGTAAGATGTTTTAACTCATAGTTTTTCATTATGATTCTTTGATAAACAAGTATTATTGAAAAACTAATTTTTTCCTCAAACAATTTAGCTAGTATGAATTTCTCCCCAAAGATTTTTGTTACTATGAGTTTGTCAGAAATAACTTAATCTTTAAAGTTTGTTCTAAGTTAGTGTTTAACATAAAATATCACAATGGTGGCAAGAAACATTTTAAATAAAATATTAGTGATTTTCCTTATTGAAAAATAATTTGTATAATGGTTAAATATTTTAGATATCATTCCACATAGAAATAAGTTATTGCTATTATGAGTATAAGGATTGTTGTTTGGAGTTGAAAGGATTATTAAATTTATATTACTGAATAGACATCCATTTTTTTTAATATTCATGTTACCAATACTTATGTTGTGCATTTATCCATAACTTGTTTAATATTGTAAGGAAACATTTAGATATTGGGTTATGGTTTACTTACCTAAACTCAAGATTAAAAAATTATTTCTTTCACCAATTTGAATGTTTATGAAATGAAAAATTTATTTTTATGTGTGGGACATCAAAATACTCAATTGCTAATACATTTATTAGATAAAATAAAGGAAATATTTTTTCAACATACATAAAAATTACAAAAGATTATATACATGTTCACACACTTGTATGGGACAAAATCATATTTTTAACAGGTGATAAAACATGCTTTGTTTCCAAAAAAAAGAATCAATTTCCTCTATATTAAGATAGAAATTTGATGGCACATTAGGTTCAAATAAGAAAATATTCAAACATTTATGTACGTGGTTTGACCATGTGGGGTTAGACCCAAATATGTGTCGCTCTTTAGAAACATAGAAAAGAATAATTAGTGACTTTGATTTAATTCTCATGATACGCTTATATAATTTATGTTTTTTTCAAAAGTTAGATATTTATATAGAATTTGAATAATCTCATAGTCACTTGGAATTGTTTGTGTATATACAAAAAAATATAATTATTTTTTACATATAAATAACTTTGTTAGCTTAGTAAGTTGATTAATTAATCTATTTAAATAAGATAGTATTTCAACTCAGCTATTAACATGTTTAAATGTAAACCTTTGTTTTTAGTCTAACTCATTTCATCCTCTCATCGTGATGATGGTTAATATAGCATGATCTCAAATGACAATTAAAAAAATTACACATTTAAAAAAAATAATCCTATGTCAACATAATTTTTTTGATGAAATTTGAATCAACACAAAACTAAACAAATGTGACTATTTTCATAATTCAAATTATTTAAATCATAGCCTATGTATATAAAATGTTTAGAGTTGTCACATTGATAATGGTCATTTACATGTTCTTAATTCATATTATCAATCCAGTAGATTGATAATGACAATGTATCTCATTTAGTTTCCATACAACACTTTATTATCAATCTGGGTTCATACCATGCTCCTAATTTGTCAATATGCTATTGATTTATCCATGGCCATGAGAATCTCATTCAGACACATGGTCTATTTTGATTTCATTTCTTCCTCATATTGAAGTAACTATGTTGTCTATTTTTTACCCTCTATGGGGTTCATAACTAGTGATAACATGACAAATTTATTGATGATAGTAATGAATCAAAATTTATCATTGGTAAACATCTTATTCATGGTTGTGTAAGATGTGGACAGATTAATTAGTACTAGTTTGGCAAGCTGTCCTATTTTCATAGCATATTAAAATGCAAAATTTTACTTTAAATTCATATGTTTGGTCCACACCACACATCACTTTTTATAAACATCATAATTAATCAGGGTGTTCATAGCTTTCACATACCATGTTCCATTTTGGGATTCTAGTTGGATCCATGTGTCAAGATTTTATTAGATAATATCAATTTGACCCATATCCATTCAAATTTTTGGTAGGATTATTCATTAGAGTATTTATCATATTAAAGGCAAAATTATAAAATTTTACAGTCATACCATGGAATCATACATCCATACATCTTTCACATCATCAATTATACTTCACAGCATCCCACAAGAATGAATAAAAATGTATATGCATGAATAATATGTGTCTATTGATATTATGTATTTTAATTAGTATTAAATTTGAAATTTAAGGAATATATGATAGTATCCAATATCCTGATATATTTAACTAAGATTGATACTAATACTATATTAATAGATTTTTGTTTCAAATATTAATGATAATTTAATCATGTGTTGTTTAATGTGTTATGCATTATCACTATTCTAATTATTTATGTCTAACTAATAAATGTATGTTAAAATATCCTAAGAGAAAATTCCACTATATAACATTAGTACAATGATATATCAGAACACTGAACTCATGATTTAGCTTAGATTTTAATACTTCAATATTCATTTTATTTACAATTATTCACCATGAAAGATGAAGTCTGGGTAATAATTTTGATTATTATTTGAAGACATGAATAGTGAGAAGATGAGATTAAGTGAAAATTTGACACATGGTGTGTTACTAATTCATCTCAATCTCATAATTGAAAACTTCATCTTGATTCCTATGTAGTGTGTGGTTGAGAGTGAGAGAGATCATGACACATAACATCATCTTGTTATCTCACATTATCACATTTTGAAAGTTTATCTTGATAAATTTTAGTAAGTGGTTTCAAGTGAGTGATATTGTGACATGTCGCATCATATTATTGTCTTGTAGTGAATATGTGAAGATACAAAGAGTAATAACACAAGATAACCATTCATTAATGGTAGTGAAATAAAAACTTTTATAAAGAGGTCAAAACAAATACGAGTGTCTGAGAAGTGAATACTAGTATTTCAAAATGAAAAAAATGGAAAATATTGAGAGGTTAAAATAAATAAAATGCAACAAGTGGCATCATCTCACATATAAGCATCACTTCCATGCACCATAATGTGAAAAATCATGAACACAAAGTTATTAAAGGTGAAATATAGAAGCTTAAGATCAATGAAATAAAATTTAAAAATATAAATAAAGTTGTCATAGTCTTATTTTACATTATACACAAGATAATATTATTATCACTTATGAAGCTAAGATGTCCCATCTTACACAATATAAAAATAATATCACTTAGGTATCTAATAAGACAATATTATTATCTTATGTAGAATGGGTGCATTCTTGATATACAAAAGATACATATTTGTTTTGATATGGTAAAAGGTTTCAATGGCCATCACACATATAAATAAATTAATAAATTAACACATTCATGTTTTATATACTATAATAAATAAAGATAATATACTATAATAAATGTCATGGATAAATATGGAAGAAGGTATGTAGTAAAAGTAACAAAAAGATTACAATAATAAAGTTTAGTTTTTCATTTCCTTCTTAGACAAAGTTACATCATATTAGTATAGGAATGCCTTCATGTAGGAGTAGGATTCACCCCATGTGACCTTACCCATGATAACCAAGAAACCTCTAGAGAAAATACCAATCACCTATTATAATTTGAGATACACTGATCTATTATTAAATTTCACCCTAGAGAATGGTTTAAATTGAAGGTAGACTTGGAGAGTGACTAGCATGCTCAATCATCTAGAAATATCTATAAAGAAGGCCAATACATTTATTTTTATTAACTCATTTCCTTTCAAATATTCCAAAGATCAAAGGGACATATGATGGTGTTTTATCTTCAACCAAATTTGAGATGGATTTTATAGGAAATTTATGCTTGTTAAAATCCTTACAAAAACATTAGACCAATGAATTGTCTAGATTTGGCTTAATGGATTCAAGGTGAGAGAAAATTAAGGAGGAGGTGTCAAGCTCGAATTATTTTTTAAAATCTTGGATCATGGAAATTTATCTTTTAAGGCTTTCTCAAAGTTATTTATTATTCAACTTCCATAATAGGACATGACCCTATTTACCTTTTTTATAGGTTGGTAGATCTCCTTAATCTCCTTTAACTATATGGTTTCATGAGTCTATTATTATCCCATATCTTGGCTCATAATGAATTATAGAGTTATTAAGGTTAACATAATTGGGAAAAGATTAGTAGATAGGTCATGGTTCAACTTATGGGCCAAGTGTTACTCCATATACCATTAGTTCTTGGTAAATAAGTATTTTAATGATGATATCACCATCAAGGAAAGTGTTGATAACACTAAAATATGATAGATCTATAATAGTATATTGAGGGAGATATGACATGTTTTCATAGAGTAATGACATAATTTATAGTGGAAAGAGATTTTTATGTTGTATAAAATGAATAATTTAATGGAGAAAGGAGAACTGATGTCATAACTACCTGATATTATTTCCATCCTATTATAATGGAAGGGTTAACAATCAATTTTATCATTTCCAACCTCTATGAGCATGAAAGAGTTATTATTCTCTAAGATTGTCATTTCCATCCTCTCTGACTGTGGGAGAGTTAAAACTCTTTTTTTTTCATTTCTATCGTATATGAGCATGGGATAATTGTATCATATTTTGTAAAATGATTATAAATGAGGCCTATGAACTATTTTACATTTTTATTTTCAATAATATTGAAAGTTTCTAAGTGTACATTCCCCAAAATTTTTTATGATATTAGAAACTTGATTAACGTCCCTAAAAAATGATTGTTTTTTTATTGAATTTTTATAGCATTCTATGTGAATGTTGGTTTCAAGATTTAGTTTAACTTCTAATTCAGGGGGAAGATACTTATTTAAATTTTGATTTAATTAAATCAAAATGGAATACTTATTACTACCATCCTTTGCAAAAAAATATTAAATAAATTCAGCAAATTACATTCTAGAATCTATTTGTTTAACATTAAATTCTGAAAACTTTAAAATTGGAATATGTAAAATGTGATATGTAACTCATATAAAATTTAAAGTGGAATATAATAATAGTGAAATTATATTCCAATATTTGAATAACTAATACCATAAAAATCTAATAATAATAGTTATATTTTATTTAGACTATAATATGTCCAAATTTAATGATTTTTAAGTTATACAGATATGATTTATAGGTAAAGATATGAAATAGTAATATTACTATTATGTATAAATAGTTGGATATTTTGGTAAATTATCACACCACTAATATACAAAATGTATGGGTTGACCTATAAGAATGTATTGAATTTACAAAATTACCATTTAAGGGTGCACAAATGGTGTTTGTATAGGTGGATGAATCCACTAGATGGATCCATCTATGCTTTACTAAGATGTCTGGTAAATGACAATGGTGGTTTGATTATTAGGAGACAATTTATTTAGGACTATAATATAATTAAGAAAAAACTAGGAATACTTTTAGGAAATTGAAATCAAGTCAAGAAGGCCAAGCCCATAGAAATTAGAATGACTAAGGAGGTGTGTAAAAAAGAGTCGTAAATGTATGTTCAAGTCATGAAATGTAAATATAGGTCAATACTCACATTTTCAAGTGTCTAATATCATATTTTAATTTCTAATGGACCTAAAAACATATTATAATTATAATTTTATGATGGTTGTAAATAGATCAAAGAGGCTGTCTTAGGTCATGCTATAGGATTTAAAACATTTAATAAAATTATACTATAGTTCATTATTTGTTTGATTGGAATTGATAAAGTTATTTTAGTTATTTTTATATGATTATTGGTATTTTAATTTTTGAACCAATAAAATTTATAAGGATTATAAATTAGTGAGTGAGGCTTGAGTATATTGTACCATTATAAAACAAAACCATTAGGGTTTGACAAGTAGTTTTGTAAATACAAAGGTGTTAATTTTTATCCACTCCTTATAGATATTCCTAGAAGAATTAAGTTACAAAATGGGATTAGAAGATATATTAAATTAGATGGTTAAAGAAAATACAATTATATATATGCTTGCAATAGAGATACTTTGGGATAATATTGATTATTCTTGATGAATCTATTGTGAAAATAAGTTACACATAGGGAAGGTGGCAGGAAAAATTATTAGACATTCCCTATAGTTTGTTTTTAGGGTGTATTGTGAATTTAAATTATTTTATTTTACATTTTCATGAATTTATTTGAATAATTAGATTTCATGATAATAATTTGGTTTATGACTTGAAACATGAATTGTGTAGTATCAAATGCATTTTGATTGGATTGAGATGCTTGAATAAAATATTGACTAGAGTGGGTATATATGGTTGCTCTACATGAATGAATCATTAGTTTTAATGTTATCATTTTGAGTTTTGGCACTAAATATAGGGAAATACATAATCATTATTATGATAGGCATAATTGAAAATGAAATGATTGAAAATAATCACAGAGTTTTCCCTAAGTTTTTTTAGGAAAGATATGCTTAAGTGAATTTCAAAATAAATGAGACATTGTGAGGAGATGCATTTATTCAAGGTATTTTTATATGTATTGTATTTCCTTAAATATGAAATTCATTTAATGGATGTACTTAAGAAAATATTTGGATTCACCTTTAGAATAATATTCATAAATTTTTTGATTCCTAGCCATATATATTTTGTTAAAATTATATTTAAAAAGAGTTTGGTTGTTTTTTTTCATATAAATATTGAAATAATTAGGATATTATTAAGAAATATAAAAATGGAATGCCAAATTATCTTATAATTTTTATAATATCATTCATAGACATGGCATTAATATATTGAGATTTACATCATTTGAAACTACCAAGGTTTTGGTTGGATTTTATTTTTTCATGTGTAGACATTAAAATATGGTATTATCCACTTGGAAATGTCAATATTAACCTATATTTATCCCACATGACATGTGTATCTTAAAACAACTCTTATTTTCCTTATCTACTAACATTCACATGCATCAATATGAATATGAATGTCCCATTTTGTTGTTAGTCACCTACATGAACTTATAAGTTTATTTAAAACCAACCAAATATGCTACATAGACATCTTCAGATAATCAAATTTACATTCATGTGTCTTGAAAACTAATATCAATATTATATAGTTTTATTGACATAATTATCTTGAAGTGGAGGTTACTATTTTTCACTAAATAATAAATATTTATAAAATCTAATAAATTCCTATGGGTTAGCTTGTTCACCTAGCATGATAGCGTCATGATAAAATACCCAATTGGACTCATGGAAATAAAAATTAAGATTAAATTTATTAATTATTTGGCACTCAATTGATAATAATCTAACACTTATTTAGAACACATATATACACTACTTCACATTGAGAAAAACTATCATAATTCTCCTAATTTTTAAATTAATCACTATAAGCAGTCATTATCCAAGTCTAAATCACACTAAGACATGAAAATAATTAACACTTACAAGTATAAAAATACATATTTTTAGGGTCATTCATATATAAAAGGATAAAAATTGCACATTCAAATTAATGGGAAGAACTACATGTGGTTTGGCTTCCCTTTTTAGAGTATTTGATACATAATCAATTTTTAGTCATTAATAGTGGTCGTTGGGGTTAACTTAACCCATTACACATCTATAGTTTTTAACAATTTTATATCCTGTATAGATGGATATAGGGTTTCAATGATAATAATATTAATTTTTAGATTTATGAACATAACCAATAATTAGGATAACACATACAAATATATTTTAAGAAATTATAATAGAATTTATGGTCACAAAGCTTTAAAAATATACATGATAATTACATTAGCCTAAATTCAATTCCATAGATTCAAGAATAATTTATGGTCACAAAACTAAGTTATTCATGCACAGTAAGAGAATAATGATGTGTATTTATTTAAAATTATAATTTGGAGCCTTATATGTATGGATATAAATAATAAAATTAACCTAAAATATATGTACATGGACTTGATATGCATTAATAAAGTATAATAATTTAAGCACAAAATACCACTACATTAACCATGTTATGAGGGAGGAAATAAACTACATAGATTGAGATTGATGTAGTTTGAAAAGGAAAAAGGAAGGAAAAATAACCACATGGATAATGATTGATATAGTTGACCAAATTTGACTTTTAGGTCAAATTGGGGCACCCCTAGGTAAAAAATTGGTTTTTATATGTTTTATGGGTATAATACATATGTCAGAAGGTGTTTTATAAGTCAATTAAAGCCATTTTATGTTATAATAGACTTGGTCCTTAGTCATTTTAGCCCTTTTAGTCATTTTGGGTCATTTTAAGGTGCATTTAATGACTTATATAGATTTATTGGGAAGTGTGAAGGTTAAAAAAGGTGATTTCAAATCCCATGTGTCCTAAGAGGTCTTAATCAATTGATATAACTGAAAGGTGGTAGGTTCTCTAGAGGAAATGATAGTTTTATTAAGAAAAAAGGACAGTTTGGCAACTGTACATCTCATGGGGAAGTGTGAAACATGGGAGAAGGTTTTAATATGACTCTTAAACTTATTTATATCCATATTAGTGATTGAAATACTCTATAAGTTCCATTTTTGGCCCAAAACCATTATGCTCCTTTTTCACCCTTCTTAGCAAGTAAAAGAAATCTTCATGTTTGTACATGGTATGACCAACAAATGAGGTTTTAGATCTAATACCTTGGTGAGGTTAAATTAAATAATATAAATTCATATCAATATAGAGATTTTGAATAATTGTGGATTTTTCTTCATGAACCATCCTCATGAAGTTGATTGCACGTTTTTGCTTGTTGTTTCATGCACCCTATAGTTTTTTCATTAGTTTGAACAATTCCATATGAACCAATCAGTGATGTTGACTACAGATGATATTGGCTTAATTATAAGATGATTACCATTCTTATTTTTAAGTTTCTTGATGTTTATATGAGTCAAATATCTCAAATTTGCAAGAGGATATACTTTTCTAAGATACAGGTAGTTTTCACTATTTTCAAGAATTTAATGATTGTTCATAGTTTTAGAGATTTGTAATAATTACTTTTTCATGTTTTTAATTCTATTATAATTAAATTTAAGTTATTTATCCATGTAATATCCATGAAATTATATTTACTGAGTGCCATACAACCAGTTTATCCTATGATTATCATACATAGTCAACCAACTACCATGAAAGAAGGGTCCAAACATTGGAATGGAGTATGAGAGATGATTTCAGACCATGACACATTTTTATGTGTCATTAAAACACAATGACAGGGTATTAATTAGTCATCAAAGTATATCATTTAAGTGTATTGATTGTTTCATGCTCACTCCCCATATGCAACTCAAAATGCTCATCTACAGGTGGTGTCTTTATGAAACTAATCATGTTAAGGAGATTGTGAGATTAGAAAGGTTATAGTCCATAAAAGGAATAAATTTTTAATAATTAAGGATATAAATACTCTTTTAGACCTCACAAACCACATATTCTTCCAACTCATCCTTCCCACTACCTATACAAGAAAATGTGAATTTATAGGTGATATGAGCAAAGAGTTGTGGAGTATTTTATGGTGTTGAAACAAGTGGTTAGATTGACTTTAAAGTCCTATAATTTATTTAGAATCATGATAGATTCATTTAGAAGCTATTTTTGAAAATTCAAGTGTAAATCACCTTCAAATAAATGACTGTGTGTTTTCAGGACCATTTTCCCTAAAGATACAAAACATAGGTCTAGGGGTTTTTGGAGATAGCATTTAACATGGTTTCAAATAATTTAAATGAATCACAATGAATTAAATTTATAGGGCATATTTTAAATGTATGATTATTTTTTAATGGTTCTAGTATGCACTTTTATGCATTGAGTGTAAATAGTAATAGCTACAGTTTAAAACCCTTAAAGTGACTCTAACATCCTAAACTTACAAATAAAATAGACTCTTATGGTTGGAATATACCTATTGATGGAATGAAATAAAAATTAAAATTAAAATAATAAGGATGAGGTCCATATATAGTGTTTTAATCCTTAATAACACCTATAGGTGTCCTTTTCATAAGATAGTGATCACCTACAACCAACTATAGGTGACTTATAGGGCAGTGAACAAAGAGGGTGAGGTTTCCTAGTGTTTGTTTAGTCCTAATATTTTTTTATGAACTTTAAAATTTAGGTAAAATCATGTTTCACTATTATCACAACTCAACATGGTCCCCTAACACCTACTAGTGCCTTGCCAAGACAATAACATAGTATGTTATAACTGACTACAATGTGACAGTGGTCAAATATGAAGAGTTTGAATATTAGGTTATAAATTTTGGTTTTGGAAAGGAATAATAATGGAATAGATACTATTATTAATAATTTTTAATGATGTTTTTAACCCTATTTAAACCTATATGGCCCCCTCCATGTGGAATATTCACTTACAACTAATTATAGGTGATTGTTACAGTCAATAAGCTGAGAAAGGGATACCTAAGAGATGCTCTAAGGTTACCCAAGATGAACACATGGTTTTAAAACATGTATTTATTATATTTTAAAATATTAATAACTCCTATGCATTATATCCAAGGTTAAATCATGTAGAACAACTATAGGAATGGTGTTTTGAGTAGAACACAGTTAAGGAAGCAAATAGTCTAAACTAGGCAAGAGCATATGGAGACATGTGTGGTCTTGGAAGGATGAAATAAGGTCATGTAAAACCTTCATAAAATTTACATCAGACTCACCAAAAATCATATAAATGGTTCTTATAATGCAAAATGTAGTCCATTGGAGGAAACCTTACACACAAGGATATTTACATAGTCTGGTTAGGATATTGGAAGAAGCATATAAGGAGTTAAAGTATTAGAGAGACTTGTGACACATTATTCATGACCTTTATGGTATCCATAATCCTTTTTAATGATAAATAATAAAAATAACAATCCTAAGAAAGTAACATATAGCCAGTACTTTAAAATAATACATATAGTCCATTTCACTAGTGATCTGTTTAGGTTTTGGATGAGTTGAGAGGTCTTTTAACCTGACCAAGAGATAAAAAAATTTAAAAATAACCTTAAGGACTTGGATAATCTCTTAAAATAGTCAAATTTATTTATATAAATAGGGGAGTTCCCTTTTTTTATCTCAGATAGAGGGTACTCCCTGCATGCACAAAACTAGTAGGTTTTGGGGAAAAGAGAAGTGAAGTTACCAAGGAGATGTTTGTAAATGGAAACCAGGTTTTTAAAGTTATAAAACATTTAATACAACATTAAAATCCTTATTCATATTAAGTAACCCCAATAGGTAATTCTAAACCCTTGGAGTTGCAGTCAGTCATGCTAGGCACATTTAGGCCTAGAGGCCAAATGGAGGGTCAATTCTAATTTTGACATGAGGTGATAATTATAACCTATATAATAATGTTTAATGAGTCAATATAGAGGATTTTTATATATTAGGAGGAAATGAAGACCATCAAAAGTTATTTTTCTCTCTAAGGTACAATCAGGCCTATTACGCAAGGTTCAAGCCTAAGGCTAAATGGGGGCCATTCACATTTTTAGCATTATATTAACATCCTAATAGATTTAAACATGGGTTTAGGGTGAATATAGAGGTGATAAATATATTTTATGGAAATAAAAGCCTTGAGAAAGCCATTTTTGGCTTAAAACTAACTTAGACCTGTAGGAAAAGGTGAAAACAAGCTCTATATGAGAGTTTAAAATACTCATATCTTTCATGAGTCCTTTCAAGGGGGAAAAATAGGTTTATAGGAGTTATAATAGATATTTAAAAATAATTTTGTGGAATTAGTTTGAGATTCCAATGTTAAACCTGCATGAACAAAGCTTAAGAGGTCAGACATGCCTAAAACCCGTATTAAACCCTTACAAAGACTAGTTTGAGGAATGAGAGAGATAATGCACCAAAATGGAATGAATTATGATTGGATTTTAAATAGTAATAAGTAAGGCTCCCTACCATAAAAATTATTTGTATTGACTTGTACGTATAGGTTGTAAAATAGGGTATTTTTGACCATTTTTTGGTGTTTTATAGGTTCTAAAAGGAGCTTAAGGATGAAATAAAGTTTGAGAAGAAGATTAGAATTTTAATAAATCTATATGGTCATTTAATTGAAATTAAAAACTCTAAAGTGTCTATTCCAGAGCTCTCATCTAAGCCAAACAAAACTAGCATAGTGGACAAGCTAGTGAGATGGGTGGAAAACTTTGAGTGGGGTGATTTTAAAGTATACATAATGATTATAAGGACATGAAGGGTCTTGATATGTGTAATAAACTCTCCCAAACATATTTTCATTAGAAAACAAAGCCAAATTTGAGGATAAGTGTGTAGGGTGCATGAATAAGGAGTTTTTCGGACTACAGATGATAATGGATCACTTCCAGGTGATACCAAATAACCAATATTTAATCCAATTCATGGAGAGGCATGTATGAAATCCTTCCCCTTAATTAAAATCATCTAAAAACATTTTATCATAACCTATGTCATTATTTTTGAGAACCATATTCTTTGTTATATCTAGGGCTTGTTATAACCCAAACACATTTGTCCCTTGACCAACTATGATCTTGGTTATGTCTCATCAATATTATGAACAATTTAAATGCTAGTTATGAAAATAAGTTTATCCAAGATAGTATTTTATAGCTTCTTCTATAGACAAGTGAACAATAACACCTTTACAGCTTAGGATCTTTGCTACCACATGGTTCTTTAGATTGACTTCGCACTACACACTATTTTATATTACATTTTATTCTCTTTGGTGAACATTGTTATCTTTTTATGATCATTTATCTCACTAATTTTTAAGAATGTACCATTTTAGTTGACTTTAGATGCCATTTTAACCTTTAGTTAGTTCCCTAGTCCATTGTTTATATCCATGATTGCCATTGCAACTAGGTTTAGCTATTATTGAAGCTTCTACTCTTCAATGAGCATCTCCTTAACTAGTTGGTTCCCCTTTTGTACATATTTTATCCCAAAAATACCAAATACATTATAAAATTATATATAAAAGAATAAAAACGTTTTATTGTGCTTTTGTACATTTTGATCCTCATGCTCTTGTCATTTTACAAGCATTTTATCCTAATGACTTTTTGCTATGTGAGTCATCTTGTCCCATGCACATGTAATTTTGTAAGCATTTTATCCTAATGACTTTCAGTTGTGTGATTCATATTTTACTATTCACTTTCCATTTTTTAAGATTATTCTCTCTCATCCCACTATGTTACACTCTTGCCATTTTTCAAGCAAATTAAGTCCCACTGGTTTGTCATTTTACAAGTCATCTCATACTCATGCTCTTTCCATTTTTCAAGACCAATCTCATTTATCATTTCTTCCCTTTTATTCTAAAAAATTAATCATATTTTATAGTCATCATCATGTCTTTTATCCCACTTCTTGGGATAACTACATTTGGCCTGAAATTCATGTTGGAACATGCATCCATGGAACTATGTAGGTAATGTCCACTTGTTTGTACATCTGGAGTCAGCTTAGCCAACACCTTATTTCTCATCTCTTCACCCATTTATTCTATCGTAGTTCCTATTTTATTAAGGATCAACCCTTGTGTCCTTATTTTTTGTAACATTGTAGTGGAAAGTAATGCCTTTACTACACATGCATAAATAATTGTTTTTAAACTGTACTAACTTGGTTTTTGTTTATGTGTGTTTGTTTGAGTTTTATTGGTGTTTTGTTATTTTTTTATTGGTATTTTATTATGCTTCCATGCATTTTCAATTATTTATTCTTATTTTCTCCTTTTATTACTTCTTGTCTCACCTTGGTCTTGTGTTTCCTTGTATGTTTTTTCTCTTCTCTTTTGTTTTTCAAGAACAACTTGATGATCCACATGAATCTTGATTATTTATATCTTTATCTCATGTTATGAAATTGTTATTTAACCTTTTATATTTATTTTATTATTGTTGGTGTTTTGTATTCCTTTTTATTTTACTTTTCTCTTTTGTGTTCAATAATGTCTTGATGGTCCACATAGATCTTGATCCTATTTTACTACGATGTTCTTGGTTTTCCTTTTTAAACATTTTTATTCCTACTTAAATCTTAATTGTTCATATCTTGATTTTAAGTTGGGATCATTTATGTTTATCTTTTTCTTTGTCTTTGCTTTTTTGATTAAATATAAATAACTATAACTCTAGTTTTGGTCATTGTTTTACCATTATCCTTAGTTATAGGTATTCACATTTGAATTGGATCTATGCATTTGAAATGCCATGTCATTATGAGTTATTCATATGTACAATTCCTAATTTATTTTTCTATATCAAGAACTTTGTGCTCTTAGTTCAAGTCTTAATGTCAACATAGCTCTAATGAATAGGTCTCAAGAACACTATGCAAAAACTAGGTTCAATAGGTTTAGCACCTAATTCTATGCATAGACATGAATCTCTTCACATACATCACAAGTATAATCAATTCTTAGTCAATTTTCATCATCCCTCATTATATTCTCTCTAAATCTTAGATGAAATACATTGATTTGAGGTCCATTTGGATTATATAGGAAATGCGTGAATACATGATGTATCTCATATCAGGTTAGCCACCATCTTTATTCTTTTTTTCATCTCTTTCATCACTTTTTTCATTCTCATATGCCTAGTTTTTTATGGACTTTTCTAAGCCATTATACCATCAAATCTATGTTTGGGCCCATTCACTTTAATATATGTTTTGGGTTATATCCTTGAGCTAGATACTTGCCAATTTGGTCATGATGGGGCACAAAATTTTAACTGGTTAATAAATCTAAATCATCCCTATAGGGGTAAACCATTATTTATTCTTTACCAATGATCAAAATTAGCCTTGCTAGGGCACAACTATTTTATCACTATCAAATCTGCCCTATTGGGGCATATCTTATTATCATATTTTTGGAGACCACTTTCTCATTTTTCTCTAATTCCAAGCTCTCCACACTTATGCCCATGATGGCATTATTTTAGTGTGAAACTTATCTTAGGATTGATCACTGCCATAAGTGTATATCTTACACTCTCAAATTGGGTGCATTCAAAGTGTGTCCCTTACATTTATGGATTGAATCCTTCCCATTCCCACCATCTTTGGGGTCAATTTTACCTCTAATTATATTTTTATCATTGATGGTAACCATGAATGCAAAAATTATCTCATCTATATGTGATCTATTCCACAGGTTAATCTCTCACTTTCCCTCTCTTTTGAGAGTCCATCATTCTCTTTCATCCTAGTATGTCCTCTCAAGGGGGCATCATTGGTAATTTCCAATTTATTCTTGGAAACTCTTTTCTTTGAAAATATATTACTTAACTTGAATGTCTCACTACACCTTCTCAAATAGGGGTAAAATGTAGACATCCAATTCCTAACACCATTTGTGTTGAAATTGTCAATCTTACTCAAATTGCACTCAAATGTACATTTTAGGTCAAAATCACTAAAACACCTTAAATGGTTTGAAATTTTCATTTACAAGTGAAAATTTAGGCCAAAGTGTCCCTAAATGGGGTAATGAATTTTATGTGATTCTTAACTTTGATCAATTCATTTCAAGTCAAAATGATAATTTCATCTTTTTGTGCTCTAGATCACTCTTTTCTTATAATTCATCATTACACATCATGTACCTTTGTTATTTTGTGTTGGAAACATCCTAAATAGAAATACGGTTATAATTCATCTAACATCACCTTCCAATTCTTATCGAGTCAAATTACAACCCAGTAATATGACTTTCTGACCATTTTGATTAATTAAGGGCCAATTTCCAAAGAATTACACAAATATTTATTATTCTTGTTTAAGGCTAATTAATTCAAATCATTATTGAATATTTCATTTTGGAAATTGATTCTTATTAACTATATCACCTAATGACATCATTTTTTAAGAAGGCATCCCTAGGCCACAAATACATAAAATATTTGAATTATGGCCTCCCATGCCTTTTTAATGCCTCCCATGCCTCATTAATGACCCTTCTTCCCAAATCATGGTGAGGATATTTATGGATTTAGATGAAAATATTAGATTAATTCATGGCCACATATCTCAATCTTGAGATGGATGGTCATGGTTGATCATAACCAATCTCAAAAATCTATAAATAAAAGGCCTCACACTACCATTTTTAAGATTAAATTGTGTAAAATTATAATGATAAAATCCCTTCACAATTGTTTTGTGTTTTGATTATTGTGTTATTTACATTTGTATTAGCTTCATTGATAGGAAAAAGAGATAGTTTATATCATGAGCCTAGGTTTTCAATAGAGTTCTTGAGGCAATGGAAGAGAAAAGAAGCCATTGTTGATAAAGACTAGAGCTCTACATCAAGGGGAGAACACTCTTGGAGACACTTTTGAGTAATGGAGTCATTTATAAAGGTAATGGTTGATTAATTTTTTCATTTGTATCTTGTTATCATTAACAACCCCCACATGAATAGTTTAGCTTAGATTGTCAATCATTATGCATTATTTTATGATTTTTTATGACTAATATTTGAATTGATCCTCTTCATAATCTACTCTAAAACTTCTACCTCTTTTCTCTATTCTTGACACCTATCAATTGACTCCAATGGGTTCTCTTTGACACATCACCTCTTTCTCTTAAAAGGTGTCTAGAAGGCTCTTCAACTCCTTAGGCCTATTTTGCACATAAGTTTCAAAACTTGGTTTCAGTTACTCTAGCTCATATTAACTTCATGTATGGCCAATTAGACTCATATTAGACCTAAAAAAATCCTCTTTGAGGTCTAAAAATATCACTAACAAGTCATTCTCTACCAAAAGCCTCAAATAAGCCTCATTCCTTGTGGCCTTTTTTGTACAAACCTCCTTGTGTAGATAAAATTATATAGGGTCCTAATAAGATAGAGGTATATTCTTGTACTATACATGTACTTATAGATCTAGGAGATGTATTTTATGCCCTTTATCTCTTCTAACTAGGTCTCAATTAGGCCTCCCTACCAAGAGAGTCAACTTATTATATAGGACCCTCACATGTCTAAACCCCAAATAAATGATTGATTCACTTATAAAACATCCTCCCCTACCTCTATACCAAATTTGAAGTTCTAAGTACTTGTACATACCTAAAAAATATCAAAAATCATTGGTTTTAGGCCTATTATGTACATTTCCATATAGTTTTATACAAAACAATTACATGGGATGATTCTTAGGGGACTTTTGAACATGTTATGGGTGTTTTTAGGTCTGTATAATTTATATAGAAGCATACATATTAATTTCTCTCTTATTGGGTTTTTATGGCTCTTCTAGGCAACTTGAAAGTGGTTTGGGTTTTTAAAGATGATTCATAAAGTTGGACACATGAATCTTCCAAAAAATCCACAAAATCAAAATAAATTAAGGTGTCTATCTTCCCCTAGTAGCATAAGGTCCCATGAAAATCCTCTTAACCATACCAATCAAAAGAAAGTGACCTCTTAGGTTTGAAACAAGCTTTATGTGAGGTCTGAGAGAGAAATGAGTTAATTAGAGTTTTCCTGAGTTATTTTTGAACTCCCATGACCTAAATAGGGTATATTAAATATCCATTTACATATTTTAATACTTATCAAAGCACATTATATCATCAAATCTCTCTACATCTTAATGGTTTATGCTTATGGTTTACAGGACTAACTATCTAACTTACCCTAACTCATTATTTTCTCACATTTCTTCCCACTATCATATGTCTATGACTTCATGAAGTGTATGTGTGTTTTTTACATCATACTCTCAAGTTTATCATATTCACTATAGCTCTAACTGATTACCTCTCCTTAGTGTGATTTTTCAAACAAGTCTAGAAATACAAATAGGCTTATGCATGTAACTTGGTTTTTGTAGGGCTAAAAAAAGTTGAATGTATGGTATTTCTTGAGCCTAAGTTCATAATGAAATGTTTTTATATGTAATCCGACATTTATTTAGGATTTTCAAAGCTTAATTCAGCTCTAATTCACCACTTTTATGAGGATTGATAGTGCGTACAAACTATGTATACCATTAGGTCTGTATGGAAGCAATATGAGGACTTTCATGTTCTAAGAACCTTGTTAGAATATTTTCAAACTCATTCAAACATATTACTCTCTTCAAAACTCTCTATAGTCTCATCTCAAATTTGTCAGGATCTAGAACACACAGCTCTGATACCACTTGTCAGGATCCTACTCTAACAGCTCTGATACCACTTGTCAGGATCCTACTCCTTAAGACCACAATTGATTACCTTTGTATAAGTAACTAAACATAGAATTTAACCAGAAGTAATATGTAACTAGAATTTATAAACAACACATAATATGAGAGACAATACAATCTTGTATTAACACTCTTCCAGAAGGAAATACAATGAAGAAATCACACTCTTCCCACACCTCTTGGGCATACAGTAATTCTCACTCAAGAGTTCTCTCTCTCAATCAAGTACAACCAATAATCAACTCAATACCGAGTTGTTGTTTCCTCTAGTCCTTGTGACAACCAACTCAATTGGTTGTTTTGCCTACAATACCAGTACCTGGTGACAATCAACTCAATGGTTGTTTTGTCTACCTTACATACACAAGCAGATCTCCTTGATCTTGCTCCTTTTTGTGTTGTAGATATCCTTGATCTTGCTACCCCATAGATCTAATTTACCTTGCACACACACACACACACTCATAGATCTCTTTGATCTTGCTATACTGTAGATCAACTGACCTTGCTTACAACCTTGGCACACTTGCAGATCTCCTTAATCTTGCTACCTTGCAGATCAACTAACCTTGCTTTTATGCACACTTTACAATATAGCCCCATGGGTCTCTTAAATAGATCCCAAAACAAACAATAATTAGAAAAGTGGACTCAAGACTAAAATTAGTCTCTACATGAAAACTGGCTATTCATCAAACTAATTGTTGGTCTAACTAACAGTTCTATAAATGCACAGGTGACCAATGTCGGTTCCTGTCTGTCTAGAGATGACTAACGTCATCTGTGCTTGACTGATGTCGATAGCTTCTGGTCGACCCCTGACTGATGTCAGTTGGTCTTGACTAATGTTGGTGACTGTCTAACTCCAACAACCTCCACATTTGCATAATAGTGAAGCTTTTAGCTCCACAACCTAACAGAATTAAACCAAAACCATTTAAGAGCAAGCATATTATGTATATTAAGACTGATTAGGTAGGGTATAGAGTTTCCACTACCCTCAAATGAATCTAGGGAGCTGATATGAGGTTCATTACCATGAGATTATATTTCCACCCACACAATATTTTTTCATCATACATATAACTTTACTAACTTATCCAAATAGTCTTGTGTTTTGAACTATGTATAGGTAACTAGGCTTGGTAATCCCTATTTAGTCTCCTTATCTTCAAAATCTGATTAGAGTCTATTGAACTCAATGTATTTAGGAATTAAATCTCTTCTTTAACCTAAGTCAAACATTAATTATCCTTAAGAACTTTTCCACTATCTTGAGAGAGTCTGAGTGACTTAAACAATCTTGTAGATTCCTAACTTCCTATATTTATTCATTTTTAGATGGTCTGCCAATGTTGGTTCTTTAGGAACCTACCTTAACATTGAAACTCTTAACTCTCTACATACTATGATCTTGATAAAATGAGTATCTTCTCTTAAATCTTAAAACTTTTTATCTCTATCAACCTTGTTACTTGTTTTAAGATAATCTTCTTAACTAACTGTAGGTGGATAGTTAGGGAAGTTGAGTGTGTTTTAACCCTTTAGGTATTTAGAATAATCTTAAAACTTCTCCAATTAATCCTTATTTGTGTTGAGATTTTATACACATTATTAATTTTTTTCAATTCTTGTTTCCTCACTCACCATTTCTATCCAAGATAGTTTCCTCAACTAGCTGACTATGGGTGTCATTTTTAGGACTATTTGACTATGTACATAGCCTTTTAGACCATCTAAACCAATAATAAACCTTTTAAAGGATAATTTTTTTATGTTTATGGTGTTTATAACCTAAGACCATTTTCTATACCTTTAATCTCTAAAATCTACTAATAGTGTTGTCTAGGGCAACTTCTTATAAGAAGATGTAGGTAACTATCTAAAACAATTTGAGCATATGGTTTGAGTTTTTGGTGTCTTCAAAACTATATGGAACATTTAATTGATTCAACTTCATTAGGAGATATTTTTCACTATAGTATAAATCCATAGAGTTCTCTTAAATGACTTCATATATCTACACTTCACTATTCACATATAGACAAATTGTAAGTTCATCTCTTAGGAGTAGTTTTAGTTAGCCACCACTTGGTTTTAGTTATTTGGAAACCTCCATTAGTCCATATATTAACTATTTAACTTGAAACCTCCCATTTTTCATAGATATATAACTAAATAAAATTATTAACATCATGTGTTTTTTTAGATTTGTAAAGCATATCAATCATGTAGATGACTGTTAGGTAACTTGTGTTTGAAACCTTGAAGAGTATAACATGGATGACTAATATAGACTCAAATACTATTTAAAACATTTTATCAACACATAAATAATGAAAACATATATTTAATATCCTTTTAAAAACAATTTAAAAAACACATCAAAATAACTTATTATGTAGAAACACACAAAACATAGTCCAAGATGGTGAATAGAGATGCAATCAATTTGAGACTTGCATGGAATTATTGAGCGATAAAAAATCAATTTATGGGTTTTAAGTAGATAATGGAAGACCATATATATTCACTCAAATGCATTTAACCACCTATAAAACTCATAAACATAGAAACATGACCAATCACTTGCCTACAATACACAAAAGAGAGATTACTTGCCAAAGGACTATTATTACATGCCATAAATATAGGTGAATGAGTGTGAGGCATATAAATAGTATTATAACTCTTTCCTAATGATTTTGTTTAGCCATGATCTCACACTTTACACTATATTTACTCCAAACTTAGCCTATGGGGCTTTGAGTTTTGAAAAAGTAGCATGGGATCTTAGAAATTATCGATAAAGATAAGAGCACCAATAGAAATAAAAATTACACAAATTATAATATAATATGGGTCCCAAACTTTGGCCAAAATCTTATCCCCCAATTTTACCTATATGGCTTGTACCATCTATTTGAAGTTAGCCTTCACTATCTTGTGAATGAAGTGATGAAGGAGAGAGAAATATTTATGCAAATTTGGACTTAAAACTTATACCCAATATATTTTTTTACCTGTATAAGATGAAAGGACATTCTGAAGTTGTTTTCACTTGCAAATGACTTCAAGAGTCTATATAACTTCCTCTAACTCCTCAAACAAGTGTTGAAAATAAGGAATCTAAATTTTCCTAATTATTATGATAGGTTTAATAGTTATATAACTGATACAAGATATTTTAAAGGTATTTGGTATGTATTTTTAAGTTAAATAACTTTGACACACATTAGAGCTAGCCAAAAATTCACTTTTTATGCATTTTTAACACCTCCAAGCTATAAAAGGTCCTTAAACACTTCAAAACTTCATGAGATATTATTATAAGATGTTTAAGACATAAAATGACATGAATAATCCAATAATCACCTATGAAACATATTTATAGGCATAGGCTCAGTATCACTCTGTGTGAGCCCTATCCTACTCACTAATTACTACCACTATCTCTATGTCTTGCATCATAAGCTACCCCTCAAATTGGTCAATTGGGTGACCTACCCTATCAAATCTATAATATCCATGTCATTGGCTATGATAATAACATGTATCCTCATGATCTCCCCCTAGGCTATCACCATCTTAGCCTATAAACTGTCACATCTTACTCAAGGCTTGAAATATTTACTAATCATGTAGTAATTTCCCACTATATTTTATCTATAAGGGATTTATCCTCACTAATTTAGTGGTCAAAGGCATTGCCTCATATATACCCTACCCAACACCCTTGATGGTATCCCCTATATCATCTCTATATATAAAGGAGGACCATGTCCTCCATATCTATCCATAGACCCATCATGGTTATCCTTAGTATATGATCTATAATATAACACTAGAGGTGTAAACTATGATCCCAAGATCTATAATGCATACTATGAAATTTATTACATAGGGATATATGCTACATGTTATGTCATATGCTACACATGAACCTATAAAATTTATTATGGAGGAACATGCAGTGTAATCTACTACTTCAGGTCATGTAATTTTACCTATGCCTATACCTATACCTATCCATATGGTGGACCCTACATTGGTGTCTACCTCTACCTAACCCTCATATAGTACTATCTTGTTTTTTGAGGTTGGGTTCATGTCAATCATGTAGGCCTATATTCTACCCACCATGTTGTTTAAGCATTATTGATGCCCATGTTTTCTATGTCTCCTGTGTATTCCCATACTACTGGATGAACACCTACATAGTTCCCAATCACCTCTATCCTAGGGATGGGTTTCCCCCACTCCATGTATCTTGAGTAACATGTGTAAAAAAGTGTGGTCCATTAGGTACATCCTACTAGAACCCAAACTATCACTACACATGATCAGGCCTATAATGTTCCACCTTAAAATCATGATGCCTTATGATGTAACATGGCATGATCATATACTAGGTCACAGTTATATCCTCTACCTAGCTAAACTATACTACCATATCGGGACACAAGATAAAGTACTCATCTACCATCTCATCTATGGCCTAGTGATATTAGTCGATATCCCCTATGTGGCCTCAAAGGATGACTCCTATATATTACCAACCAAAAGCCAATGGGTCCTCAACACCTTGATGTAACCTCTAACTAATTGGCCACTTGATGAAAATGTGTTCCTAGGCTCAAACCTATATAAATTTACTCAACCAAATTCTCTTATCATTACGGTAGGTTATCATGTGAATATCATGTTACAACTGATCCAATACTATGGGACCCCATGGAAAATAAGTGATAAAATCTAACATATCTCATACCACTCCTAATATGCCAATCTAAAATAATTGACTGATCTTGTTAGGTAATAAGAGGTCATTTAAAATCACCATCAAAATCACCACCTCTCTAGGTACTAACATCTATGGTGGTGGTGGAAGAGGAGCCTATCCCTAGCCCTGTACTGGCACTAATTTTTATCCCTATCCTAGAACCCATCTTAAGGATACTACCACTGATCCATCACCACCCCCATTAAATATGACATCTAGTGGCAATGTTAGATCCTCTAAGGAATTGATATCAATGAACCCACCATAAAGCATGATGCCTATGACAACAATAAAATCCTCTATCATGTCTAGCCTACCATACCACATCCACTAAATCTTAAGACCTTGAATAAGTAGTTTCAAAATCCACCATAGATCCTCTAGAGTCACTATGGCCTCACCTATCAGAAGGTGAAAGGTAGATGTCTCTAAATTCCAATGCTTAGATAAAACATACAATTAGGCTTTGTTAGATTGAATCATTAGAATCTACACCATTTGAATCAGTTCCACTATCTATAAGAATGCTGCCATCTCCTTAGTCCATATGCTAGGATAATGTAATACCCATGATTGTTATTCACATGATATCATGACCTCCACTCATACTTTCATATAATAAATCATGTCAATTCAACTTTATTTTCTATATATTTCTTGTTTACATCACTCTGACCTTGGGATTAGAAAGGGTCAACATATGCTAAAAACACCATAACTTGTACTTGGTCATCTTCATGGGTCCTTGAAATGTATTGATAGCCCAAGAGAGGGTTAGTTATCCTTAGGAAGTGAGGCAACATGTTCAAGTAGTGAGTCATGTCAAAAATACTTAAGTTGGTCCCCATTTCACATTGTTTGAAGTTATGTCAAGGATTCATTCTATGCCAATTGTGTATAAGAGTCTATAACAAGACTTGAGGTGGTCCTTATGATCTAAATATACTCATGGAAGATGATCTAGCATACTACAGTCCATAGCCATCATATGATCATTTGTGCATTCCAAGAACTTGCATAAATGGGGGTAGAATTTAAGAGATTAGGGGCTAATTTGAGGAAGGATGATGACCCTTGTTTAAGGCCTTATCATATTTTAAGTTTATTTAGTAGATGTTAAGGTATTTTTCTCAATTGATGTTTCATTTGAAATTATGCATACTTTGCCTTCTAAGGGTGTACAAACCATGTGTATTATTTATTTATGACCCCTAAAAAATCATTGAGTCATTATAAGGAGATAAAATTCTCCAAAAGGACCTTATTGTCATCATATATCTTTCTAAGGTGGCTTTACATGTGAAAGGAAGTTTTTCTAGAAGTCAAATGCCTTCCATTCACCAAAAAGGGTCCACATGTGTGAAAAATGACCTTTTAGCTTCCCTCCATCTATACTTTCTATTTTGAAAACATATTTGACTCCTTATTTCCATCCTCTTATCCTCCAATGGGATTTCAAAATCTCAAAACCTAAAAATATGGAGAATATTGATGTTTTTCAAGTGTTTCCAAGACTTTTATTAATTTGTACATATAGGTTAGAGTTATAAGAGATCAAATATTTTATGGGGATCTATTATAGGCATGTCAAAGGAGAATCCATGCCTCAAATATGCAAATAAGGGCATAAAGTGTAGTGTAATCTCCATCAAGCTATTTGCAAGCTCTTTAAAGCCAATTTGAGTTGGATGGTATGGTCCATTTGAGAGGAGTGAGAGCCTAAGATATTAAATAGAGGTATGGTCCCTAGTGGGGTTTAAATTAGTGGCATTGTATTTCATATGAAGTCCCTAAGATATATGCACAATTACTAAGCTCCCTAGGTGGTCTTAAGCCCTTTGCAACCCCATAATCTTAACTATAGGTAAATTTATCAAAATTAAGAGCTCATTATGACAACTTGAGTATGTATAAAGATATCTAAAGGCCTATTGAGTGTATTATAGCCCTCTGAGCATGTTATCATAGTACTTAAAAGGACAGATCAACATATAGTCTCCCTTGGTTGGTAGATAATAGGTCATGTGATAGAGTTTATGTGTTTCATGAAAGAATAAAACATGAATAGGATCAATGCAAATTTTCCATGATTTCCCCATGTTCCTCACATACCTCACCTAGTCACCATTTGGTCAGAATATATCCCATTGATTCTCCTTAATTCTTACCATGTGAAATAAGGAAACAAGCTTCAAAAATGACTTAACTTGTCCCTATGACAATCAATATTTAGGCTAAAATTATATAAATGACATCCTCTTCAAGTGGCTAGAGTGATTTAGGCATGTGGAGGAGTCCCTCTCTATAAACAAATAATCCCCCTTATGTCCCTCAATACCAAAATCCATAACTAGCTCCAAATGCATTCATAAGCCTCTTAGCATAGTTTAAGGATTATTAACATTGTTTAAGGTTTTTTGTGGACTCTTAGTTTCTAGTTTCTCCCTTAAAGTGCCCAATTCATTAGATATAAATGCACTGATTTATTGAGTATCCATATAGGGATGTTTAAGGTAGTAATAGATGGTCTTGAATGGGAAGTAATAGTCCACATGATGTCTCCCAAAATACATCTTCCTTGTAATAACTTCATCAGATTATTTTCACCTCATAATAGGCTTTAGCTTTTAGACTCAAAAATTCAAAAAGACTATGTTATCCACCTACATATTTAATTCCTTATTCATGAGCCTAAGAGTGAAAGTGAGACCAAAAGTATGTATAATACCATGGAAGGCCAATTAAACTATGAGAAAAGAATCTTAGTCAAGTTTAGACTCTTTGAATAGGTCAATGACATAGTTTAGTAGGTCAAGTTTAGGACCAACTTTCAAAGAGTTTCCCCTAAATCACCACCTAAAACTAAGCCTAGGAAGATACAAGAGATGGATATATACTTATGAATATGAATGTCTAAATGGATTCTATTGAGTTTTAAAGGAGGCCAACTAAGTTCCTTATATCACCTATGAAACCTTTCTCTTTCCCATTAACCTATGGGAAGGCTCCAACTACAGTTAAGTGACACTAATCACCACCTACAAGATTATAGAAAGGTTGTCTCTAACCTTAAGAGTGAAATTCCACATATGCATTGAGGTGGGAGCTTAAATAAAGGATCAAGGTATAGAGGTTAGGTTGTTTAAAGATAAAAGGATATGAAATAATGACTAAAACAAGTTAACTCAAGACTCCCTAACTCTGCATACATAGTTGGCTCAATGCACATAGGTCTACATAGTCAGTTGGGGTACCTAGATAACCATATTGATGAAGGGAACAAACTATGTGAGAGTGACCCCATGGTAGCGTATGTAATTTTTATAGTCCTTAGAACCTTTGAAGCTAGAGTCAAGTTTGATAGGTTTTCCTAAGCTTGACTGGGCATTAATGACACATAGGCCTATGTGTATGGATATAAAGTGGGTTTTTGATAGCAGAGTATGAGGGAGACCACATATTAATAAATTTTAAAAAACCATAATATCACACTTCATGAGGGCTCCAAATATCTCTACAATGAGGAAAATACAAATATAGACCAGTCAGGTCTCTAGCATCAACTAGTTTTAGCACTCAAACTGGGCAAAGGATGGTCATATCAGACCTAGAAGAGAAGAATGATAGAGATAGGGGTTTGAATAGTTGTGAAATTTTTCAAAAGTTTGGGTTTGAATGGATAAAGGTAATATATTTTCTTGAAGCTACCATAGGCATATACAACTAACATTGTATCTTGAAGCTCAGTTTAGGCCTATAAGGCCTAAAACACTACTTAAGCCCTCAAGGCCCCAACTCCATTATTATAACATATCAAGTTCCTTGGGAAAATCTAAGGCCATAAAAGGATTTATTATTTTATTATAGCTACTGAGGGAGATTTTTCAAGCAAGGGAAGATAGTGGAAGTATCAATTTGGCCTAATAACCCTTTGTAAGCTCCATCACCCCAGTCTACTAGTTTGAGTTACTAGTTTAAGTGATCGTATCTTACATGACAAGATGACTAGTACGTAATGAACTTAGGTGAATTTAGGTACCCCTATACACTTTCCATCCATATTGGAGAGATTTGGTTTCAAGGGGAAGTTGTGTGAATAATCCTTAACATTGTGACTATGCCCAAAATACCTAGTTGAGACCCAAAAGCTACAAAAGTTTACTCAAAACTCATTGTAAAAGGTGCATGGGACTAGGATATATTAGTGAGGTTTGAGTGGTTATATATAATCAACATTAATGATGGTAATTTTTCATTCTAAATCTTGTACTTTATGAACCATCGTTAAGATGTTAGGCCACCCTAAACCCTCCCAAATCCTCATGAAGGACCCGATGGACAAGAGACTCTTCTTGATGATTTAAATGACCATGAGACACCATGAAAACATCATGAAGACACATAAATGTATTTTATGGCCTATTCACATCAAAAACTTGGCATGTGTGAGGAAAAATATGCATGAAAATGGCTTTTGAGGTATAGTTTTAGGTCTATTTTCATAATTCCAAGCATGTTGAGGGTCCTAAGTGAGTAAAAAGTCCTATTGGGACTATAAAAATGTGTAATGATCCCCAAAAAACCAATATTCAACTCCCATTATAGTGAATACAAGCCTAATAATTAGACCTAAGCTTAATTGAGGAGATGACCTTCATTTTCATAAAGAAAGGAGTGTTTCAAGCCTATTCACATAGTGATGAGACTCTCAAAGGTAGGAATGTTATTGTACCAACCTCTTCAATTAATTATCAGACTCATCACTCACCTTTAAGCTTCTAATTCCAAGGTATTTATCCCACTAAGAAAATAATACATTTAATGGGCTAAGAATGACATGGATGGTGGCAATAAAGTGAGTAATGGATAGGCTCAAATAAGTAACTACCTCTCATAATGGGTGCATAACATCTATTTTCATGTCAAGGTGTGATGGAGTAGTTTCAAGGTTCATGGAATCTTCATGGGGTCAGGTATGACCAAAATAGGCCATTTACCACACTTCTACACCCAAGGGGTCATTGAAGTCCATTTTATAGCCAAGGCAATGCATGGGAGAGGTCATGGAGTTATTAATACCCCCACTCCTATTTTTAACTAATTTATAAATGAATGATGGTCTTCATGGCCTCTTCTCCACATTTATACACCATTCTCCTTCATTTTCTTTCTCATATTCTATAAATTGGGCTTTAAAAGTCATTATATGGATCCCTTAGCTAAATATGAAGAAACTGTGCCAAACTATACCTTGTAACCTTTTAAATAATATAAGGATTGGTTTAACTTATGCATTCTAGTCTAGTTTGTTTTATACTTTCTTATTTAATCAAGTGGTTGAGTATTATCTCCCTTTATATGTCCTTGTTTCTCACCTAGTTTCCAAGAGATATTTATATACAAGTCACATGGTGTTTGAAAGTGTTATTGATTATGATTAGAGTGGAATTTGATTGGTGAGTGTCTTAAACCAAACATTCCATTCATCACCCTCAATTTGTAGTCATCTAGTATTGCCTCCATGTGAATCACTGATGCTTAGGAGTCTTTTGGAGATAGTGGTTTAGTCACTAATCCTTGTCTTACTCATAAGTGTTGTTGAAGGGTCAAATAGAGGAGACAAAACATGTTGGTGTATCACCTCCCATAGTTTAGGTTTGTTTCATGAATATTTTTATCTATTTTCATCAAGTAGGTAGGTTTTAAAATTAAGCCTAGATGATGGATCAGGGGAGCTAGCCACAAAACTAGAGGTTCATCTCACTCAATAAGCTACCCACACCTATAGGTGATCCCATTGTATCAACTGGATGAGGCAAGTCTGAAACATATTTGCCTTAAGGGTATAGTCCATGTTGTTAAAATTTTATGTCATGCTAGTGGGACCATAAATCAAGTAATTTGGATCAACTACTCATAGTATTTGGTGATCTCAAGGAGATTAAAATACTATAGTGGGAGATCTATATTAAAATTTTATGTCAAAATCAATCAGAAGGTATTCATAAAAAGGTAAGGAAGATAATTTTTTTTGAATTATCTTTGGATTTGTATAAGAGGAAGAGGTACCCTAGGTTTAATCCCTATCTTACACCCCCTACTTCTCCTAATCTTGTCAACAAAGTATTGTTGAAATTCCTACACCACCAATGGCTAGGCTAGGAAACCAAGCCTTTATGCCCTTTAATTATGGCATCCCTATGAAATTTAACCAATTTGATGATATAATTACTTCTAAACTTAATATCCTTAAATAATTCATAGGATAAAACTCTACCATTCCTATTAAACACATTACAGATAGCCAACTTCTACTCAGTACACAATGTGACTCAAGAAAATGTAGTAATGAGGCTACTAGATACCGCATTGAGAGGTAAGGAACTTCAATGGTGTAGAGGCATAACACCTACATTTATTAACACTAGGGATGAGTTTGCAGATCACCTATGCAAGCATTTTTTAGGATAGAAGTGACCACTTATCTCTATTGGATAAATTGACCACAATCAAAAGGGCTCCTCCAGAGTTTATGGTAGATTTTAACTACAAGTTTTAGAAAACTTGGGATAAGCTCCCAATAGTAGTTAAACCCACTCCAAACTATTATTTTTTAAACTATTTGAGATCCCTTAATTCTAATGTATAATTCATGTTATAGTCCATGGGTGGGAACACACTCCTTGATTCCTATGAAGTGGCAATAAGGGTAGATAAATATTTCATAAAAGAAAATGAAATTACATGAAATCCCCTCATAAATTTGTTCCCAAATATACAACCTCAAGTTCTTACCATTACCCCCATACCAATGCCAACCAACCATGATTAAGCAGAAGCTAGTTAGGTAGATAGATTAGTTAAACTTAAAGGGTTACTCAAGGAACAAACCAATAAGATAGTGGTATTGGATAGGAAACAACTTCCACCTCATAGACCATACCAAGTTTCTTATCAACCTTATTATCTCAATAGGCCTTAATATCAATCTAATACACAAGGTCACTGACAAATCACTCAAGCAAGGCCTTATAATAGTTTTATATCTAATTCTACTAGCACTTCTAGAGATTTAGTTCCTACTCAAAAAAATATGACTAATAAGGTCAATGGTCTACAAAATGAGGGAAATCTAATGAGAAATAAATCATCCCAAGTGAAGGTGCTTATCAAACTTATCTTATGCAATAGAATCAAACTCCTCTTATGCAAAATAATCAATGTCTTACACAACACAAAGGAGCCCCTCTTGTGCAATATGGAGAGATCCTTTTCATGACTCAATCTAAAATACAAAATAAATAAGGAGTGAGTGGGGTTTAGGAAAAATCAAAGACTACCTTTGTCAAATTCTAAGAAGGATAAAATTATTTTGGATATTGTAAATTCGATCAACTTGGGGGTGTAACCAAAGTGGACAGTCTAATTGCAACCAATATGAGGGCTAAAATAAGGGCAGTGAGTGGTGACTCAGAGGATGGAAGAGTAGATCCTTCATCATGTCAACCACCTAGGAGATTAATGAGTAAGATTCATCCCCTAAAACTCCACCAATTCAAAAGGTTCAAAATGAGAATGAGAAAAATAACAAGGGTCCATTCATACCTCAGTTCACTCAAGCTTAAAGTAGTATTGTTGATCCTAAGTTGTAATCAAAGGTTTCTATCCCTCACATAAGCATTGTGGAAAAGATGAATAAGTATCATGTCATCATAAAAATTTGAGACATATGGCTTATTATAGGACAAAAATATCTCCTCTAAGAATATTTGTCCAAAATTCACATCTTGGACAAATAAGTAGAAAAATTAAGTGTAGTCCTAACCAGAACTAGTCAGCCTAATAATACCTAATCAAATAAGGTAAAAAAACCACCTCCTTTCTATATTTTTATGATAATAGGAGACTCCTTATCATATAATGGTATGATATGTAGTGGGGATAGTACATATGTCATGGCTAATTTTATAGTAGACAAGTTGGGGTTAATGTATGAGCCTAATTCTAAAGGATTCTTAAAACTAGATGGGTCTCCTACTAATACCATTGGTGTGATAAAATATATGAAACTTATCTTATCTTCTTTTCTCAATTTTACCATATACCAAGATGTGGTAGTTGTTGACCTTCTACCTTATTTTGACTTATGTTTGTATAGGAATTTCACAACCAAGATAGGAGGCTACTTATCTTCTGATTGGTCTTATATGGTATTTAGAACTAGGTATGAAACAAAGGTCACCATTTGGTTTGAGCCTATCTATAGGTTCAATTTATATCCATACATGCCTAATTTATCCAATGCCAACTATACTATTATTGATGAAGATGATCACCCTAATTACCAAAAACTAGTTGATCCATTTGAGGGCATATCAAACCTACTTCTTGATGAGTGGGAGGAAGATAACCATGGCTATGATCCATATAAGATAATTGAAAAATTAGGCCTAGGGATATACTATGTGCATGAGGAAGAGGTAGTCATACCATCCCTTACCAATCTATGTTAAGATAATGATAGAGTGTAGATTTTGTTGTGGATGGTTCTAGGTGAATAAATGGAAGTGAAACAGGTGTCATGCTCATCTCTCCTTCTAAGCAAAGATATTTTTCTGCCATAAGATTCTAATTCAACTACACATGCAACATAGTAGAATATGTATCCCTCATTCATGGGTTGCATGGGCAAGGAGAAAAGGTATCAAGCTACTACAAGACATTGGAGAGAGTAAATTGGTAGTACATCTGGTGAGAGTGCAAAATTTAGCCAAAATACACTCTTAAAGGCATATAAGCATAGGGTTTGGGACCTCTTAGAATAATTTAAGGCCTTTGACATCTGTTCAATCCTAAGATAAGTCAACCAACATGTAGATAGGATATGGAAACTATAGGGGCACAATATGACATCCCAAGTGAAGGTGAGCATGAAAGACCAACAAAAAATAAACGTAGATTACAAACCCTTAATGCTTGATAATGAAATGAGTTAGTAGGTCTCTGATAGTGATAGGCAAATAGAATGTTTCTTAAAGGAAGATTCAAAATTTTTCTCAAAGAGCCAAGGTAAACTTTAATAATAGTATGATGACCAGATTGTTCAATTGAGAACAAAAAATATATCTAAAAGATTAGTGACTCTTGAAAAAATATTTAATGAGGATGATCAGTTTAGGAGAGATAAAGTTAGCATGTCAACCAAGGAAGAACACTATGATAAGGTTACCATATTTAAATAGAGGCTTTTTAAACTAGGCAAAGTGAGCACAAGGGAAGGATAGAGAAGTTTAAAACCCATTAAATAGACCATTAGCTAAGTACCCACTTTATTTAACCCTTATTTCTCAAGAGACTTATTTTTGTATGATTTCTCAACCAATGACACCATTTTTGCCATGATAATGCAACAAAATAGTGAAGGCCTTGAGCAACTGATATCTTTCATTAGTCAAGCATTAGAGGGATATGAAGAGAGGTATACCTATGTGGAAAAGTATATGCTTGTAGTCATGAGAGGCCTTAAAAAATTTAGACACATGGTGTATAAAAACAATATCTATGTCATGGTGGCTCACCCTAGCATCTAGGACTTCCTTTTGAATTGAGATATGAGTGAAAAAAGAGTAGTTTGCGTGACTAGAGGCATGGAGTATGACGTAGAGGTGAAGGCCACCAAGTTAGTAAGGGGTGGAGGAATTTTTGAGGACTTATAATTAGATGTTAAGGAGGACAAATAAGTGGTTTTAGTAATACATAATGATCATCAATCAACTACATATACACCCTCTTTGAATAAGACTCAAGACATGGTAAGATTACTTCAAATACGAGAATGTTCTATAGACCTAGATAGGATAAGAAGAAGGTATTATAGGCTACAATAAATTATTTATGTCTTGGTTGATGGAGTTATATTTAAAAAGGATTTTAATGGCATGCTATTGAGGTGTGTGGAGACTAACCAAGTTAAAGAGCTTATAGATTAGCTTCATGATAGGCCTACATGAGGACACTTTGTAGTTGAGACTATAGTAACAAGGATAATGAGAGCAAGCTAATTTTGGCCAATCTTGTTCAAGGAATCCCATGATTGGGTTAGGAAATGCCAAAAGTGTGCCTTGCCTCCTGAACCCATCCAAGTGGAATAACCTTTCATGTAGTGGGGCCTAGATTTTGTAGGCATGATACACCCTCCATCTAGTGTAGGACATAAGTGGGTCTTGACTATTAAAAACTACTTCACTAGGTTGATGGAAGCAGTATCCCTTAAGGAGGCAAATGAAAAAATAGTTTTGGAGTTATATGACAACTTAGTAACTAGATTTAGGATCCCCTCCACCATCCTATTAGACAATGGACTAGATTTCAAAGGTACAAAGGTGAGTGAATGAGATATTGATTATGGCATCTACCTCAATACTTACTCAGAATCCTATCCATAGGGAAATGGACTTGTAGAGTCCATCAACAAGAACCTAATCATAATCATATAGAAAACTATGGAAGACAACTAGAGGGAGTGGCATACAAAACTAAGGACAACCTTGTGGGTAGATAGAATCACTCCCAAGAGAGCTACTAGTTATTCTCCATACCTTTTTATCTATGGAAAAGAGGCAAGGTTACCCATATAACTTGAACTACCATCCTTGTAAGTCACACATCAACTTCAGCTAATGGAGAATAATGCCATGGAAGTAAAGACAAATGAGTTGAGGGAGATATAAGAGATAAGATATGATGTTATGCATGCCATGTGGTACTATAAAGACCAAGTTAAGAGGTCATTTAACAATAGAGCTTATTCAAGAACCTTCCAATTTAGTGATATTGTGCTTAAGTGGGAAGAAAATTTGGTTAATCTAGGTAAGCACTCACAGTTTGATAGCTTATGGAGTCGACCTTACATTATTAGCAGTTGTAAGAAGCACAATGCATTCTAGTTTTCAAGGTTTAATGGTGAGGAAATACCTATCCCTATCAATGGGGTGTTTCTTAAGTACTATTATTGAGAGTCACATACTATCCTTGTACATAGTAGTTTAAGTTTTCTTTCTTCTAAGTGTTGTGGCACAAGTGCTTTGTTATTTACTTGTTTTATTATCTTTTTAATTTATTATTTATTTGGGTATTGTGTTCCTTTATGTCTTTATTATGTGTCTTGTGATATTATTTCAATACTTATGGTTTTTAAGATGTTGGGCCTGAGTGTCAGCCCTGCTAGAGAGGTATCTTAGCTGAGTCATGGTTTTTATGTAATAAATTATGGGTCCTCTTGACTAGTTAGGAGGTTAACCCCTAGGAGTCACCAATGATGTTGAAGTCACTCTGACCTTGGGATTATAAAGGGTCAACCTATGATAAAAAATGATTCAACTTGTCCTTCGTAATTTTCATGGGTCCTTAAAATGTCTTGACAACCCAAGAGAAGTTCATTTATCCTTAAGATGTGAGGCAACATGTTCAAGTAGTGAGTCATGTCAAAAAAACTTAAGGTGGTACCCATCTCACATTGTTTGAAGTTGTGTCAAGGTATAACTATGTGTTAATTGTGTAAATAATTCTATAACAAGACTTAAGGTGGTCCTTTTGATCTAAATATACTCATGGAAGGTGATATAACACACTATAGTCCATAGTTATTCATATGCTCATTTGACCATGCCAAGAACTTGTATAAATGGGGGCATAATTCTAGAGATTAGGGGATAATTTAAGGAAGGATGATGACCCTTTTCAAGGACTTATCATACTTTAAGGTTCTTTACCAGATGTTAATGTATTTTATTCAATTGATGTTTCATTTGAAAGTATACATATTTTGCCTTCTAGGGGTGTGTAAACCATGTGCATTGTATTTTTGTGACCCCTAAGACATCATTGAGTCATTATCAAGAGTTAAAAGCATCTAAAAGGACCTTATTATAATCATGATATCTTTCTAAAGTGGGGAAGTTGTTTTAGAGTTAAATGCCTTTAATTTATGAAAAAGGGGCCCACACATGTGAAAAATGACCATTCAACTTCCCTCCTTCTGTCTCTCTATTTTGAACACATATTTGAATCCTCATTTCTCTCATCTTATCCTCAAATGGTCTTTCAAGATCTCAAAACCTAAATAAATGGTGAAAATTGATGTTTTTTCAAGTGTTTCTAGGACTTGTATGGATTTATAAAGATAAGTTAGAGTCAAAAGAGGTTAGCCATTTTATGGGGATCCCTTGAAGGCACCTTAGAGGACAATCTATGTCTCAAATGTGCATAGAAGGGTATAAAGTGTAGTAGAACCTCTATCAAGCTCTTGGAAATATCTATAAATCTAGTTTGAGTTGGATGGTACAATATATACAATAGGAGTCAGAGCCTAAGTTCTTAGCTAGAGGCAGGGTCCCTAATGGGATTACAATTAGTGGCATTGTTTTTTAGATCAAGGACCTAAACTTTATGAACAATTACTAAGACCCTTAGTGGTATTAATCCCTTTGCAAACCCCATAAACTCAACTACAGGCAGATTTCTCAAAAGTTTGAGCTTATTGTGATAGATTGAGCATGGAGAAAGGCATATAAAGGCCTATTAAGTGTATCCAACCCATATGAACATGTTCTCATAGTACTTGAAAGGATAGATCAATACATAATCTCCATTAGTTGGCATATTAGAGGTCATGTGCTAGAGTCTCTGTGTTTCATGAAAGAACAAAACATGAGTATGATCAATGCAAAGTTTCCATGATTTACCCATGTTCTTCACATACCTAACCTAGTCACTATTTGGTCAAAACAAATCCACTTCAAACCCCATGTGAAAGAAAGAAATAAGCTTCAAGCATGACTTAGCTTGTCCTTATGACAATCAACATTTAGGTTAAAAGTATATAAATGATGTACCCTTTATATGGCTAGAGTGATGTAGGCATGTGGAGGATCCCCTCTCTTAGAATAAATAATCCTCCTTATGGCCCTAAAGGCCAAAATCCATAACTAGATTCAAATGCAATCATAAGCCTCTTAGCATAGTTTAAGGTTTATTAGCATAGTTTAAGGTTTTTTGTGGACTCCTAGGTGTGTACACATAATATTTTAAAACTTTATCAATTATTAATGCTTTCTCTCTTATAATAACTCATGGAGTCTCAATCTCTCTGAGAGCATAACTTAAGGGGTGTATTAGGAAAGGGGTGGGTAGACCATTGGTGCTTCACAAGATTGTTGTCCCTTTACTACCACTTTCTATCTACATAACTATCTCCTATAAACATTTACCAAATCTTTGCCTCCTATTTTTTACCCTATTATAGTATATGTATACATTCATTAGCCCTTGCCTAGCTTGAAATCCTTTTTGATGATTTACATTACACTGTTGGTCCCATCAACATTGTACTCTAATTGATAAAACTTATTTAGGGTCTAGGTCAGTCCTTCACTGACCTAGACCGAGATCTAATTTATTTTTGTCAATAATGATACAAGGTTTATTGGGTTGACCTTATCAACCTAAACTTTTGGAAAGTACTAAGGTAAGATCCATGTATATAAACACATCCATTTTTTCATTTCTAAGAGAAGAGAAGAAGAAGAGATATATATTGTGCATCTACTTATCCACCATTATACTTAAATATCATAGCTTAGGGTTTCATAATTTATTTGGAGATATGGATCTTCTCTTGTGGAGAATTATTTTGGATGCATTGATAGATTATGTAGCCTAAATTTGATTTTTTTTTGTCATCATTACATACCACAACAACCTCACATGGAACACCTTGGCCAAGGGAGATATTGAGGCCCGATAGGTTCATCTTCAAAGGTAAGTATTCCTAACTTTGTTCCTCTTTTAAAAGAGTAGATAGATATGAGTTTGTACTTCTTTCCCATGTATTAAGATTGCATATATATTGATGTGAGTATATGTTTTATATGCATGTTTACTTTTCATTTTTATTACCACCACTTTCTACCACAAGCTTTGGTGAGCACTAGATTAGAATTTACTTGTTATTAGTTTAGTCAATGTGAAAACATAGGACTAGTTAGGGTTATTGCATAGTTTTTCTTGATTAGAGGATTTGGAACCCTCCCCAATTAATTTATCATGGTAATATATATCTTGTCTAGGTTTAGTATATCCATAATTGTCATGACCTCAAATATCTAATGCATCCACAATTAGAAGTGTAAGATTTATCTTATATGAGTTAGGATTTATTTATAGATTAGTTGCATTTTCCATTGCATATATTCTAGTAAACCTGACATGAATCTAACCCTTGCAATTTTTTTCATACCATCATTTTTATCATTTTATTATATTTTTCCATATTTATAGTATTGTATCAGATCAGTCCATATAGTTCTAACTTTTTGTGCATAGGTTTAACATAAAGTCACTTTAAAATGATTCTATTTTTTTGGGCAACATCTTCATCAACTATAGGCTAATGGATTAAACAGGTCAATATAATACTCTTATTTAGTTTTAGATTAACATACACTATCAAACAAGTCAACATTGTCTTCTAATTATTTATGCTAGTATACAGGTCAAAAAACATAGTTGAATAGGTTGAATATATTCCTTATTCTTCTTCAACATATAAGGTTTTGTATAAATTTTTCAAACTAGTCGACTTAGTTTTCATAATTTCAAAGCAACAACTACAATATTACAACATATAATTTTCAATCTAAATCATATTAAATCCCACTAAGGTTTCTTTTTATCATCTCTATCATTTTTAAAGTTATTTCAGTTCTACTTTTCACAAGTTATTAGTATTTAAAACTACAAACCTATATCTAATTAGGTTGACTTGATCGACCTAGTTCTATAGTCTATCTTCTATTTGAGAGACATTGTCGACATATTAGAATATTGTCCTAAAGTCCTTAGTTATATAAAATAACAATGACCTAGTTGACTCTATTCTATACTATTTGTATATAATTCTTCCTAAACTGACTCTATACTATTATTAACCAAGAAATTAACAACTATTTTCTAGTAATTAATTCACATTTCCTTCTCAATTGTTTGCATGCTTAAAGTAACTCACATAGTCTAAATAGATGGTTTTTAAAATTATCATTTTTAGTTACACTATATTTCTCTTTTACACACACTACCAAATCAAATAAAATTCAAAATGCATTTAAACATTCATCTTCCCAAGGCCTACCTACTTGGATTTCATCACCAAGGGGGATGCTGACTTGGTTTTCTAGCCAAGTATAAATACATGGTTAATGGTATATATTGGAAAAGCACTCGACACTATTATCACTTTAGGATTGTGAAGTGAGGTGGTAGGCACCAATACCAAGATGATACCATTTCCAACACAAATCCATTTCATCCCAAACATCTTGAAACCAACTCTAGACTATTTTATAGATCCTTATTTTAGATAACTCTCCTATCACACTAAAATCAAAACTTTCTAATAATCTAATAACACTTAGGGTGACCACTTAGTTATCATTTACTATTTAATTGATTATTTTCTCTCTAATAATTGTGTGTTCTATTATAAAATTTGCATTGGTCAGCATTCAAACAAGGTTTGTGTTGTGTGCCCAAATTGGATCAATCATATCGATCTAATTGTTTGTGTTTGCTTCATTCTTACCTCAAATTGTCTTGATTTTTATTATTATTTTAGAACACTATTATTTTGGTTGATACTATCTCTTACATATTATGCTTTACCCTCTTACTAGTAGTACATAATTTACCTATATGAATGTGTGTTCTTATTCACCCATTTAGTTCTATATCTAGTAGTACGCAATCAACTTGAATGACTATGTATCCTTATCAACCTATTTTACCTACCTATTTGCAATATAGAGTCAACTTGAATGACTCTATACTCTTCTTTGCCTATTATTTTATATAACATAATCAACTTACATGACTCTATATCCATTTTATTGACTTTGTCTCTACATCATACTTGTCATTTTTAACCTTTATATCTCATCACAAACTTCCTATTTGAGGATAAATTAGAGTTGAAATCAACAAATATGATGAGATTTACCAATCCCATTAAATTTTACTAGAAATAACCTATATATTATACTCTAAACTAAAGCAATGTGCATGTTTCCCCTCACACTAAAACTTATGGGACTCCTCCTCATTCCTCTTCACTTTTAAACCCTATATTCTCATTAGAAGATCAACCTAAATTAGAGTATACTCTAAAAATGCTTTTCTTCATTAATGAATTTCTTCAACATCAAGGAAAAGACCCTTCTACTATTTATCACCTTACGATAAGTGTTTAATAATAACCCCATTCACCTTCCCACACATTCTCACATGTATTTCAGGGTAATGAATTCTTTGCATCTCAACCTCTTCCTTCTGTTTTGACCCCTTCTCATACTATGATCTCTTCTTATTTGATTTCCTACACTTATGATGCAAGGGTATATTCATGATCTCAAATTTTGAGTCATTATAGATATTAGGATTCATTTAGAGTGTGTTTTAGAAGGTTATGATCTTTAGGTAATCTTAATATTCAAATTTGAGTCATGAATGTGTTTTCTCACCAAAACTAAAATTCAAATTTTTGAATTCTAGTAATTAGATTTTATGGGATTTTGATCATAGAAGGAAATTCATTAGGGAGGCTAAGTGTTTATTTAGATTGGTTACACATATTTTTATTTTTTGTTGAAGGTTTTTGATATTTTAATACTCTCCTCAATGTAATTGAGGGAGTTGCAAGTTGGTTTAGGTAGTTATAAGTTTCAAATGCTAGTAAGTGTATATATTATTATGTGATGAGTTTTGAGAAAGGAAAATTTTTTATGGGGTTGGATTCAAAATGATAATAAAACTAAACCCAAATAAAATGTATAAAATTCTATTTTCTTAAATAACAAATGTTGCAAACCATATCTTGTACATGTATAAAGACAAATGTTTGTGCATTATTGAGTAATAAAAGAAGGAACCATTATGATTTGATTTATTAATGTCTATTGAGATTATCAATTTGTATACATTTTTTTAAAGGTTGAGTAATCTTGTGTTTTTTAATATAGACCCTATGGAAGGATTCAATTTACAAGGACTGTATTCATACTCTGCATCTTCTATTTAAGATGACTGTATCTTGGTTACTCAATGGGAGGATATTCTAAAATGTGGAGTTTTAGGTGTTTGATCTTAATGGTGAGTCATTTTATACTTTATTTAATTTTATGCTTTATTTCAAGTGTTTTTTTTCTTTTCACTTTACAAAGCAAACACAAATACCTTATGAAGCATTACAGACTTTGATTGTTAGAACATAAAGCCTTGTGAGTGTGTTCGGTAGAGGTTTTGAAAGTGATGTCTCATGATTATAGTAGGTGAATGAGGATAAAATAAAGATAATACAACCTTAATAGTTCCCAAATTTTTTTTTGAAAAATAAACCCTTAAGATTTTCACTCTTACTCCTATAGGTTGTAACTGTGTGTATATAATGAACACAGAAAATGTAAGAAAGAGGTTAAGCTAAGCACAAGAGGAGTTGAAAAATATTTTAAATGGCATAAAAATATGTATTTTCACTTATTTAATTTATATATAGACCAAAAAACCTTCTGTGATATCTAATAACCCTTAAGGGAACATCTTCAGGCCCTACACCTTGAAACTATATATATAATTAAAGAGAATGTTGAATAGAAAAATGCAACAGAGGTCTAGGAGAGGAAGTAGATTGATTATTAAAGGTGTATAATAGTTTAATAGACCCTATTTATGTACTTAAATTTATTTAAATTCATTTTATTGGCCAAATGTTCATTTTGTCCTCTCTCAGGTTACTCAAGTCCTATAAACCCTATTTCTAGGGTTTTAAAGAGAAAACATAAATAATAAGAGATTAAACAATCCAAAAAAATAAAAAATTGGTAGTTATTGAGGTTATAATGTGGAGAAAGTTATGTTGGATCTTTTAAGATAAACCCATATAGATAAGTATAAAAATTAGAGGATTATATGTTAAAGAGGCTAATATTGACCTAATAGGCCTAATTGAAGGTAAAAATATGGAAATAAAAGTGAGTTACTAGTGGAGTTAGAGTATGAAATTTCATAAAAAAGATTATAAGGATAAAGGGTAATTTTATCAAGATTTAGTTTTCCCATATATTAATATATGAGACCGTACCAGGTGAAAATGATGAAAAAAGGCTACTAGCCTATGTCTTGAGAATGTAGAAGTTAGTCTTGATGTAAGTTGAATATTTGAGTGATTTGTGAGTTTGGAAGAGATATCATAATACATTTAGGAGTTTTATAAGTCCCTAATAAATTTTAATTAACATGAGAACCAACCTTGAAGGTTAAGGTAGAGATGACAAAGGAAATGACTAACTGAGAGTCTATGAGTATTATTATTTAAAATCAATGAATGGTTAGTGTTCATTAAGTTTAGAAGAATATACAAGGAATGAAGGTAGTAAAAAATAATTTTATAGATAACAAAGAAATGATATTTCATTTAAGAATAAAATAGGAAACAAATAAGTATAGAAAATCTTAAATGACCTTAAGAAGGATTCAAGCATGATGGAACCAGGTTAGGATATGTAAGGAAAAGGTAAGCATGTGTGATTATGTTTATTTATATTTATGTCAAGATTGAAGATATAATATGCATCATTTGGTATCAGAACAAAAATAATTTTATGGACAAAGGTGTGTTTTGAGTTTTATATTGATTGAATTTGTATATATATTGTGTTGATATTGTCTGAGATATTATGTGGAAAAGTTGCATTAAGATTGTTGTGAAGATGCTAATGAGGCTATAGGTATGAGAGAGAGAGAGAGAGTAAGAAAGGTAAAAAGTTTGTGGTAAACCCCTTAAGCCAAGTGGATTGGAGAGAGAAAGAGGTGAGTTAGTGAGAGATCACAAGAGGAAATCTCAAGAGGAGAGTTTGAAGAAAAAATAAATAGACCAAGTGAAGGTCAGTAGGATAAGTGTGAAGGTTTATAAAGAGGAGAGATAGGTGCCAGATATACCTAGAGAGAGGTTTAAGAGAAATAAAATAAGATGGAGGCCTTGAAACAATAAGGTTTCCATAAGGAGAAAGTAGATATGAGGGAGATTACTGAGTTAAGAATAGTCTTTGCAGAGTTAGAACAAGATTTGGTAGCACTTAGACCCAAGTTTTTAGTTTGGATTATCAAAAAAGTGGACTCTCAAATACATCATGAAGAAGAGGAAAATACAATAAGAGATTGGTAGAGTGAAGAAATAGTTGAAGGTGTTGAGCAAGCAGTTAAGGATGAAAAAAAGGAGACAATCAAGTCTTGTGTTTTTTAATATAATGATGCCTTGGTATATGTGTATGAAAGTATGAGAGAGAATGAGATAGGTGGGCCCATACATGGGTTCAAAAGATAATAAGAATAGGAATATGACTAAGTAGTGTGCAAAAAGATATTGGCCCACTAGTTGTCATTACACCAAAAGATCAACCTATTAGTGCTTAATACAACAACTAGAGTTAATATATCTATGGGAGGTGGTTAAACCATGTCATGGATCTCAAGAACTATGTTAAATTGAAGACCAAGGTAAATACCTTACAACAATATCAACCTCAGTGCAAGTGAGGATTCAAACCTAAGACCTTTTTTTCTAATACCAAATTATTGGCCCATCGGTTGCCATTACACCAAAGGATATAATTATTAGTGCCTGATATAATGGCTAGAGTTAATGGATCCAATGGAGGAGGTTAAACCATGTCATGAATCTTGAGTATCATGCTGACCCAAAGACTAAGGGAAACACCTTGAAAAAAAGGCATCGAGATGAAGAAGAGACTTAAGGTAGAGTCATGATGGAGGAAGAAAGAAGGTCAGCCATCTATGAAGCATGAAGAGATCCTCATTAAAGAGGAGGCAAATGAAGGAAAATGAGTATTTAGGCAACACCATAAGGAAAGGTATGAGGAATATTCTAGTTTTTATGAATCTTTGAAGAAAGAATATGGATTTAATCCTCATCAGATGTATAGAGAGATGATTAAAGAAGTTACAAAAGAGAACATAGAAGTTTGGAATACATTAGTGGTGTCCAAGATAAGGGTATTGATGAAGGATAGGAGAATTCAAGTAAAAAGAGATACTCTACATGATGAGTTTGTAGTTGTTGAGGTTGAATTACAAGTTGTCGATGAGGGAAAAAACATGCAAAGAAAAGGATAAGATGCATTAGTGGCTGATACAAAGATGATTGATGAAGCATAAAAAGCATATGAAGGTGTGTGGAAATTAAAAAAACAATAAAATAAATCAAAGAAATGGAAATTGCCTCAAAGGCATGTTAAAGAACATGTTTTATTTAATGAGTTATTATATCTTGAAGGTATAACATGGAGAGATATGGCAAGAGGCAAGACAAGGTATAAGTGTGGCTCAATAGAGCACATTCATATACAAAAAAGATTAGTTTCAATAGAAGAGAAGTGAGAAGAAGGTCTAAAATCCTCAAGTAGGCCTTGGGATCTAGGAGGCCAAACAATGAATATCAAAAGAAGCAAATGAAGCACATAAAAGCAATAATGTTTTTAACTTTTAGGGAAAGTTTTCTTTTCCCTTTAGTAGTATGATGCAGGGGAATCTTCATGGTCTCCAATTTTGAGTCATTATATCCATTAAGAGTCATTTAGAATGTGTTTTTAGAGGTTATAATTTTTAGGTAATCTTAAAATTCAAATTCGAGCCATGAATGTGTTTTCCTACCAAAACTAGAATTCAAATATTTGAATTCTAATAATTGTATTTTGTGGGATTTTGATCATATAAGTAAATTAATTAGGGGATTTAAGTGTTTAGTTAGATTGGTTAGGAATCTTGTTATTTTTTTTTATAGGTTTGTGATTTGTTAAGACTCTCCTCAATGTACTTAAGGGAGTTACAAGTTGGTTTAGGTAGTTATAAGTTTCAAATTCTTATAAATGCATATATTGTTGTGTGTGATAAGTTTTGAGAAGGGATAATTTTTTATGGGGTTTGATTATAAAGGAGAATGAAACTAAAACCCAATAAAATGTATAAAATATTGTGTTTTTGAATAAAAAATGTTGTAGACCATATCTTGTACATGTTCAAAGATAAATGCTTGTGCATTATTGAGTAATAGAGGAAGGAACAATTATGATTGTATTTAGTAATGTATGGTGAGATTCTCAATTTGTATGCATGTTTTTAAATGTTTATTAATCTTGTGTTGTTGACTATATACCATATGGGAGGGATTCAATTTTTAAGGACTGTATTCATACTCTACATATTCTATTTAAGATGACTGTATTCTGGTTACTCAATGGGTGGAGATTATAAAAAGTGGAGTTTAAAGTGTTCTATATATTAAATGTGAGTCATTTTATACTTTATTGAATGTGGTGGTGTATTTCAAGTGTTTTTTTCTTTTCACATTTCAAAGTAAACAAAAATACCTTGTGAAGCATTGCAGACTTAGATTGTTCTAACACAAAGCCTTGTGAGTATGTTGGGTAGAAGTTTTATAAGTGGTGCTTCATGGTTATATTAGGTGAAAAAGTATAAAACAAAAATAATCAAACCTTCATACTGCCTAAACTTTTTTTAAAAAATAAACCCTTAAGATTTTCACTCTTATCCTACAGGTTGTAATTATGTGTATATAATAAACATAGAGAATGCAAGAAAGAGGTTAACCTAAGCACAAGAGGATTTTAAAAAGATTTGAAATGGTTTAAAAAATGTATTATCAATTTTTTACTTTAGATAAAGACTAAAAAACCATTTTTGAGATCCAATAACCGTCAAGAGAACATCTGTAGTCCCTGTACCTTGAAACTGTATATATAGTTGAAAAGAAAATTGAATATAAAAGTGGAACAAAGGTATAGGAGAGGAAGTATATTTATTATAAAAGGTGTATAATATTTTAAAATACCCTATTTATTCACTTGGAGTTATTGGAATTCATTTTATTGTCCATAGATTCATTTTGTCCTCTCTTAGGTTATTCAGGTCCTGTGAACCATATTTTTAGGGTTTTAAAGAAAAAACATGAAAAATAATAGATTCAACCATCCAAGAAATTTAAAAAAATTGGTATTTAATGAGGGTATAATGTGTATAAAGTGATTTTTTTTTTGGAAATATTGTCATTGATGTCAAAGGTCTAGTATTATTGGTGATAAAGGCCCCATTGCATTTAATATTGTTTATCTTGGCTAATGTGAGTTAATATTTATTTAATATTAACGAATATATTTTTGGTTGCATATGAGACAAAATAAGGGCCTATGGAGAAGTCGAAGAGCCATAGGGAAAAGACAAAAGAAGGATGGGACGCATTTTCCCATGAAGAGTCATCTTGGGGAATACCAAGAGTCACCAAGTGAAGATAAAAGAGTAAGGGCAAATTTCTCATGAAGGGACACTTAAAGGAATACAAAAAGTCACCAAATATAAGGACAAAAGTGGGAAGGACGTTTTTGATCATGAAGGGTCACCACATGACTTTTCAAAGGCTTGAATATGAAGGGTCATCCAAGATTGGTGCCATTTTCCGTGAGGATTGAAGGGTCACAAAGGGGGAAGGCCAAAGGTCATTTGGAAAGCTATAAATAAAGGCTTGAGAAGCCATTTGTAATATGGATGTGAGAGGTTGATTTGATATTGTAATATCTAGCTTAGAAGAGCAATTGTGAGATATGAATATGATTTGTATTTGTTATATCTAGCTTAGAAGAGCAAAGGTGAGAGAGAGGAAGGAGATGTTGTATTGATCTATCATTTGTTGAGATAACAACATTGAGAGATAGGTGTGTGGTATACACAAAGGGGTTGGTACTCCTATGGGTTGGTGCTCATGAATTATTGTTGGATTGGTGCTTGGCAAAGGGGTTGGTGCTCCTGTGGGTTGGTGCTCATGAATAGGTGCTGGGTTGGTGCTCGGCAAAGGGGTTTGAACCCCTATGGGTTGGTGCTCATGAATTTTAGCTGAGGTTTATACTTGGCAAAGGGGTATGGTACTCCTGTGGGTTTGTTCTCATGAATATATTTGAGATTGATTCTCCATGGTTTTTCCCACATTGGGTTTCCACATTATATCTAGTGTCTCTCTCTATCTTGTGTGATGTTTATTGTTTTAGTTTTTTTTCATATCTTGAATGTTTGATTAAGTGGAATTTGATAAAGGGAAAGTTTTATAAGATATATAATATACTGATTCACCCCCTCTTAGTATATTCCATGCTTAACAATTGGTATCAGAGCAGGTTCCTTCAAAAAGGGTTTAATAGCTTAAAGGTAGATCAAGGAAAAGCAAAAGATGGCCAAGCAGCTAAAGAAGGAGAATCAAGAGTTAAAATCTATGGTTGAGGCTCTTAAGGAAAAGGTGTGTATCTTGGATTCTAAGTTGGCTATAGAAGTAAAAGAAAATAAGATATATATTCAGGATCTTAAGAATTAGTTAGAGGTTGCAAATTCAATTTTAACATCAAAAGAAGAAGAGTGTAATCAGTTGAAGGATGAGTTAGGATCTTTAAAGGATAATCATGAGAAGCTTATAATCAGGGTTGAGAAAGATCATGAAATATTGGTCCAAGGAAAGAAGGATGCAGGTTTTGAAGGCAAATCAAAGAAGTCAATCAGGCAGCCCAATGTTTTTATGTTTTCAAATTCTTTTCATGGCCGTTGTTTTGTTTGTCATCATGTTGGTCATAGGGAAAGAGATTGTATTAGGAGAAGCAATCAGTCAAAGGGAGATCTCATTCACATTCAAGAAAAAAGTATGAGAAATATTGTTTGTTTTTGTTGTCATGAGTTTGACCATATTGCTAGATTATGTCAAAATAAAGTAAAGAGATATTCAAGGTATGTCAAAGGATATAGAGACCCTAGAAAATATGAGAAAAGACAAATTTAGGTTTGGAGACCTAAAATAGTAAAGGTTGATCAGGTTGAGTTTAAGAGTGAAAATGAATTCTTGCTATAGTAGATAAAGAATCAAAAAGGAAGGATTGTGCAGAATCTCTTGTTACATTTGAGCATGAGCTTTGTCACAATAAGATAGTTGTAAAAGTTGAGAAAAAGAAAAACATCATAAATGAGGTTAGTAGGTCAAAAAAGTTAGACATGCTTAAACAGATTCTAAAAGAAAAACACAAGAAGATCAAGGAAGAAATAGAGGAGATGTGGGAATCTCCTGAGATTTATTTCTAGAACCCTATTGTGTGGGGTGTCTCTTATAGGCTTCAAGGAGACACTTTTAAAAGTTGAAGCATGATGGATGTTATTGGGTCTTGGATATTTTGCATGACAAGAAGGTGAGTTGACAGATTAATGTGTATATCTTTTGAGGGAATATATTTATGAAGAAAATTTTGCATCAGTATTATCATTTGAGGCTATTAGAATGATTCTTGCATATGTAGTGTTTCAAATGATTATGGTCATAAGAAATTAGAATGTTAAAAAATAGCTAATAGTTTTAGAAAGAAGGAAAAGAATACTCATGCAGATTCAAACAAGAAGGATCAAAGATTTAAAGCTCCATTAATCAGGAAGAAGGTTCAGTCATGTTCATGGAAGAAGAAACAACTTGAAGATTATATGTTGGTGCAAATAGATTTGCATGTAAGAGATAAAGATCAGCCATGGTTCGTTGATAGTGGATGTTTGAGGCATATGATAGGAGATAAGAGTAAAGAAGATCAATGGTGGTATAGTGAGATTTGGAGATAAAACCACTGCCATGATAGCCAAAAAAGGTATTTTATTTTTGGATAATGGTATAACCAAGAATAATAATGTTTTATAATCATAATCTATTGAGTGCAAGGCAAATATGTGATCAAGGATACACCTTAAAGTTTCATATGGAAGGAAATATTCAAATGAGTTGATTGCAGATTCTCAAAGGATAGGTAAAATCAGATATCTTCTCAAAGATCAGGGAGAGGAGTTGGGAGTAATTTATATTACTACTTGCCATTGATGTTCGGCATCAAGTGAGGGGGAGTTAAGTGTTAGCTCCAGGTAGGCCCTTTGCCATTGATGTCAAAGGGGGAGAATAATAGATACAGGTACAGGTGTAAAAAATAGGTATAGGGAATAGGTACAAGTTACTACAGTAAGGGGGAGTTATTGTATGCTTTTAAATGACAATATGTGTAGGTGACATGATGTGGTAGTTTCAGGATTGAGGTTGCCATCAATGACAAAGGGGGAGATCTTTGGAAATATTGTCATTGATGTCAAAGGTCTAGTATTATTGGTGATAAAGGCCCCATTGCATTTAATATTGTTTATCTTGGCTAATGTGAGTTAATATTTATTTAATATTAATGAATATATTTTTGGTTGCATATGAGATAAAAGAAGGGCCCATGGAGAAGTCGAAGAGCCATGAGGTAAAGACAAAAGAAGGATGGGATGCATTTTCCCATGAAGAGTCATCTTGGGGAATACCAAGAGTCACCAAGTGAAGACAAAAGAGTAAGGGCGAATTTCTCATGAAGGGACACTTAAAGGAATACGAAAAGTCACCAAAGATAAGGACAAAAGTGGGAAGGACGTTTTTGATCATGAAGGGTCACCACATGACTTTTCAAAGGCTTGAATATGAAGGATCATCCAATATTTGCACCATTTTCCATGAGGATTGAAGTGTCACAAAGGGGGAAGGCCAAAGGTCATTTGGAAAGCTATAAATAAAGGCTTGAGAAGCCATTTGTAATATGGATGTGAGAGGTTAATTTGATATTGTAATATCTAGCTTAGAAGAGAAATTGTGAGAGATGAATATGATTTGTATTTGTTATATCTAGCTTAGAAGAGCAAAGGTGAGAGAGAGGAAGGAGATGTTGTATTGATCTATCATTTGTTAAGATAGAAACATTGAGAGATAGGTGTGTGGTATACACAAAGGGCTTGGTGCTCCTGTGGGTTGGTGCTCAGTAAAGGGGTTGGTGCTCCTGTGGGTTGGTGCTCACGAATAGGTGCTGGGTTGGTGCTCAGCAAAGGGGTTTAAAGCTCATGTGGGTTGGTGCTCATAAATTGTAGCTGAGGTTTGTACTTGGCAAAGGGGTATGGTGCTTCTGTGGGTTTGTTCTCATGAATATATTTGAGATTGATTCTCCATGGTTTTTCCCTCATTGGGTTTCCACGTTATATCTGGTGTCTCTCTATCTTGTGTGATGTTTATTGTTTGAGTTTTATTGCATATATTGAATGTTTGATTAAGTGGAATTTGATAGAGGGAAAGTTTTATAAGATATATAATATACTGATTCACCCCCCTCTCAGTATATTCCATGCTTAACATTTTTATATTTTAATATGAACCCATATGGATAAGTATAAAAATTAAGGATTGTGTACTAAAGAGGCTAACATTGACCTAATAGGCCTAATTAGAGGTCAAAATATGGATTAAAATGTGAGTTACCAGTGGAGTTAGGGGATTAAATTTTATACATAAGAGTATAAGGATAAAGGGTATTTTATCAAGATTTAGTTTCCCCATATGTTATTGTATGAGACTGTACTAGGTGAAAAGGATGAAAAAAGGTTACTAGCCTGTGTCTTGAGAAGGTATAAGTTAGTCTTGATGTAAGTTGAATATTTGAGTGATTTGTGAGTTTGGAATAGATATCATAAGACCTCCAAGAGTGTGAAAAGTCCCTAATAAATTTGAATTAAAATTATAACTTTCCTTGAAGGCTGAGCTGGAGATGACTAAGGAAATGAATAACTGAGTGTCTATGACTATTGTTCTTTAAAAGAAATGAATGGTTAGTTTTCATTAAGTTTAGTGGAATCTTCGAGAAGGATTGAAGGTAATACAAAATAATTTTATAAATATCAAATAAAGGACAATGCATGTAAGAATAAAATAGAAAATAAAGAAGCATAAAATATCTTGAATGACCTTAGGAAAGATTCATACATAATAAAACTAGGTTAGGATATGTAAGGTGGAGGTAAGCATGTGTGATTGTGCTTATTTATATTTATGTCAAGATTAAAGATATACTCTACATCATTTAGTATTAAATCCAAAAGCATTATGTATACAAAGGTATGTTTTGATTTTTTTATTGATTTAATTTGTATATATATTGTGTTGAGATTGTCTATGCTATTGTGTGGAGAAGTTGCATTGAGATTGTTGTGAAGATGTTAATGAGGCTACAAGTATATGAGAGAGAGAGAGAGGAAGAAAGGTAATAATTTTTTTGCAAATCCCTTAATCCAAGAGGCTTGGAGAGAGAAAGAGGTGAGTTAGTAAGAGTTCACAAGAGGAAATCTCAAGAAGAGAGCTTGAAGAAAGAAGAAAGATACAAAGTGAAGGTCAGTAAGACAAGTGATAAGTCTTGTCAAGAGGAGAGATAGGTCCAAGAGAGAGACATAGAGAGAGGGTGAATAAAAATTTAATAATATGAATTTATTGAAATAATAAGGTGGCCAAAAGAAGGAGAAAGTATATATGAGGGAGACTTCTGAGTTAAGAGAATTCTTGGCATAATTAAAACAAGCTTTGGTAGAACTTAGACCCAAGTTTTTAGTTGGGATTAGCACAAAAGTTAAGAGGCCTCTCAAATACATCATGAAGAGGAGGAAAATACAAGAAGATATTGGTAGAGTGAATAAATAGTTGAAGGTGTTGAGCAAGCAACTAAATATGAAGAAAAAAGAGGCAATCAAGTCTCACATTTTACAATTTAATGATGCCTTGGTATGTGCGTATGAAAATATGAGAGAGAGTGAGATAGTTGGGTCCATACATTGGCTCAATAAATAAGATGAAGAGGAATATGACCAAGTAGTGTGCAAAATCACTAATATGAAGAAGAGACTCAAGGTATAGTCATGATGAAGGAGGAAGAACAAGCAGTTCAACCATTCATGAAGAATGAAGAGATCCTTATTAATGAGGAGGAAAATGAAGGAAAATGAGCATTTGGGAAATAATAGAAGGAAAGGTATGAGGAATATTATAGTTTGTATTATTATTTTAATAAATAATATGGATTTAATTCTCATCAAATGTATAGAGAGATGATTAAAGAGGTTATAAAAGATAATATAGACTTGTGGAAAGTAACAATGGTGTCCAAGATAATGTCATTGATGAAGGTAAGGAGAAGTCAAGTACAAAGAGATAATCCACATGATGAGGTTACAGATATTGAGGTTGAAGTACAAGTTTTATATGAGGGATAAACCATATAAAGAGAAGGAGAAGATGAATTGGTATCTAATACAAAGATGATGGATAAAGCATACAAAACATATGAAGGTTCTTAGGAGAAATAACAAGCAAGCAAAGGGGAGAATTGGAGAATGCTTCAAGGGCATGAGAAAGAACATGTTTTATTTAATGATTTGTTGTACCCAACTTTCCCCTTTTACTTAAAAAGAAATGGGAACCCACTTTTTTTGGATTCTAATCTTAATATTGAACCCATATTTTCATATTTGTATGCAAAATCTAAAAAATTTAAGAGTTTCACTTTTGGCAGGGTGATATTGGCATTGTGTTTTATGAGACCAACTTTTGTGCTAAAAAGACTATTCTTTAGGTTTATATTTTTTAAGCTAATTATGTAGGCTCTTGTGCAATTTGTCTTTTTAGTGTTATATTTTGGGACTTCTTTTCCTTTTTTATCTATTTATTATTGTTTAAAAATCCTTATTTTATTAGGAAATTATTACAGACATTTTGTCCAAAACAATTCTCCCAAGAGAATTCAACCTACGGGCTCTTTGCCTTATAGAATTTAGGACTGTGGACATTTTTCCTAAAACAAATACCTCAATTGATTATCCCATTGACCCTATTGAACCAACCCTTCATATTTATTAAAATGACCCTTAGCTATATGAAAGTACCCTTTAAAGAAATCAAAAGTGCCCTTCAGCCTGGTCGAAGTAGACCCTTTGGGCAATTTTTTTGCTTTAGACCCTTTGAATCCTCTCCACATACCCTTCAGGACTTTTTTAAACTATCCCTTTAGCCTTTTTTAATGTGTCATTTATCATTTGAACTAACCCTTTGGTCTTTATTGAATTGACCACATTACCCCTTTTTTGACCAACTCTTTTATGGCACACACCCTACCAATTTTATGTAAATGACCCTTCATAAATTTTATTCTAAATCCCTTATCTTATGGGACTTATCCTTTGGATATCATTTTCGACCCCTTTTCCCCATACAAAATTCCATTTGACCTTTGTGTTTTAGACCCTTTTTTCTCATGGATATACCTTTTTGGATTTCTCTACCAAGCCTTTTACCCTTTTTCAAAGTGGCCACTTACCCTTTGAAATAATTACCACAACCCTTTTTTCCCACCAAAATTCCCCTCAAACCCAAGACACATACCCTTCAAGTTTTGTGTAACCTACCCTTTGGGACTTTTGAAATGACCCTTATCCATACAAAATAACCCTTAGGGAAGATCAAAATTTTCCTTCAAGCTCTATGAAGTAGATCCTTCGGATCAAAAGTACCCTTCAGGGAAATTGAAAGTGCCCCCCAGATCTTTGAAATAGCCCTTTGGATAATTGCTTTGGGACTTTTTCCTTGATTTATTCTTTAGGGAAAATTTTGTATACATTTTGTTCAAAATAAATCCCCCAAAATAATTAGTCTGTGAAAATTGATCCAAGAGCATTTTTTGACATACGCCCTAAGTGTTTTATTACTATGAGTATCACTAGTCTCATCATACTTAGCCAAAATAAAAGCAAAAATATTTGCTATAAATAATTTAAGGCCCCCTGCCAACCTGAGATAACAAGTTTGAATTATACGTGAAATAAAATCCAAGTGAATGTTGCACATTTATCTCACATAAACTAATATTCAATGTAGAATTCTATATAGGCAATACATCATGATTGAAAAATTGTCATTGTATTCAATCTAACTTGCATTCAAAATCTTCTTCTATCTTATAGTGATAAAGAGCCCTAGTTTCCACTTCAATAGTGTACTGTGAGTGAAAAACTGACTGAGCCAAAGATGAGTTATTTACACCAGCATACATAACATATATGAGAAGCACAAAGCACATAGTAATGGTGTCTATATATAGAAAATTTTGAGGTACCTATCTATCATCCCCACATTAGATTAAGGACTCCATAAAATTCATTGATACAGTCTTTGACACCATAGTATTTGGAGATAAGTACCAAAATTATTCATCTCTATGGGATGTCATTAATTTAATGGATTTTTTTTTCACTCTAAGATGATATGACACTAGCAGATAGAATATTCATGAAGGAATTTTTGGCATTCAAATGCTAGAGACTACATTTTTCCATAGCAAACCTAGAAGTAATTCCCCACTTGATCTCTTGAGGGACTTGTTCTTGTCTAGAAAGATATTGTAAGATGCTTTCCTACATCACTCTAATAATAATATGGTGGTCACATATATTTTAGGGCCATATTTTTAGAGATACCTATCTTTGAGTATCCATGATGTCTAATTTGACAAGCACACATTAGTGCAATTTAACACATAAACCTCAATGGAGAAGGTTCTATCTTCATGGATACTCCTAGACTAAACCATCACATGGAAAGGGAAGAATCCAAAATGAATGATTCCAATTGATAGGTTCAAAATTGGAATTTGAATTGGTATGACTTGCCTTAATTGATTATATGATATACCCAACATTTATTTCATTCATTTGAATTGGGTGCCATTATTATATATGATTATTACATATGATGCTACATATGCCCTAGCCAAGATAATAGGCCTATGGTTGAGGGAGAAAATTATTCACAAAGATAGGCACCCCATACCCATGGGAGATTTATTTATGATGTCATATCTATTAGATACAGTCATGGGTACATATTATAGAGACCTTGGTGCATTATGGTCTCTAGCTACAAACTATAAGAAGAATATAATTTGTGACCACTACTAGTTCATGCACATCTACTCTTACACCAAACATATGGTGAGGATATTCGAGGATGTCCATCCTTATATTTGGAAAGCTATTCATGTATCACCCATGCCTTAGAGTGAACATAATATTATGAATAATTTGGTTGGGAAAGGGGATTACTTCCTTTACCCAAATTTTACTATCATAGTATTATAGGGAAACAAGGTTTTCCCTCTATGTCTTCCAAGGTTTGTTTCATAAAAATTAGCTTAATAGGAGATTGCCTTCCAATTATGGAAGAACATTGAAGAGGATTTGTCAAGGCAGAATAAGGCCTTGTATTTTGGTCATCTCAAAACTATTGGTAGGATGCCATATACTATGAGGAAGCATCTCAAGAAAATAGGTAAAAAATGTTAGAGTTATACTTTCCTTGTACTTACACATAGAGATTAGGATCCACATGGGCTAATCCAAAAGCATATCCATGGATTGAACATCTCATATAGTCATGAGCCCTGTGACTATGATTTCCTATTTTTGACTACCAAGTCTAATAAAACAGTATTAGAATAGGCATATATTTTTGAATATTAGGAGGATCATTTGAGAATGATCCAAGATGATCCTGCAATTTCCACTAACAATTTAGATAGTAAGAAGGCACTTTAGAAGGGGTGGCAACATTTAAATTTTTTGAGAGGATAGTCTGAGGAGTAATCCAAGGACTAGGTTGCCTCCTCCTCCCAAGGACTTCCTTTGAAGTTGAAGTTGATATTAGTAAAAAATGAGCCCAGGGTACCCAAGCCTAGTCCAACTAGAGGAAGACAAGCAAGGGACTCCATCAGCCTTGACTCTGATGAGGAAGAGAGAACACAAGAAGTACCTATTGCAAATTCTAGTCAAATGTCCAACGTTATGCCCTAGTTCATATTATTACATCCATTAGGATAGAAACTATAGAATTAGCAACATCATCACCACATGACTCCCATACTCAAGCAAGAACTCCCTTGGTCTACAAGAGAAAACCTAGGACTCCTATGGCTAGTCCTATAGTGGAGGCATCATAGGGTTTGCTTACTCAAAATCGACATTTGGAACTAGCCAGGGGAGACATGGTAATTATCAAAGATATTAAATATGATTCAGATGAGGATGCCAAGTTAGATCATCCAAGGCTATGAGCCTTCAAGTAGATCCTGTGGAACTTACTCTTCCAAGTACACACTCTTTTGTCAAATTTCCGTTGTCTTTTATACCCATATTTGGTCAAGCTACCTTCATGGAAGTTCTCACATCCACTCCCTCCATCTCCACTACTACTATTTCTCCCTCTATATCTATTTCCATCTCATTTATCACATAAACCCATGTTATTCCTATGGGCACCTCCACTATTAAAGACCTTAAGAAAAATAAAGTGTATAGTAAGGTGTTGATAGCTTTGGCCACCTCACAACTCCATGTCTAATCCACTCAAATCACCCTTATATTACCATTTACCACTTTCACATAGGTGACCATAGTGATAATAACTGATAGGGGGAGGAAGGCCAAGCCCCAAATAGTTACAATCCATCTACTTCCTTAGTTTGGAAGAGTGGATTGGTCCAAAATCATATGGCCTTCCTTTCCTGATGTCTTGACTAAAGCCCACAAGAAATAATAGAAAAATTAAGTGGAGGCAAAGGAAGAGGTTATTTTCACAACCTCTGATACATCTAAACTAGATATTCCTCTATGGTTAATGGATCTAAGAAGTAAGGCATCCTAATTTCCAAAATTTAAGATCACTAAGCTTCCATCTATTTCTACCTATTTGATCATCCAACTAATAGCATTCAAAAGATGAAGAAGAAGAAACTAGAAGATGACAAGGGCACCCAAATCATCCTTGAAGAAAGACAAGAGGTGTTATCCCTTACCAAAAGGTAGAATAGACAACTAGGGTAATCTTTGTATGAGTAAAATCTAGCAAACCTAGCTCAAGCATAGAAGGCTACCATAGTAACAATCCTTGATGGCATTGAACTAGCTCAATAGGAGCTAGCTACAGAGGTGCAAGTATTAGAGGCTAAATTTGAGTAACTCAAATAAAAGGCTAATATAGTGCATATTCTTGGGGGCATTGAAGTTGAATTTTAGGAGACAACTTTGAGATGTTATAACTCCCTAGAAGCCATGGAGTTTATGAGCACTGAGATGGCCCCTCATGTGAGCCAGGCCAATCAATTATTCAACTCTCTAAGAGATGATAGTGCAAAAAAGAAGATGTTATTTGTCTATAAAGGCAAATATGTATATATTCAATTAAACCTAATGACTATGCTAGAGGAATCCAATGCCTAAATTCTAGTAGTCAATCACTATAAGGAAAAAGATTGGTTGCAAAACATTATGGATTTAGTCCCCAAATATTAGACATATGAGGCTCAAATTCTTCAAATTTTACATAAGCTAAAGTTATCTAAGGTTAAATACTCCATTGGTAAGTTGAATATCAGAATCAATTTTGATAAACTTATCTAAGAAAAGGCCAATGAGTTTAAACAATGTTGTAAGGTTTGAGAATTGAGGAAATTGAGTCAAAAGTAAGCAAGGCTAAAAGAAATGTCACCGAAGTTGAAATATTCAAGAATAAATTTCAAATAACCAAGGATGATCATGTGAAGCTCCTTGGATAGACAAAGAGAATCCATCAACCATCATTGCTAAATTTAGATATCATATGAAAGAAACATGGAGTGGTGCATAAGGTTTATGAAGATAATGAAGTGAATGAGAAGCAGGCTTCTAGTGGTATAACTACATCAACTTATACACCAACCAAGGTACATGAAATAATTAAAATGAGTAAGCCTAGATATCATATAATCTTAAGCATGTATAATTTTGTAATGACTAATGTAATTAGATTTTGAGTAGCTAATTACAAAGAATGGACTTTGTATTTTGTGTACATGCACACATTTCATAATTTTGAAAAGGTAAATTTATTTATTTTTAACTTTTATTCCTCTTTTAGATGGTTTTAGATCATAGTTAGAATTACATGTTCTAACTGACACTTGTAACCACCTTGCATGAACTTGGAGGATGAGGTGACCCCTTCTCCAAGTCTATATATACAATTAAAACTTAACCTAGTTTTTGGGTCAGAAGATTTTGGAATATAGATTAGTAAATAATTTTGATCATTAGTAAAGTGTTTTTGAGTATTTTCTTTCCATTTCTATGCAATTAGTTATTATTTCCATGGTTTCATGATTCAATAATATTTAGTGTGTTATAGCTATGAGTAGATTCTTGATTTTTTGGTTGATATACTAATCTTAGATGTGAAATAGCTATTGAAAGATGTGAATGTATTGATTAAGCTATTCAAGATAATTTAATCATATTTTTGAATGTGTACTTATGCTTTCTTTGGTTTAGTTTTCTATGTATGTGCAAAAACTACCTCAAATAATTCATTTTCCTGAACCATAATCTCCTAATCAAGAGTGTGTAATAACTACCTTAAAAGGATCAACCTTTGTTTGAGGCATGTGAATTTCCTACATCCTTATTTCCTTAGAATTCCTAGCTATGTTTGACTACATGTGTGATATTGATGCTAGTAATAGACATCAGTTTTAAAAATCATAGGTCTATTTAGAAACCAACTAGAGAAATGATTCCCAAAAACCATAGAGCTTCCTTTTTTTCCCTACCTTACCCTCCCTTTTTTAGTTTGTTATAGAGACCTACCCATTTTATATTAGAGAACATCCACCCATACAAATCACATGGAAGTTAACTCAGTTAGAAGGACACACCTTTGTCTTAAAACCTTGTCAATAACCTGCATGCCCTACCTCTATTCCATCAATAGGTTGAAATACACTGCATACCTACAACTTGTGTCCTGGAGTGAAGTTTACCTCCATTAAGATCCTAAAATGTTAAAGGCTACTTGATTTGACTGTAGTGTGCATAAAATCCACATAAATAGTACTCTACTAGTGTTAGAAGGAGGACCTTGACCCCCAAATAATAGAGGTTATTATTTGCATAGATTTGCACTGGATTCACCCAAGAGAGTGACCAAATCCAATTCCCAAGATGGTTTATTAGCATCACCATTGAGAAGTTATAAGAGACCTAGAGCTATGCCAACAACTCTAGTTCTAAATAATCCATTGCCTCCACTAGGGCACCCCTTATTTGTAAGTAACCCTTTTCCTATTAATCAATTGATGACTCAAAAAAAACTTGGTTACTTAGATCTTCCATCACTATCTTAAGAGATGTGCATGATTTTCCCCAAAATCCTAAAAAGCATCTACCATCCTCTTCTCCTTCAGAACCAAGGACCATAGAAGAACATATCAAATCTATCAAAGCTAATTTAAGACTAATGAATGTATTTGATGAAGATGTTGCATGTCGATTATTTTATTTTAATTTAATGGATTTTGCTTATGATTGGTATTTAAATCTAACATAAAATTTCATCACCAATTAGGAGGAATGTCAAATGACTTTTCTTACATAGTTCAGATAGGTCACTAATCCTAGATTGGTATATCAGAACTTCACTAGTATGAAGAAAGATCCTAATGAACCCATCTATGATTTCAACACAATATGGTAGAAGATGTACAACTGGTTTACCTTGATGTATAAACTAGAACCGACATTACCATTAGAGATATAGAAGAATGTCTTGGACCCTATCACCATCATGTTCTTGAGAAGAGCACCTGCGATAAATACTTTGGTGTTGGCATTCAAAGAAACTATTAGCATTGATAAATAACTCAACCTGTAGACAACTGGGGCACCTAACATCAATAATTGATTTCTTGCACTCAATCTAATATCACCTGTGAAGTAGAACATTCCAACATATGATTAGAATCAATTATACATACTACCTCTATTGACATAAATGATGCAGCTAGATTTTGGATACTTGAACAATCATGTGAGAGGTAATAGCTATCATTAGAATCAACATGTAGATGCACTTCCCATGGTTGTTTTATAAGGTATGGATTCTATAAAAGATAAATTAGATTCTATTAAAAAGATGGTCCAAAAGTTAAGTAATGATTTTTTGAATATGCAACAAAATATGGGAAATGTCAACACCCCTATTAAGCACAGGATATACTAAGAGGGGGGTTGAATCAGTATATCATATATCTTATAAACTTTCCATTAATCAAATTCCACTTTAACATACATTCAAGATATGAAATAAAACTAAAATAACAAAAACCACACAAGATAGAGAGAGACACTAGATTTAATGTGGAAACTCAATGTGGGAAAAACCACAGAGAACAATCTCAAGTATATGAATGAACACCAACTCAAAACACAATATTCACAAGCACCAACTTACAGAAGAACCAACCCCTTTATTGAGCACCAACATAGAAACTATTCATGAGAACTAACTCATAGGAGCACCAACCCCTTTGATGAGCACCAACAAAACAACAATTCATGAGTACCAACCCATAGGAGCACTAACCCCTTTGCTGAGCACCAACACAACAAAAATTCATGAGCACCAACTCACAGGAACACCAACCCCTTTGGGTATACCACACAACTATCTCTCAATGTTTCTATCTTAACAAATGATAATTCATTACAATATCTCTTTCCTCTCTCACCTTTGCTCTTCTAAGCTAAATATAACAAATACAAATCATACTCATCTCTCCCATTGCTCTTCTAAGATAGATATTACTATATCAAATCAAACTCTATCTCACACTTTACAAATGGCTTCTCAAGCCTTTATTTATAGCTTTCCAAATGACCTTTGTCCTTCCCCCTTTGTGACCCTTCAATCCTCATGGAAAATGGCACCAAACTTGCATGACCTTTCGTATCCTTGCATTTGAAAAGTCATGTGGTGACCCTCATAAGCAAAAACATCCTTTCCTCTTTTGTCCTTATCTTGGTGACTTTTCATCTTCTTTAAAGTGTCCCTTCATGAGAAATTGTGCCCTTCCTCTTTTGTCTTCACTTGGTGACTCTTGGAATTCCCTAAGATGACTCTTCATGGGAAAATGCATCCCATTCTTATTTTGTCTTAATCCCATGACTCTTTGACTTCTCCATGGGCCCTTATTTTGTCTTATATGCAACCAAAAATATATTCATTAATATTAAATAAATATTAACACACATTAGCCAGGATATAACTATTATAAACATCATTAAATGCAATGGGCCCTTTATCACTAATAATGCTAGACCTTTGACATTAATGAAAATATTTACAATAATCTCTCCCTTTGTCACTGATGGCAACCTCAATCTTGGAACTACCACATCCTAAATCTTGCACATACTATCATCTAAAAAACCTACAGTAACTCCCCCTTATTATAGCAACATATACCTATTCATTGTACCTATTTATGCACATATACCTATACCTTTTATTCTCCCCCTTTGACATCAATGGCAAAGGGCCTATCTAGAGCTAACACTTAGCTCCCCCTCAACTGATGTTGAACCTTAATGGTAATATGTAATAGAAATTACTCCCAACTCTTCTTGCAGATCTTTGAATGTGTCCTTTGATCGTGCCTTTGAGAAGATATCTAATAATATATATAAATTATTGCCTGTCCTTTGAGCATCTTTAATCAACTTATTTGAATCTTTTCTTCTAATCTCACAACCTTCTTCATAAAACTTTAATGTGCATCCCTAATCACATATTTGAATTAGACTCAATAGATTATGATTAAGACCTTTTACATACAAAACATTCTTAGTCTTAGTTATACCATTATCCAAACTCATAGTACCTTTTTTGGCTATCCTGGCAGTGGTTTTATCTCTGAATTTCACTGTGCTACCATTGATCTTATTTAGATTTATGAGCTTACTCTTATATCCTATCATATGCCTTGAACATCTACTATCAATGAACCATGGATGATATTCATTTCTTACATGCAAAGCTATCTAAATCAACATAGAATCTTTAGGTTGTTTCTTCTACCATGAACATGTCTAAACCTTCTTCTTAATGAATAAAGCCTTGAAACTCTAGTCCTTTTTGACTAACTCAAACATGCTTCTATAGTACTAAGCTATGTGTCTGAAGTTGTTACATTTGTAACATATTATGGCCTCTTCATCATAGCTTGATAGAGGATCAAAAGGGTTGTAGCTTTTACTTGACTCTACATGACTTTCCTTCTTATTTTTTAAAATATTAGCTCTTTTTCAACATTCTAATTTATTTTGACCATATCCATTACAATAAAAATAGTAACCATAAAAATAAGACATGTATGTATATCTTTGACCTAATTACCTTTTGTAGCTTTGTTCCCTCCAGCCTTCTTTGTTTGAAATGTCCTCTGTATTCTTCACTTCTTCCCTTTTTGTTTCCTCTTTTGTAAGAGTTTCAACATAGCTCTTTTTATTTTCAAATCAAATACCTATCTTATCTAAATTTGTATTTTGACTTTCTAATATATTATTCAATATGTTAGTGCTATCCTCAAATTTTGAATCACTAACTACTTTATCATTGACTGCTTTCTCAATGTCTTCTTTTAAAGAGACAATTTCATTAACATACCTTTCAGATTATTTTCTTACTTTTTTCAACTACGCTGTCAAACCTTCTTCATTCTTATTTACTTCTTCTAAGTGTTCTTTTAGATCATCAATTATTTCCTTTGACTCCTTTTCATTTTTATCGATCTTGCACATCAATCTTTGATTCTTCTTCTCAACAGCTTCTAACTCTTCTAAAGCACAAATGAGTTCTCCTTCTAGATTCACTTCAACTTTATCCTTTTCTTCTTCTTGATCATCTATACTTTTTCTCATAGAGGCATCTTCATTTATGGCCATGAATAAAATCTCTTTTTCTTCTAAATCGCTGACTCCACTATCTTTGACTGAGCTAGGATCTTTAGAATACAGGCTCTTCTTCTCGAATCCCTTCTTGAATTTACCTTTGAAATTCTTCTTGTATGTACAATTTTATTCTTCATCATCATCATTACCCTTATTTGTTAATTTATCTAAAAATGTCCAATATTTCCATAAATAAGACATTTAAAAGGTAATTTTCCTTAATATTTACCTGTTCCCCTTTTTGGCATGCGAATGAAAAGAGCTCCATTATCATCTTTATTATCACTAGAACTATCACTTGATTATTGAATCTTAGCTTTCTCTTTATTTGATGTCTTGAAAGTTTCTTCTATCTTTGAGGGTTTATCTTGTTTAGTACACATCTCATATGTCGTGAGTATACCATGAAGCTCATCCATCTTTAGCTTGGCTAAATTCTTTATCTCCTCGATTGCCAAAACTTTTGCATCATATCTCATTGGTAGAGATCTCAAAAAATTTTGTACTATCATTGACTCTTCCAATGTTTCTCCAAGACCTTGAATCTAATTTAATATTTGATCAACTCATAAAAGATAACTTGCTATATCTTCTTCTTCTTCCATCTTCAAACTTTCAAACTATCTTCTAAAAGTCTAAAGCTAAGCTTGCTGAACCTTTCCATCACCTTTGTAAATATTCTCAATTTTTACCCAAGTTTTATGAGTAGAATTACATTTCATAGCTTTAACAAATTTATATTCACATTAACCACATAAAATAGCATTTAAAGCTTTAGCATTACATTCACTTTCCTTCTTTTCTAGCTTGAGTAATTACAAGTGTTTGTGGCTCTTCATATTCCTCCACCACTTCTTGCCATATGTTGAATCCAGGGGCCATAAAATAAGTCCTCATTCTTATGCTCCAAAAATCATAATTTATCCCATCAAACAAAAGTGCCTTATTTGTAGAAAATCCTTCATGTGATCTAGCCATCGTGCTTTCCCAATCTACCTTCAAGCTATATATTTTTTTCAAAAGGAACCTGCTCTGATACCAATTGTTAAGCATTGGATATACTAAGAGGGGGGGGGTGAATCAATATATCATATATCTTATAAACTTTCCCTTAGTCAAATTCCACTTTAACATACATTCAAGATATGCAATAAAACTAAAATAACTAACTCCACACAAGATAGAGAGAGACACTAAATTTAACATGGAAACCCAATGTGGGAAAAACCACAGAGAATAATCTCAAGTATATGAATGAGCACTAACTCAAAACACAATATTTGAAAGCACCAAATTGTAGGAGCACTAACCCCTTTACTGAGCACCAACACAACAACTATTCATGAGCATCAACTCACAGGAGCACCAACCTCTTTGTTGAGCACCAACACAATAATAACTCATGAACATCAACCCACAAGAGCACCAACCCCTTTATTGAGCACCAACATAGCAAAAATTAATGATCACCAACCCATAGGAGTACCAACCCATTTTTTAAGCACCAACACATCAATAATTCATGAGCACCAACCAATAGGAGCACCAACCCCTTTACTGAGCACCAACATAACAACAATTCATGAGCACTAACTCACTCGGAACACCAACACCTTTATGTATACCACACAACTATCTCTTAATGTTACTATCTCAACAAATGATAGTTCATTACAATATCACTTTCCTCTCTCACCTTTGCTCTTCTAATCTAGATATAACAAATATAAATCATACTCATCTTTCCCATTGCTCTTCTAAGCTTGATATTATTATATCAAATCAAACTCTATCTCACACTTTATAAATGGCTTCTCAATATTTTATTTATAGCTTTTCAAATGACCTTTGGCCTTCCCCCTTTGTGACCCTTCAATCCTCATGGAAAATGGTGCCAAACTTGCATGACCCTTTATATCCTTGCATTTCAAAAGTCATATGGTGACCCTTCATAAGCAAAAGCATCCTTTCCTCTTTTGTCCTTATCTTGGTGACTTTTCATATTCCTCAAAGTGTCCCTTCATGAGAAATTGTGCCCTTTCTCTTTTGTCTTCACTTGTGACTCTTGGAATTCCCCAAGATGACTCTTCATGGGAAAATGCATCCCATTCTTCTTTTATCTTTACCCTATGATTCTTTGACTTCTCCATGTGCCCTTATTTTGTCTTATATGCAACCAAAAATATATTAGTTAATATTAAATAAATATTAACACACATTAGCCAAGATATAACTATTATAAACATCATTAAATGCAATGGGGCCTTTATCACCAATAATTCTAGACCTTTGACATCAATGACAATATTTCCAACAACTCCAAATAAAATTAAAATACCAAGTTCTAGAGATATAATAAACCATTAAATAGGCATACAAATAACATATATCAACCCAAAAATCACCTAGAAATCAACATATCTAAAATACGTCTCCCTAATTGGTGTAGGATACACAACACACCCCAATATGGCAAGCTCAATCGTGTTGAGATCTATATAGTGTTTGAGATATTTTAGAGGGAAGTAACTAGATAGGATAAGATAAATAATCCACCAAAATCCCATCAAAATCCTAGATCTTCTATCACATCCATATTCTTTAAAACTCATGAGTTTCCATTCCTAGGCAAAGATGACAATGAACCAAAAGATAATACAAATGAAGTTTATACTTTCCAATAGTTATAGAGAGGTGCATATAACTTAATGAAAAAATAACCACTTACCACCTCAACTCTTCCAAACACCATGGCAATTCCTCTAAATCTCAGAGTAAATAATAATCCACCTTCTCTAAAGAGGAACTATTAGCTATCAAGCAAGGAAGAACTAAGTAAAGGAGGATACAACATCATGAAAGATATGAAGAATATTAAGGTAAATATAACTCTCCATGAGTTACACAAGATTACTAAGAAAAAGGAGTTGTTATGGAAGCCCATTACTACAAATACCCCTACAAAAAGAACTAGAGTGACTATGAAAAAATTAAAGGTTGTTTATGATAACATCATTTACAAAAGCAATCCAAAGTACCACCATTTATACTAACCATCAAAGCATTCATTAAGAATATTCATAACTATTTGATTAATTTTGGATCATATACAATTTTTATGCCTACCTGTATATGTAAAAATCTTGGTCTCACTCTAATCCCTTCAAAGAGATCAGTCTCTCAACTAGACAAAATGGTAGTACCAATAGTGGGAGAATTAAATAAAATGTGCATTCAATTAGCATCAAAATCAAGAGTCTAGGACTATCAATATTATAGTAGTGGACATAGCAGAAGGCTATAGATTATTATTGAGTAGAGATTGGTCCAAAATGCTTAATGGATACCTTTCTATAGACTTATCTCATATTTAGTTACCATGGAGAGGAGTTATGAACTAGACTCAAATTGATAGAGAGCTAAGAATGAAATATCCCATCATGGAATATAATGTCAAAAATGAAGAGGTAAAGTATGAATCTCCCACTCTTGGTATTTATACTTTTACCACTCATAACTCAACACAAAACCTAGAACCTGAAGGTTTGAATTAGCTATGGACTATGTATTTTGATGGACCAAGGTCCAAGTAAGGATTGGTTGTAGGAATTGAGCTTATGGATCCTCAAGGTAAGAAGTTCTTGGTAGATTATAGATTTCAATTTCTATGTACTAACAATAGAGTTAAATATGAAGCTCTAATTTTGGGACTACAATTTACACTAAAGAATAATGTAAAATAGATAAAAGTATTTAACGACTCAGAATTGGTGGTTTACCAAGTAGGAAACAAATATCAATGCAAATTATCTTATTTGAATTGATATAAGCATAAATCATGGCATTTAATTAAGAGATTTAAATATTTTAACATAGTAGCACTCCCAAGAGAGTAGAATCATGCCACTGATTCACTAGCTGCTACTACTACCAATCTCAAACCCTTATAGGAGTATGAGAAAAAGAGATTTTCTATTGAGTTAGTTCTTTGTCCCTCTATTTTAGATAATATAAAAAAATTCTAGGTCTTCAATGATGATCAATAGATTATTTAATTCCTAACTAATTCATGGGATTTCAAGTCCCAAATCATTAATGATAATGACATTAGCCACTTCTACCAAGAAGAAATAGATAAAGAGGGCATTTTCCAACTCAAAGAAAATTAAATTCTAGCTAGCTTAGTCTCCTTGTAAATACTATTCAACTTATATCCTCAAGAGTAGTAACTCAAAAAGCCCAAGGTTGATGAATCAGACTTTAAGAGAGAAAACCTAAGAGATGACCATAACCCACATTATGTGAATATTATCCTCAATTACACTATGGAGGAGATATAATGAGTCAATGATTTTATTTCTCAATACAAGGATGTTATCACTTAGACCTATGAAGACTTGAAGGTGTATGACCCATAGGTAATGACTCACATGATTCCCCAAAAGCAAGACCATAAACCATTCAAATAGAGTTAGAGGCCAGTAAATCCTATTTTGGAGCCTCTTATTTAGAAGGAAGTAGAGAAGTTATTGAGTGCCAAAATCATCCTTCCAATAAAACATTCTACCTGGGTAGCCAATTTGGTCTCGATTAGAAAGAATACTAGTGAGATCAGATTATGTTTAGATTTTAGAAACCCAAATAAGGATTCTGAGAAACATGATTATCCTTTGCCTTATCTAGATGAGGTAATATAGATAGTGAGTTGTTTTAAAATGGTGTCCTTTTTGGATGGATTTTCAAGCTACAATCAAGGATTAGTACAATTTAAGGATAGAATGAAGATAATGTTTACCATAAAATGGGGTACTTATTCATATAAAAGGATGCTATTTGGTCTTATTAATGCAATATCTATCTTTTAATGTGCCATGGATCATGCGTTCAATGGATTAATAGGAAAATGCATAATCATCTATATGGATGATCTTACAGTGTTTTTGAAGAATATAAAAGATCACATAAGTCTTCTATAGTCCATATTTGAGAGGTGAAAAAGGTTCAACATTTCATTAAACTAGAAGAAAAGTATATTTGGAGTCATTGAGGGGAAAATCTTGGGACATATTATCAAAAAGGATGGGATCACCATTGAACTTGAGAGAATCCAGGTAATTTCAAAATTTTGGTAACCAAACATCAAGGAGTTCAATTCATTCTTTATGACAATCAACTTCATGAGGAAGTTTATCTTAGGGTTTGCAGAAATCATCAAGACTCTAAATGCCATGCTCAAGAAAGATGCCAAAAAGTGTGGTTAATTGAATCCAAAAAGATTTTCCAAGACATAAAAGATGCCATATCTTAGGCCCTAGTATTTATTAGTCTATAATTCACAAAATATTTGTATCTATATTTGTTCACTTTAGAACACACTATTGTTGCAATTATCACATATAAAGATGAAACTAAACATCCAATTTCCTTCATAAACACAAATATAAATGATGTAGAGCTCAAGTATTCTATGATCAACAAGTAGACTTTTTCTCTTGTCAAAGTAGTGAAGAAATTTTGACATTATATCTTGAGGAACAAAAGCATTACTAATGTACCTGACCCTGATCTCAAGCTTACTGTAGACACCGAAATCATGTCTACCCCTTGGTCCTTTCTCCCCCCTTAGTCCCCTTTGGTCCACTTAACCACTCCTAACCTATGTCTTGTTAATTTGAAATAATTATCTTATTTCAAATTAATAATTCCCTCTCCTTGCCACCTCACCACCCCTGGATACCCTTCTTGGATTCCCTTCATTCCCCACATGGCCAATATTAATACCTAGACTCCCATTCCAACTTATCCCCTTTAACCTCTCATCCATTTTAATCCCCTTCGACCGTTTCTTCCTCGGACTCGCTGACCTAGCAGTTGGGAAAATGGATGAAAGGCTATTTTTAGCCTTTTTCCTGCCTTCCATCCACTGACGTCGGTCAACTATCAACTGACGTCGGCAATATTACCAGCGTCGGCGGCCTTCTTAAAGGCTTTCTGCATCCGTTATCCCTCTCTTCACCTTGGATCTTCATCAGACCCTTGAATCCATTCCTTCACTTGATCAATCTGCCAATCTTTCTCACCAGACCTCTCACTCTCTTGCTCAGGTACACATAGCAGGCTTTTATACCAGCAATAGGAACTCTGCCTCAGTCTTCTACACCAACAACAGGACCTTCACACCAGTAGCATCAACAATAGGTATAGATATCAGCATCACTCCTTTAGCAGGCACATGTATGTATATTGTTTGTGTTTTCATTATCTTTTGAGTTATTGCTTTCAAGTAATATCCCCCCTCAGACCAGACTATCAACCAGACCAGACCAAATCTGAATCTTTATTCCTTTATCTCCCTATTCCCTCTATCCCTTTTTGACATTATATCCATTGTCCCAGACCTCTGCACAAACTCTCAGATCATTAACTAAAACTAGACTCTCAGACCCAGACCCCCAGACCATTCAACCAAGCCGAAAAAAACTCTGTCTCAGACTTATCCACAGACCCGTCCACAGACCAAAACTCGACCAAACCTCATCCACAGACTACTGCCCCGACCGACACCGGTCACTTTCCCCACTGACATCGGCAGACTAACCGACATCAGATAGACCTTAACAACTGATGCCGGTAAGACCACCGACATCAGTGACTGTGACCAGGCTGACAGCATCTTTCAGGTAAGCCTTTGCTTCCATTTCCTTTTCAGTCTTTAATCATTTTAGTATTTTATCACTCTACCTTTTATCAGACTTTACTTTTATCAAACAGTGGGTTGACATCCCTTAAGGAAGTATTCATACTTCTAGGATCAAGCTTTCACTTGGCAACCCACCATCTCCTCATCTAACACCCTTTTTGTCTTAGTCTCTCTCCTTTGTAGGTGTCATCCTCCAAGAGGAGTTCTCATAGCGTCTGGATTACGATGTGCACGACTACATCTAGGTACATACAAGCCTTGACCATTTCTTCTCAGTTTTTGAACTCTCTCTTTGAATGTAGAAAACAAAAATAACATAGAAACATTATGGCTCTCAACTAATTTTACCACCGACGTCGGCCATCTTTTCTCACCGACATCGGTTCTTCAACCGACGTCAGTCACTGTCACAGTCCTTTTTTCCAAAACAACATCCTAAAACCCGACCCTTTTTTCTACCAAAACCTCATTTTGAGTTTTTAAAATTGAAAAAACACAGTTTCTAGAACCTGACCCTCTTCTTGCCTTGAATGGTTTTGATCCACAGTCAAACCAAGGCTCTTCTTGACCACGCTCCCTCGTCCCTAACTAGTCCTATAATGGAGTTCCACTCGGAGACTGAAAGAACTCCTAACCCAACTCAGACCCCCATCATCCCTGAAGGGGACCAAGATTTTGAAAGATTCTTGGACCTCAATGTCAAAACCCTCCAAAACTATCTCGCGAGAAACCCAACGTGAGACCTTTCGGGTGAAGCGACAGTGACATCGACACCATTCGCTACCCAACCTTTTATGACCCAGCCTTTTGTCTCAACCATTAACCTGACCATGGCCAATACACAAAGTTTGGCCTCCACATCTATTTTTAGACCAACCTCCATCAGGGTTCCATTACCCCCTCAACCACATGCAATTCAACCAAGTTCTACATCATACCAAAACTTGATTGTCTTGACCCCTCACACTATTATGCCCATAAATGTAGGAGTGTCTACCTCCCTTTCTACCAGTGCCATCACGCAACCACCTTTGGCAGTATCCAGTCAACTTATACCTTCTACTTCCATAACCCAACCACACTTGGCCTCTACATCTATCCCTACGATTAGTCATCCATACATTGCGCCCCTACAACCGCAACCGACTACGTTATATGCCTCCTCTAGCCTCTTTCAAGTGCCCTAAAACCAAGGGGGCACCCTGTCCACCAATTCATCAGTAGACATCATCAAAATGCTGATGGATAAAATGTCCAGTCTCGAGACCTCTATCTCTGGTTCACGCAATGCTCTCTCGTATGAGAAAATTTGCAATGAACCCATTCATCCTTCCGTCCCTATCCGACCATACCCCAACCAATGGGAGCTTCCTAAATTTACTTGCTTCCAGAGTAAGGAGGACCTGCAACAACATCTATGGGCATTCAGACATGCTTGCTATCTTATAGCACATGATGATGCATTACTTTTATGCACATTCCCCATGTCGCTTATTGGCCCTGCCCTTGACTGGTATAGCTCTCTTGCTAGACATTCTATCTTTTCATTCATTCAACTTGCCCAATTATTTATCGACTATTTTTCTATCAACATCACCAAATAAGTCTCAATCACAGACCTCTACTCCATCAGGCAATTCAACGATGAATCAATAGTCAATTTTGTCGCCCGTTGGAGAGGCTTGATTAACCAGCTCTCCTTCTCCTTGCCTCAACCTAAGCTCATTGAGCTCTTTTCTCAAGCATGTGCCAGGCACATCTCTTCTACCTTATGGATTCAGACATTCTGCACTTTTGACGAAGCATTCACCATGGCTTGAAAGCTTGAAGTTTGCACCATTGAAGAGGATAAGGTCAAATTGCATAATACCAATGCAAAAACCAATGACCCTTCTTCTTCCAGACCTTCTTCTTCTGCCAACTCCAAACCCAAAGGAGTGGCCAATACTGTGGTCATTAGATCACCATCCTCGATGACAACTAATTACTCTCAACCTTCTACATCTCCAAGCATCACCAAACAATTCCAACAACGGTACATCCAGCGTTTATACACTCCACTTGGAGAATAATACACTTCCATTTTGGAAAAACTTGTCAAGTAGGGGGTCCTCAATCTCCCTCCAATCTGACCACCTCAATTTGACAATTCAAAAGCCATCCCTACATTGTATAGGGAGGCCGACTTCTGTCACTTTCATCGCATCCACGGCCATGACATCGACAATTGCTAAACCTTCAAAAACATAGTCCAAGACATGATCGACAAGGGAGATCTTGTTTTGGACAACCTGAATGCCCCACCCAACCAACACATCGACATTTTCAAACAACCATTCCCAAACCATCCTCCTACTCAAAACAATGTCCAAGCCATGATCAATGACCCCCAAGACCATAATATTCACACAATCAACACTATATTGTCTCTTGTCCCTGACCAACCTCCTCCATCACAGGATGAAGAACTTTCTTCTCCTATTAGTCCTCCATCTACCTCTCTTATACTAGAGGATGCCTTGACCATGCCAACACCATTAGCCCTACCTTCATTCGAAGACCCTACCTTGCCTACTCCTCAAGCACAAATAAAAAGCACCATCATCCCTACCTTCTACCCTCTTGAGGAGATGCACTCTTTTATTTCTTCTCCACTAGGAGAAGAACTAGTCTCTTCACCCATTTTGACTGAGGAAGACCCAGTCACGGTTTCCTCTTGCCTTTTGCCTGAGATTGCTACATCTCACTCACCTCTATCCATATCTAAACTCAAACCCACATCTAACCTCACCTCACACAAAGGTGGCCCTCAACCCAAACCAAAGAAGGCCACTAAACCACACCAGAGGCCTCCTCCCCCACCTTCATCATTACCCTCAATCTTGGGACTGCATCCATCCACTTTAATAGGGGTGCTGCCTACTCCCATACTTCACAGAGAAAAGTCACCTCCATTACTCTATCAACCCGCCAGACATATATCTCCTCCATTCATCGACGAATGCCTCTTACACCTCTCAAACTAAAGTCATCAATCCCCACTACAACAAAACATCCATACCCGTTAGCAGGTTCTTATGCCTTGTTGTTATGGCAATTATTGCAGTCTTCTTGTATCAATCTTCTATCACTTAAACCATATCAATCTCTCAGACTAAAACCACCCTAGTTTGATGACACTCGCATTTGTGCATATCATCGCATGCCTGGGCACGACACTGAGCATTGTTGTGCCCTAAAGGTTGCCATTCACCAATGTCTAGGGAATGACACCCTTCTTCTCGACCACATCATCAATAAACCTTCAACACCACCCCACTCATCAACTCTCAGATCAAGGCCATCTTGGTTTGATAACTCTAAATTTTGCCACTATCATCACACTCTGGGACATGACACTGAGCGTTGTTGTGCTAAAGCTGTCATTCATCAACACCAAAAAAAGGATTCCCTTCTCATCAAGGACCCTATTAACCACCTATTCAACAAATCATCAACACTGACCCATGCTTCTCAAACCTCATCACCTAAATCGGGATCCCACGCTAGACTATGGTCCCTTTGCTATCTTTGACCCCATTATTTGACATCAACACAGTCCATCTGACCACTAAGCCTCAACCGACCTTGACCAATCTATCCAACATTCTCCCTAAGTGACTGGGGGAATCTAACCTTGACCAGACCAATGACCAAACATCAACCAGCCAAATATCAACAAATATCAACTAAACATCGACCAATCATCAATCCAGACATTCACCCAGACATTGACCATGACCAGACATTGACCGTGACATTGACCAGACCATTGACCAAACCATCAACTGGACATCGACCAATCATCAATCATGACCTCAACCAAACATTCAACCCAAACATTCAACCAACCTTTTTATCAAAACATTCAACCAGTCTCGACCAATCAACCAACGTATCAACCAACTTTATGTCTAGCATCAATCAACACCTGACCAATTTGGAAAGAGGCAAATGGGGCAAGTCCACTCCTAGTTAACTTAGACCTTATCATAAATGCACAAGCATGGCCTAGGGACTTATCAGAACTTGAGCCTCTTAATGCGTTGCATCTGTGACCATTCTTCTATTAGTCAAGTGCTCATCCACTTGACATTTAACTTGAGCTCATCCCTTGAGCAATCCTCGTCCTCTAAATCCTCATTCCTTTTAACCCTATTCCCCTTAACAAATCCTCTACAATCCTTTTATGATGCATGGATGCTTTGTCCTAATAAAAGGGAGCCCTTGTCCTTCTATAGTCTTGTCCATGACTCCAAATTCTATCAAAAAAATCAAGATGTCAAAAACATATCCAAGGTCACCCAATCAAATTAAAAGGTAGACTGCTCCCTCGAAGGATAGTTGTACTATCATTGTTGTAGCTAATAGACCGCTCCCTCGAAGGACAGCTATTCAAAGCCCTTATATATAAAGCAAAAATATAGACCACTCCCTCGAAGGATGGCTATGACTAAATCTTGCTACAAACACCACTTTCTTAGAAGCTTCCCACATTGATCAACTTCACAAATGACCACAAAGCAAATGACATCTCTATGTAGACTTCCCGCATTGATCAATCTATACCAAAAAAAAATCAAAAATCAAAAATCATGGACTTGGCTTGTAGTTGTCTCAGGGTCTCCTATAAAAAGGGGCAAAGTTATCTTTGCTCTAAAATGGGTTACCCTATCCTCCTCCTATCACTTGCTCAAGGGACTTCGAGCTCACTTTAATGTCAAAGTGATTTGATTACCTCTCTAACACAACATATGATCAATGATGTCATGCATGAATGGGGCTCTTGTTTCTAACAACCCCTATCTATGCTGTCATTCTGGTCCTTGTCAATGAAAGAGCAATATGCCTTTCACTTCTTCTACACTTTGGTCACATTCAACTTCATCACTTGTCAAACCTAATCAACTCAACTCAACTCTTTTTTCAAGCCACTCCCATAGCCTATTCACACTAGTTTCTATGGACACCAATACACATGGAAACTATCGACCAGATGAAATTTATGTTAAGCATAAACCAATACTTGCTGAAGCATAAATAGACCTCAATTCATCTTTAGCATACATCCATCACAAATATGGAAAATTGCTAGGGATGAAAGACCCCTCAACCAATGTTGCAGAATACACCATTTAGAAAAGGCTGTAACATCTTTTTCTCCTCATCATTTTGACACATGACCAAACCAATCATCGACCAATCTTCTCAACTAATTCAAACTACCTTGGTCTGACGCCCTAAGACCAGGGCTATCTAGGTAGTACTTAGATGACAAGACATCTTTTGGGGTTAGCTCGACCACCCTCATTTATTCATCTCTCTAATGGACAAACCTTCTTTCCTCCTTTTGACCATGACCTTGCCCTCGACCAAGACCAATTCCATCCCTTTGACCCTTCCTCCCTTTTAGGGATAACTACATTAGCCTAAGGCCCTTCACACAAGGGCTATGTAGGCAGCACTCAGATCACATAACCTCTTCTGAGGTTAGCTCGGACACATCCTTTCGTCCATCCATCCACCTCGACTAATGACCATTAGAGATCATGATTATCTCCTCTGACCTTGACCACTTCCAAAGCCACGTTGCCTTGGTTGTTTTTACATGTATGTTACCTCATGAGTGGTTAGCAACATTGTGTGCAGACTATTTTTGACCTTCACAAGTATAGGATTGCAAGCCGGTTGATCTACACTACTTATGACATTTTCATGTTTTTGGGAGCACTTCCTGAGCTTGAGATACCTAAAACATGATGACCATTTGGAGCTTCAGCTTAGATTGAATAATCCAATCAGCAGATGACTAAATGCTAGGGCTCGATTATTTCAATTTTGGCACTCCTCAACCCTCGACCTTAGATGACAATTTGACCTGACCATCTTGTGAAGTGGTATATGCATAATCACGACTCTTGCAGCATTCACCCTCACTCTTCTGCATCCACTCTTTGTCAAATCCACACCCGATTCCAAGTTCCCTTCCCTCGACTCCTACTTTGAGGGGGGAATACCTCATCCATAATTGGGGCAATCAACCCCCTCCTATTTTTGTCTTGCAGTTCACTTGAACAACCAATAAGTTGAAATCAACCTTATCCCACCCCTGGGGAAACAACCTCCTATTTTTGTCTTCCAGTTCGTCCAGAACAACCAACAAGACAAAAAGGGGCAAATGTAGACACCGAAATCATGTCTACCCCTTGGTCCTTTCTCCCCCTTTAGTCCCATTTGGTCCACTTAACCACTCCTAACCTATGTCTTGTTAATTTGAAATAATTATCTTATTTCAAATTAATAATTCCCTCTCCTTGCCACCTCACCACCCTTGGATACCCTTCTTGGATTCCCTTCATTCCCCACATGGCCAATATTAATACCTAGACTCCCATTCCAACTTCTCCCCTTTAACCTCTCATCCATTGTAATCCCCTTCGACCATTTCTTCCTCAGACTCACTAACCTAGCAGTTGGGAAAATGGATGAAAGCCTATTTTTAGCCTTTTTCTTGCCTTCCAACCACCGACGTTGCTTAACTGTCAACTGACATCAGCGATATTGCTAGTGTTGATGGCCTTCTTAACGGCTTTCTGCATCTATTATCCCTCTCTTCACCCCAGCTCTTCATCAGACCCTTGAATTCATTCCTTCACTTGATCAATCTACCAATCTTTCTGCCAGACCTCTCACTCTCTCCCTCAGGTACACACAGTAGGCATTTGCACCAGCAACAGGAAATCTGCCTCAGTCTTCTACACCAACAATAGGACCTTCACACCAGCAGCATCAATAATAGGTACAGATATTAGTAGCACTCCTTCAGTAGGCACAGGTATGTATATTATCTATGTTTTCATTATCTTTTGAGTTATTGATTTCAAGTAATATCCCCCCTTAGACTAGACTGTCAACCAGACTAGACCAGACCCAAATCTTTATTCCTTTGTCTCCCTATTCCCTCTATCCCTTTTTGACATTCTGTCCATTGTCCCAAACCTTTGTACAAACTCTCAGACCATTAACTAAAACTAGACTCTCAAACCCAGACCCCCAGACCATTCAACCAAGCCCAAAACTCTGTCTCAGACCCGTCCACAGACCCATCCATGAACCAAAACTTGACCAGACCTCATCCATAGACTATTGCCCTGACTAACGCCGGTCACTTTCCCCACCGACATCGGTAGACTAACCGATGTCGGTAGACCTTAAGAACCGATGCCGATAGGACCATCGACATCGGTGACTGTGACCAGGCTGACAACATCTTTCAAGTAAGCCTTTGCTTCCATTTCCTTTTCAATCTTTAATCATTTCAGTATTTTATCACTCTACCTTTTATCAGACTTTACTTTTATCAAATAGTGGGTTGACATCCCTTAAGGAAGTCTTCATACTTCTGGGATCAAGCTTTTGCTTGGCAACCCACCATCTCCTCATCTAATGCCCTTTTTGTCTTAGTCTCTCTCCTTTGCAGGTGTCATCCTCCACAACCAAAGAGGATTTCTCACAGTGTCTGGATTACAGTGCACATGACTACATCCAGGTACATACAAGCCTTGACCATTTCTTCTCAATTTCTGAATTCTCTCTTTGAATGTAGAAAGTGAAAATAGCATAGAAACACTTACCCTATCAAAAATGAGCTAGGATAACATCGAGGCAAATGTAGGAACAAGCTCTAGGAATTTGACATAGAGATTAGGGCTGAAAATATCATTAGAGGTCAAGGCATTATCCAACTCATGGCTGAGCTTGATCCCTAAATCATTATTGAAGAGGTATGTGTAGCATAAGTTTTGAAAGGATAATGGTAAACAAATATAATCTAGTATTTACTTATATGAACTTGCCCCTAGATCTTAGTAGAGAAATAAGGAGAACTTTAAGGCTCAAAGCTACTCATTTCATGATCAAGAAGGGAATCATATTTATCTTAGATGTGTATTGATAGAGGAATCTAAAGAGATTTTAGAGAACTTACATCAAAATATAGGCAATGGTCACCCTACTAGGAATACCACATCCCATAAAATCTTGAGGTTGGGTTATTATTGGCCAACCATATTTAAGGATGCACATATGCACGCCAGGACCTAACATGAATGTAAAGAATTAGATAAGAGAGAAGTGCATGCAATAATGCCTCTATAGCTAGTTTTTTGAGGAAGGCCATTTGCACAATGGGGTTTAGACTTCATTGGTGTAATTAACCTAAATTCCTTAGTAGGCCATAAATTTGTTCTTATAGCTAAAAACTATTGTACTAGATGGATGAAAGCAGTAGCCATAAATAATAGTAGAGCAAAAGATGTGATTTGATTTCTATAAGAACATATAATAACTATATTCAACATGCTTTTTTTTTTTTGTGTGTGATAATGGAATAAATTTTATATCCATAGAATTCACTAAATGGGCACATGATAATCAAATCATAATTAGGTCAACTTCTAACCACTACCCTTAGGGAAATAGATTGGTAGAGTCAAGAAACAAAAATTTAATTTATGCAATCAAGAAATAAATAAGGTACACATCTAGAAACTGGCATAATTTACTAAATTATGCTCTTTGGGTAGACTAGATGAGATACAAGCAAGCCCTAAAAGCTTTTCCCTAATTGCTAGTATATGGGTGCAAAACTTTTTTTGTCATCACATTGAAACTACCCACCCATCAGTTCATGCAAGACTACATGAAACCAAATGATAAAGTGGAATCAAGATTATTTGATATAATATAAATGGAAGATTCAAGGACTTAAGCCTTGAAAACATTCAACAAACACTATGATATAGTTAAAAGGTGGTTTGATAAAAGAGTGAAATTTAAAGCATTCAAAATTTTGAAGCTGGTGCTACTATGGGATAAAGCCCATGAAAATAAAGGACAAAATGATAAGTTTTCCCCATTTTGGATTTGAACCTATTAGATTTTGGAGATCATGGGCAATAATGCATTTTGTCTAAAAGACCTCCAAGGCAGTGAGCTTACATATCCAGTCAATGGATAGTTCTTGAAGCATTACTTCAGAGTTATTCCATCTATTGATATTAATGATTAAGAAAATTTAGATAAGTTTAGACATAGGACTAGATTAGGTTCCCATGATTTCTATTTTATATTTTCATACTTTCTAGAGCAAGTTTCCATGCTTTCTAGTTTAAATTTCCATGCTTTCTAGAGTAGGTTTCTATGCTTTCTAGTTTAGATTTCCATGCTTTCTACAATAGGTTTCTTGCTTTCTAGATTAATTATTCTTTATTTTCTTTAGTGTTTGAGGTTGTGTTTTCTCTAGTTAATTGTCAGTCTAATGTCCAAAACAGCTGAGTTTAGGACTTGTAGAAAAGAGGAAATTAATCTTGACACATGGGGGGCTAGTTTATAGATTGGGTGCATCTCTTTATTTTTGATACTTTTGGATGAAGGAGAGTGATCACATGATTATTTTGAATTATGTCATAATTGAAAACTTTTACCAAGTATGTGGAATTTGTTCTTGAGGTACTTCATACAAATTTAGAAAATTCTCTTATTTTATTGGATCAAATGCATTCATCATGTTAAATACTTATTGGAAGTGACAATTTTAGGTGTAGATTTGGTTGGCAGGGATGTTCCAGTAACAATGTGTTTTATAAATATACTATCACATTGAGGTTTTATCTCCTCTCTTTCCCATTAATCTACACACAAGAAAAAAAAAACAAAAAAGAGAGAGAAAATAACCAATGAGTTTAAAAGAGAAAAATAAAATTTAAAGAAAATTAAAATAACTCACATGATGAAATAAGGTCAATGCACCACACATCATGGTTATAAGAAGACAATGAAAGGAGTAAAAAAGAAACCTAAGGTATCTATGTTAGGTCTATGGATGCCTAGATGGTAGTAGAGTAATGCTTGAGCTTCCCTTGATTTTATGAGATTTAATAAATACTAGAATAAAACCTACAACTTTATCAAAACCTTTTGAAAAACTCATCACAATAAGGGCTAAATAAACTACACATTTAACACATAGAGATCCAAAGAATTAAAAAGCAAGTGTGTTGTGTGAATTAACCTAGGAATATATTTCACGTTTCTAATTCAATTATTTTTTGATGACATACTTCAAGATTAATCTAAATATTATGAGACCAGAGTTTTGGCTTCTTGAATAATTAGGCATATTCCCCTATGAGTCACCATTTTTTATACACAACTTCCCCCTTTTATTTAAAAAGAAATGGGGACCCACTTTTTTTAGATTGTGATCTTAATATTAAACCCATATTTTCATATGTTTATGAAAAATATGGAAAATCTAAGAGTTTCACTTTTGGTAGGATGATATTGGCATTACGTTTTATGAGACTAACTTTTGTGCTACAAAGACTATCTTTAGCTTCATATTTTTTGGACTGATTCTTCTAGTCCTTATTCAATTTGTCTTTTTAGTGGTTTTATTTTAGGTTTTATTATCCCTCTTTTATCTCAATATTACTATTAAAAAATCCTTATTTTGTCAATAAATTATTGCAAATATTTTGTCTAAAATAATTCTCTCGATGGAATTCAACCTATAGCTCTTTACCTTATATAATTTTGGACTATGAAAATTTTGCCCAAAATAAATCCCTTGATTGATTATCCCTTTGACCCTACCAAATATACCCTTTAAAACTTTTGAAATGACCCTTAGCTGTAAGAAATTTCCCTTCAGGGAAATCAAAAGTGCCCTTTAGCTTTTGCAAAGTAGACCCTTCATGAAATTATTTTGCCTTAATGTAGACCCTTAGAATCCTCTCTACATACCCTTTGGGACTTTTTTAAACTATCCCTTAGGACATTTTAAAATTTTCCTTTATATTTTAAGCTAACCCTTTTCCTAAATTAACCACTCTACCCCTTTTTTAACTAGTGCTTTTAGGGCACATACCCTTTGAGTTTTATGTAAACAACCCTTTAAAAAAGAATTCCTAGACTCCTTACCCTATAGAACTTATCCTTAAGATATCATTTTTGACCCCTTTTCCCCATGAAAATTTCCCTTTGGATTTTGTCTTTTGGAACCTTTTTTTTCCATGGATAGACCCTTCAAGATTTCTATCCCAAGCCTTGACCCATTTTGAAGTGGCCTCTTACCCTTTGGAATAATTACCACAACCCTATTTTCCCACCAAAATACCCTTCAAATCTAAACCACACACCCTTTAGGTTTTGTGTAACCTACTATTTGAGACTTTTAAAATGACCCTTAGCCATATGAAAGAACCCTTCAAGAAGATCAAAAGTGCCCTTCAATTTTTACAAAGAAGGCCCTTTAGATCAAAATTACCCTTCAAGGAAATTGAAAGTGCCCCTAGATCTTAAAAATATCACTTAGGGATAATTACTTTGAGAATTTTTCCCAAATGAATTATTTGGGGAAATTATTGTAGACATTTTGTTTAAAATAAATCTCCTGAAAGAATTAGTCTACAGACATTGAACCAAGAGCATTTTTCCAACATACGCCCTAAGTGATTTATTATTAATAATATCACTAGTCTCATAATACTTATCCAAAATAAAAGGAAAAAAAGTTCATATCAATACTTTAAGGACCCCCACCAACCTAAGCTAGCAATTTTGAATAATACGTGAAATAAAAGCCAAGTGAATGTTACACATTTATGTCACATAGACTGATATTCAATGTAGGATTCTATATATGTGATACATCATGATTGAAAAATGTCATTGCATTCAATCTAACTTGCATTCAAAGTCTTCTGCTATCTTACAATGATGAAGATCCTTAGTTTCCACTTCAAGAGTATACTGTGAGTGAAACAACGACTAAGCTAGGGCTGAGTTATTTGTAATAGCACACATAGTACATAAGAGAAACATAAAGCATGAAATAATTAAATATACATCTATAAGAATTTTAGGTATCAATCTACCATCCCCACATTTGATTAAGGACTCCACACAATTCATTGATATAGTCTTTGATGCCATAATGGTTGGAAACAAGTACCAAAGTTATTCAACACTACGGGATGTCATTGATTTAGTGTACCTATTTTTATTGGAAGATTATATGACACTATCAGATATATTATTTGTGAAGGAATTGTTGGCATTAAAATGTCAAAGACTAAATTTTTCTATAACAAAGCTAGAAGTGATGTCGTACATTGATCTTTTGAGGGGCTTGTTCTTCTCTATCAAGACATTATAGGATGCTACAATAGAGTGGTTGCATGAACTTTATGGATATATTTTTAGAGATACATGTCTTTAAGATCCACTATGTCTATGTCAACAAGTACACATTGGTGTAATTTAATATATAAACCTTGATGGAAAAGGTGCCATCTTCATGGCTACTCCTAGACTATATTATCACATGGAAAAGGGAAGAAGTCAAAAGGAACAATTCTAATTTATAGGTTTAGGATGGGAATTCAAATAGGTATGGCTCTCTTTAACCTATTATATGGTATTCCCAACATTCATTTCATTAATTTGGATTGGTTTTCATTATTATATATGATTCTTATGCATGACATTGCATACACCCTAGTTAAGATAATAAGACTACAATTAAGGGAGCATATTATTCACAAAGACAAGCACCCCATGCCCATGGGATATTTCTTCATGATGTCATATCTATTAGATGTAATCATGGGTACGTGTTATAGAGACCTTGGTATATTATGGGTTTCAACCAAAAACTATGATAAGAATAGAATATGTGACCATTACTAGTTCATGCACATCTATTGTTACAACAAACATATGGTGAGGATTTATGAGGATGTCTATCTTTAGGTTTGGCAAGCTATTCATGGGTCACCCATGCCTCAGATTGGACATAATATTGTGAGGAACTTGGATAGGAAAGGGGATTACTTCCTTTACCCAAATTTTACTATGATCATGGTATGGGGAAACAAAGTTGGTTCCTTATGTCTTCCAAGGTTTGTTTTAGATAAGTTAGCTAAATATGATATTGCCTTCTAATTATAGAAGAGCAATAAAGAGGATTTATCAAGGCAAAAAAAGGCCTTATATTTTGGTCATCTCATAACTATTGGTAGGATGACATATACTATGAGGAAGAATCTTGGGGAAGTAGGTGGAAAATGTAGGATTTATCATTTCCTTACACTTCCACATAGAGACTAGGATCTACATAGGCTGATCTAGAAGCATATCCATGGATTCAACATCCCATATAGTGATGAGCCCTATGACTATGACTTCCTACTTTTGAATGTCATGTCTGATGAAGAAGTATTATAATGGGCATATATTATTGGGCTATAGGAGAATCATTTGAGAATGATCCAAGATGATTCTATAGTTTCCACCAAGGATTTGGATAGCAAGAAGGCACTTTACAAGGGGTGGCAACATTTGGATTTTTAAAGAGGATAGTCTGAGGAGTAATCCAAGGACCATGATGCCTCCTCCTCTTAAAGATTTCCTTTGAAGTTGATATTCAAATCAATAAAGAATGATCTTGAGTTACTCGAGCCTAGTTCAACTAGGGGAGGACAAGCAAGGGACCCCACCAACCTTGACTCTGATGAGGAAGAGAGAACACAAGAAGTGCCTATTGTAGATTATAATCAAATGTCCACTACTATGCCTTAGGTTTATGTTTTTACACCCATTAGGATATCAAATCTAGAATTAACATCATCACCATAGGACTCCCCCACTCAAGCAAGGACTCCCTTAGTATACAAGAGAAAACCTAAGACTCTTATGGGTAGTCCTACAATGGAGGCATCACAAGGTTTACTTAATCAAAATCCACATTTAGAACTAGCTAGGGGAGATGTGGTAATTATCAAATATATTGACGATGATTTAGATGAGGAAGCTAAGCTTGAGACATCTAAGGCTATGAGCCTCCAAGTAAAACTTTTGGAACTTACTCTTCCAAATACACTATCTTTTGTTAGTTTTACCTTGTCTTCTATACCCATATTTGGTCAAGCTACCTCTATGTAATTTACTACATCTACTTCCTCCAACTTCACTACTACCATTGCTCCCTTTATCTCCACTTCCATCCCATTGATCACACAACCCCCCTATATTCCTACTAGCACCTCCACTATTAGAGACCTCAAGAAAAATAAAGTGTTTAGGAAGGTGTAGATAGCTTTGGACACCTCATAAATCCATGTTTAATCCACTGAAATCACCCTTCCATTACTATCTAGCACTTCCATAAAAGAGACCACAATGACAAACACTAGTAGGGGGAGGAAATCCAAGCCCTAAATAGTCATAGTCCATCCACTTCATTAGTTTGGAGGAGTGGATTGGTGCAAAATCATATGGCCTTCCATTCTTGATGTCCTAACTAAAACCCATAAGAAAAAATATAAAGCTCAAGTGGAGGCAAAGGAAGAGGTTATTTTCACAACCTCTAATACATCCCAATTAGATATTCATCCATGGGTAGTGGATCTAAGAATAAAAGCATCCTAATTTCCAAAATTCAATATCACTGAGGTTCCATCTATTTCTACCTTATTTTATCCTCCAATTGGTAACATTAAAAGGGTGAATAAGAAAATAGAAGATGATAAGGGCATGTAGATCATCTTTGAAGAAAGGCAAGAGTTGTTCTCCATTACCAAAAGGTAGATCAGATAGCTAGGGTAATCTTTATATGAGTGAAATCTAGTAGAATTGGCTCAAGTACATAAGGATGTCATATTTTTGATCCACGAGGGCACTGAACTAGCTCAATAGGATCTAGAGGTAGAGGTGCAAGTATAGAGGCTAAAGTGGAGTAACTTAAGGAAAAAGCCACAATAGTGTATACTCATATGGGCATTGAAGCTAAAGTTGAAGAGGTAGTTTTAAGATGTTATAACTCCCTAAAAGCCATGGAGTTTATGATGGTTGAGATGTCCCCTCATATGATCCAATATAATCAATTGATAAACTCTCTAAGAAACGATAATGTAAAATTGAATATGCTAGTTGTTTATATAGGAAACTACCTATATAGTCATCTCAACTTAATGACTATGTTAGAGGCATCTAATGCCTTAAATATAGTAGTCATTCAATAGGACAAGGTAAAGGGCTGGTTATAGAATTTTAGGGATTTAGTCCCTAGATATCAGGCACATGAAGGTCAAATTATTCAAATTTTGTGTGAGCTAAAGTTATCTAAGGTTAAATACTCCATTGGTAAGTTGATTAGCATAATCAGTTTCAATAAATTTATCTAAGAAGTGGTTAATGAGTTTAAGAAAAACTTTCAAGTTTTGAGAAATGAGAAAATTAAGTTAGAATTAAGTAAGGCTCAAAAAAAGGTCACCAAAGCTAAAATATTCAAGATTAAATTTCAAATAACCAAGGATAAGCATGCAAATCTCCTTAGACAAATAAAGAGAATCCATATACCATCATTGTTAAATTTAGATATCATATGAAAGAAGCATGGAATGATGCATAAGGTCTATGAAGATAATGAATTGAAAGAAGTAGGCTTTTAGTGGTATAACTACATCAACTTATACATCAACCTAAGTGCAATCAACACTTCAAACAAGTAAGCTTTGATAGGTTAGAATCTTATGCATGTAAAACTTTGTAAAGGGTAATGTACTTATATTTTGAGTGACTAATTATAAATAATTGACTTTATATTTTGTGTACATACACACATTGCATAATTTTGAAAAGGTCAATTTATTTATTTTTAACTTCTAGTTCTCTTTTAGACTATTTTAGACCATAGTTAGAACTACATGTTCTAACTGACACTTGTAACCACCTTATATAAACTTGGAGGATGAGGTGACCCCTTCCCCAAGTTTATATATACAGTTGTTACTCAACCTAGTTTTTGGGTTAGCATATTTTATAATATAGAGAAGCAAAAAAAATTGATCATCAACAAAGTGTTTTTGAGTATTCTCTTTCCAATTTCAAGCACTTAGTTATTATTTCCATGGTTCCATGATTCAATAATATTTAGTGTATTATTACTGCGAGTAGATTCTTGATTTCTTGGTTGATATACTAATATTAGATGTGTAATAGCTATTGAAAGATTAGCAAATGCATTAATTAAGTTAGTCAAAATAATTGAATCAATTTTTTGAATGTTTACTTATGATTTATTTGGTGTATTTTTATCTGTGTGTGTAAAAGCTATGTCAAATAATTCATTTATCTGAGCCATAATCTCCTAATCAAGGGTGTGAAATTGCTACCCTAAAGGGAAAAACCTTTATTTGAGGCATGTGAATTTCCAACATCCTTGTTTCCTTAGACTTCCTAGTCATGTTTGAATTCATTTATGGTATTGATGACAGCAACAAACATCAGTTTTAGAAAGTATAGGTCTATTTAGAAACCAACCATGGAAGTGATTCCCAAGAACCATAGAGCTTCATTTTCTACCTTACCTTACCATCCTTTTTTGAGTTTATTATTAAGACCTACCATCTTTATATTAGATACCAACCATCCATTAAACTCTCATGTAAGTTTACTTTGTTAGAAGGCCACACCTCCATCTAAAAACCTTGTAAACAACTTATATGCCCTTCCCCTATTCCATCAATAGGTTGAAATACACCACATACCTTTAAATTATGCCATTGAGTGGAGTTTACCTCCATTGAGATCCTAAAATGTTAGATGCTACCTCATTTGACTATCATGTGCATAAAACCCACATCAGCATGAGTTATTGTATCTTATAGGTATAATATGGAGAGAGATGGCAAGAGGAAAGACAAGGTACAAGTGTGGCTCAAGAGAGAATGTGCATATGAAAGAAATATTGGTTTATTAGAAGAGAAGTGATAATAAGGTCTACAATCCTCAAGTAGGCCTTGAGATCTAGTAGGTTGAGTAATATAGATCAAAGGTAGTAAATGAAGCACATCAAAGCAATAATGTTTATAACTTTTAGGGAAAGTTTTCCTTACCCATAGGTAGTATGATGCAAGGGAATATTCATGGTCTTTAATCTTGAGTCATTACAGATAGTAAGATTCATTTAGAGTGTCTTTATAGAGGTTAGAATCTTTAGGTAGTCTTAAAATTCAAATTTGCATCATGAATGTGTCTTCTTGCCAAAACTAGAATTCAAATATTTGAATTCAAGTAATTCAATTTTGTGGGATTTTTATCATAGAAGTAAATTCATTAGGGGGCTTAAGTTTTTAGTTAGATTGGTTAGTAATATTTTTATTTTTGGCTATAGGTTTGTGATTTGTTAATAATCTCTTTAATTTACTTGAGGGAGTTGCAAGTTAGTTTAGGTAGTTATAAGTTTTAAATGTATATATTATTCTATGTGACAAGTTTTGAGAAAGGATAATTTTTGATAGGTTTGGATTCAAAAAAATAATCAAAATAAACCCCAATAAAATGTATAAAATTATGTGTTATTAAACAAAAAATGTTTCGGACCATATCTTGTACATGTACAAAGATAAATGTTTGTGCATTATTGAGTAATAGAGGAATGAACCATTATGATTTACTTTAGTAATGTCTAGTGAGATTATCAATTTATATACATGTTCTTAAATGTTTAGTAATCTTGTGTTGTTAACTATATACCCTATGGAAGGATTTAGTTTTCAAGGACTGTATTCATACTCTACATATTCTATTTGAAATGATTGTATTCTGGTTACTCCATGGGAGGATATTCTAAAATTTGGAGTTTAAAATGTTTGATTTGGTAAATGTGAGTCATTTTATACTTAATTAAATTTGATGGTGTATTTCAATTGTTTTTTTCCTTTTCACTTTGCAAAGCAAACACAAATACCTTGTCGAACATTGCAGACTTAGATTGTTAGAACACAAATCCTTATGAGTGTGTTGGGTAGAGATTTTGGAAGTGGTGTCTAATTGTTATATTAGGTGAAAAATTATAAAACAAAGATAATCCAACCTTCACAATTCCAATTTTTTTTTTTGAAAAACAAACCATTAAGATTTTCACTTCCAGTCCTACAAGTTGTAATGTGTGTATACAATGAACACATATAATGTAAGAAAGAGGTTAAGATAAGCACAATAGGAGTTAAAAACGATTTAAAAGGGTGTAAAAATATTTATTATAACTTTTTCGATTTATATAGAGACTAATAAATCTTATTTGAGATCCATTAACCCTCAATGGAACATCTATAGGCACTGCACCTTGAAACTGTATATATAGTGGAAGAGAAAGTTGAATAGAAACTTAGAACAGAGGTGTAGGAGAGGAATTATATTGATTATTAAAGGTGTATAAGAGTTTAAAATACCCTATTGAGTCACTTGGAGTTCTTTTAATTCATTTTATTGGCTAAATATTCATTCTTTCTCTTTGAAGTTACTCAGGCCTTGTAAACTATATTTCTAATATTTTAAGGAGAAAACATGAATAATAAGAGATTCAACCATCCAAAAACTCCCAAACTTGGTTGTTAGTGAAGTTATAATGTAGAGAAATTTATTTTTTATATTTTAAGATGAACCCATATGGATAATTATGGAAATTAGAGGATTATGTGTTAAAGAGGCTAGCATTAACCTAATAAGCCTAATTGGAGGTCAAAAGATGGATTAAAAAGTGAGTTACTAGTAGAGTTAGGGGATGAAATTTTATATAAGAGAGTATAAGGATAAATTTTACTTGGATCAAGATTAATTTTCCCATATGCTATTGTATGAGATGATACCAAGTGAAAAGGATGAAAAAGGCTACTAGCATGTGTCTTGAGAAGGTAGAAATTAGTCTTGATGGAAGTTAAAGATTTGAGTGATTTGTGAGTTTGAAAGAGATCTCATAAGACCTTTATGACTATGATAAGACCCTAATCAATTTGAATTAACATAAGAACCTACCTTGAAGGATAAGGTAGAGATGACTAAGGAAATGACTAACTGAGTGTCTATGAGTATTATTGTTTAAAAGTAATGAATGGTTAGTGTTCATTAAGTTTAGAGGAATATAGAATAAGGAATGAAGGTAGTATAAAAGAATTATATATATATCAAAGAAAGGGAAATGCATGTAAGAATAAAAAATCAAACAAAGAAGCATAGGAAATCTCCAATGACCTTAGGAAGGACTCATGCATGATGGAACTAGGTTAGGATATGCAAGGTAGAGGTAAACATGTGTGATTATGTTTATTTCTATGTATGTCAAAATTGAAGATATACTCTACATCATTTGGTATCAGAGCCAAAATTATTTTTAGAGAAAGTTATGTTTTAAGTTTTGTATTGATTAGTTTGTATATAGATTGTGTCGATATTATCTGAGATATTATGTGGAAAATTTACATTGAGATTGTTGTGAAGATGCTAATGAGGCTATAGGTGTGTGTGTGTGTGTGTGTGAGAGAGAGAGAGAGAGAGAGAGAGAGAGAGAGAGAGAGAGAGAGAGAGAGAGAGAGAGAGAGAGAGAGAGAGAGAGAGAGAGAGAGAGAGAGAGAGAGAGAGAGAGAGAGAGAGAGAGAGAGAGAGAGAGAGAATTTTATGGCAAATCCCTTAAGCCAAGAGGCTTGGAGAGAGAAATAGGTAAGTTAGTGAGAGCTCAAAAGAAGAAAGCTCAAGAGGAAAGCTATAAAAAATAAGAAAGAGATAGAGTGAAGGTTAGTAGGATAAGTGAGAAGGCTTGTCAAGAGGAGAGATAGGTCCAAGATAGAGACCTAGAAAGAGGGTGAAGAGAAATAAAAGAAGATGAAGGGCTTGAAATAGTAAGGTTGCCACAAGAAGGATGAAGTATATATGAGGGAGATTACTAAGTTAAGATCAGTATTATAAGAGTTAGAATAAGCTTTGGTAACACTTAGACCCAAGTTTTCAGTTGGGATTAGCACAAAAGTGAAGTGTCCTCTCAAAGTCATCATGAAAAAGAGGAAAAGATGAGAAGAGATTGGTAGAGTGAATAAATAGTTGAAGGTGTTATGCAAGTAGCCAAATATGAATAAAAAGAAGGAAATCAAGTCTCACATTTTTAAATCTAATTATGCCTTGGTATGTGTGTATGTAGGTATGAGAGAGAATGAGATAATTAGGCCCATACATGGGCTCAAGAGATAATAAAAAGAGGCATATGAACAAGTAGTGTATAAAAGGAACCAAAATTAATAAGAAACTAAAGGTAGAGTCATGATGAAGGAGGAAGAATAAGTAGGTTAACCATCCATGAAGCATGAAGAGATCCTCATTAAAGAGGATGAAAATTAAGATAAAGGATCATTTGGGTAGAAACATAAGGAAAGGTATGAGGAATATTCTAGTCTATATGAATTTTTTAAGAAATAATATGGATATGATCATCATTAGATGCATAGAGAGATGGTTAAAGAGTCTAAAAAAGAGAATATAGACTTATGGAATGCACTAGTGGTATATAAGATAAGGGCATTGATGAAGGAAAGGAGAGCTCAAGTACAAATAAATACTCCACATGATTAGGTTGCAACTATTGAGGTTAAAGTAAAAGTTTTAGATAAGGGAGAAACCATGAAAAGAGAAGGATAAGATGCATTAGTGGATGATACAAAGATTATGGATGAAACATACAAAGAATATGAAGGTACTTGAGAGAAATAAAAACAAGAAAACAAAGTGGATAATTGGATAATCTCTCAAGGGAATGAGAAATAACATGTTTTATTTAATGGTTTATTGTTTCTTATAGGTATAACATAGAGAGAGATGGAAAGAGGCAAGATAAGGTACAAGTATGGGTCAAGATAGCATGTGCATATGAAATAAAGATTAATTGTAGTAGAATAGAAGTGAGAATAAGGTCTACAATCATCAATTAGGCCTTGGGATCCAGGAGGCCAAGTAATGAAGCACATCAAAGCAACAATGTTTATAACCTTCACGGAAATTTTTCTTTGCCCCTTGTTAATATGATGTAGAGGCATCTTTATGGTATCCAATTTTTATTCATTATAGATAATAAGTGTCATTATAGATAATATGAGTCATTTAGAGTGTGATTTTATAGGTTAGAATATTTATGTAATCTTAAACTTCAAATTTGAGTCATGAATGTGTTTTCCTGCCAAAACTAGAATTCAAATATTTGAATTCTAGTAATTGGATTTTATAGGATTTTGATCATAAAAGGTATTAAGTAGGCGTGTTTTATATTGGATAGGAATATTTTTAGTTTTGGTTAGAGTTTTGTAATTTTTTAAGACTGTCCTCAATGTCCTTGAGGGAGTTGCAAGTTGGTTTAGGTAGTTAAAAGTTTCAAATGCTTATAAATGTATTTATTATTGTGTGTGATGAGTTTTGAGAAAGGATAATTTTTTATGGGGTTATATTCGAAAGGAGAATGAAAATAAACCCCAATAAAATGTATAAAATATTGTGTTCTTGAATAAAAAATGTTGAATACCATATCTTGTGCATATACAAATACAAATGTTTGTGCATTATTGAGTAATAGAGGAAGGAATCATTATGATTTGATTTAGTAATTTTTGGTGAGATTATAAATTTATATACATGTTTTTAAAGGTTTATTATTCTTATGCTTTTGACTATAGACCCTATGTAAGGATTTAGTTTGCAAGGACTGTATTCATACTCTTCATATTCTATTTGAGATGACTGTATTCTAGTTACTCAATGGGAGGAGATTCCAAAATGTGGATTTTTAGGTGTTTTATATAGTAAAGGTGAGTCATTTTATACTTAATTTAATTTGATGGTTTATTTAAATTGTTTGTTTTATTTTCACTTTGAAAAGCAAACAAAAATACCTTGTAAAGCATTACAGACTTAGACTATTAGAACATAAAGCCTTCTGAGTGTGTTGGGCAAAGGTTTTGGAAGTGGTGTCTCATAGATATTATAGGTGAAATCAGATTAAAAAATATAATATGACCTTCATAGTGTTTAAACTTTTTTCTTTAAAATAAACACTTAATATTTTCACTCTCAGTCCTATAGGTTGTAACTCTGTGTATACAATGAACACATAGAATGTAAGAAAGAGGTTAAGCTATGAACAAAAGGAGTTAAAAAATATTTGAAAGGGTTTTAAAATATTTATTTTCAATTTTTGACTTTATATAGAGACTAAAAAACCTTCTTTGATATCCAATAATTCTCAAGGGAACATATGTAAGCCCTGCACCTTGAAACTATATATATAGTGGAAGATAAAGTTGAATAAAAAAGTAGAACAAAGGTATATGAGAGGAATTATATCGATTATTAAAGGTGTATTAAATTTTAAAATACCCTATTAAGGTACTTGAATTTATTTTAAGTCATTTTATTGGCTAGATATTCATTTTGTCCTCTCTCAGGTTACTCAGGCCCTGTGAACCCTGTTTCTAGGGTTTTAAAAAGAAAACATGAATAATAAGAGCTTAAACCATCAAAAAAATCCCAAAATTTGTAGTTAGTGAGGTTATAATGTGGAAAAAATTATTTTGGATATTTTAAGATAAACCCATATAGATAAGTACAAAAATTAGATTATTGTGTGCTAAAGAGGCTAATATTGACCTAATAAGCCAAATTAGAGGTCAAAAGATGGACAAAAAAGTGAGTTGCCAATGGATTTAGAAGATTAAATTTTATAAAAAAGAGTATAAGGATAAAATTTACTTGGATTAATATTTATTTCCCCATATGCTATTGTATGAGACTGTACCAGGTGAAAAGGATGAAAAAAGGCTACTAGCTCTTATCTTGAGAAGGTAAAAGTTAGTATTGATCTAAGTTGAAGATTTGAGTGATTTGGGAGTTTGAAAGAAATCTCATAATACCATCAGGAGTATGAAAATTACATAATCACTTTGAATTTAACATGAGAACCTATCTTGAAGGCTGGGGTAGAGATGACTAAGGAAATGACTAAGTGTCTATGAGTATTATTGTTTAAAAGTAATGAATGGTTAGTGTTTATTAAGTTTAGGGGAATATACAAGAAGGAATGAAGGTAGTAAAAAATAATTTTATATAGATCAAAGAAATTACAATGAATGTAACAAAAAAATAGCAAACAAAGAAGTATAGAAAATCTTGAATGTCCTTAATAAGGATTCATGTATGAAGGAACCAAGTTAGGGTATGTAAGGTAGAGGTAAACATGTGAGATTATGTTTCTTTCTATGTATTAAAATATTTAATATATACTCTACATCATCCTACATTCCAATTATCTCTACTAACATGGCATGTTAAACATTTAGTTGTCCTTTTATAAGACCTGCACTTCTCAATTCCTCCATTAGTGCATCATTTACTACCCATGGTAATCATGCCACTAGTGCTTCTTCTTCTAATCCTTATACTAGTGCATCTTTCAAAACACATTATAATCATGCCACTAGTGTCTCCTTTTTCTAAAAATACCTCTTATTCTATTAATAACATGTATTCCAATACTCATAGTGGTACCCAAGCCACTAATACCAATGATAATGTTTCACATGCTATGAATAAAACCACTCAAACCCATAAAATTTTATTACAAACTCTTAACTAAATGATCTCTTTATAAACTAATAATTCCAACCAAATTATGAAAATGTGGAATCACTTTATTCATCTCCAAAATCGCCCTCAATAGGTTCTACGGGGAGTGCATAACCAAAATTCCCCCTATTAGGGATTCCCATGTTAATCTTATCTCTCAACCACCTTTGCTAAAAAAAATCAAATATATTAAAAATGAACCTCTTATACATCAAATTTATAATATTGATATATGAGATATCACTCCTAACCATTATCTATAATGGGTCAACTAATCCTACCTTACATTTAAAAACATTTATAAATATCTACAAATATTGGGTCAAGTTAAACACTTTTGCCACTACCAAGATCTTATCAAAAACCATATCTAAATATATCTTAGATTGGTATAACCAACTCAAATCTCATTCCATCGCTAGTTTGGAATATCTAGTTAATGCTCTAGTACAAGAGTTTAGAACTAGTGACCTCCCTAAAAATACCTTGGCTAATTTAATTGATTCCAAGTAACTTGAGATGGTAATTGCACAAGATTTCATCAAACAATGGAAGACCTTGTCTAAAACATGTGAACACAACATGGTGGATGTTAACCTCTTTCATATATTAAACAACACTCTCTATCCTAAGTTTTAATATTAGGTTTGGACTCTCTTTCCATGAACTTTGGAAAAGACCATCAACCAAGCAAAGTGCCAAGATTTCCTCATGCATCCGTTTGAGCCATCCCAACCTCTTATGATCACTCACATGCTCATGAAAAATAAAAATAGTCATTAAACAAATGATGGTGTCATTGATTCCTATTATAGTATTGATAATATTCAAGATATTGCTCCTGATCATGCTCTAGAATAGGCTTCCCCTCTAAACCACATCCCTAATCCTCACTTTTCTCCAACAAGAAACATCAATGTTCATAAGACTTTATCCTTAGTGTATACATATAATATTTTCAAATTTTATCAAATATTGATGCTTTCTATGTTGAAAAAATTGATTGAGTCTCAATCTCTCTGAGTGCACACCCTAAAGAGTACATGAGGAAAGGGGTGGGTAGACCATTGGTGCTTTGTAAGATTGTTGTCCCTTATTACCAGTTATTACCAATCTAACCAGCTCCTAAAACATTTCCCTAAGCTATTAGTCCTCTTTTTCACACTCTAGTATTTTATCACCTTCCATCCCTCTTTTCCTAACCTAAAGACCCTTTTTATAGTTGACATGACTAGGTCGACTAGGTTGACCTTGTACTCTTATTGGTGAAACTCATTTAGGGTATAGGTCAACTCTCAATTGACCTAGCCCATGACCTAGTGAGTTTTTATTAATAATGATTACTAGGTAGACTGGGTTAAACATATCAACTAAAACATTCATAAGGGTTTAGGGTTAGATAAACCTATATAAACATATCCTTCTCATCACTATTAGAGAGACATAAAGAGTTATTATTTATTTACACTTCTTTACAATCTACTCTTCTACCATTTTAATTGAGGATTCTTAGCTTAGGATTCTTACATAGAGAATCTAATCTTATGGAGAAGTCTTAGATGTTTTGGCCTTTATTAGTGATCCTTAAAAACCACAAAAACCTCTTGAAAATCCCCTTTGGCTAAGGGAGAGATTGAATATCGATGGGTTAATCTTTTAGGTAAGTGTTCTCTAACTTTTCTCCTCACTTTAGTAGATAGACGTAGCATAATTATTGTATTTTGAATAATATTACTCTTCTTCTCCATGCATTAGTATCTTACTCATACATAGATTAATTAATATTCTCTTATGCATATTAAATTTTATTTTTTATTACTCCAACTTTGTGCCACAAACTTTAGTGAGCACTAGTTTAGATTTTAATTTACTTGTTATTAGTTTAGTGAATATGAAAACATAGGGATTAGTTAGGGTTATTACATGATTTTTATTGAATAAAGGCTTTGGAACCCTAAATAGTATTATTATTGGGATAATATATCCCCTAATTGGGTTTAGTGGATCCACATCTTGGTCATGTTCCCAATTATATAATGTATCCCCAATTAGAAGTGTAAGTAGGATCTATCTTCTCTAACTTAGGATTATTTTATGGATTTGATGAATTACATATATTCTAGTGAACCCAACATGAATCTAACCCTTATAGGTTTTATTTCATGTTTTTAATTTTGTATCATTTTATTTATTATTTTTATATATTTAACATACTAGGCTAACAAGGCTGGTATAGTTTCTAACTTTTGTACATAAGTTTAACACATAGTTGCATAAAAAATGACTATGTTTATTTTATGTAGGTCTTCATTAGATACCTATTACTAGTTCAAAAAATTTTACATAATACTCTTATAGGTTTCCAAAAAACATACTAGGTTGACCATGCCATTATAAAATTCTAGACAGCTTCCAAAAAACATACTAGGTTGACTAGGCTGGTATAGTCATCTTGATAGGTTTCAGTAAATAGAACTGCATAATTACATCGACCTAGTTGACATAGTCAGAAAAAAAATTAATTAAAATTCAAGGCACTTAAATAACAAACCTCACATTCCTTTGCCTCTTCTAACCCACCAAAGTTCCTTTCTCTCTTTCTCTTTCATTTCAATTATTCCTTACAGTTCTATTTTTCATAGTTTATAGTCTTTAAAAATACCATCACATAGTAAACTAGGTCAACCTGGTTGACTTAGTTATTAAAAACCCTTACTTCTATAGTACAGTAGAGACACTATCGACTATGGTCTATAATGTTTGCATATATTTTGATTTGAACTAACATTGTACTATGTTTTAAATTGGAAATTAACATCTATATGTTAGTAATTACTTCACACTTTCACTTTTAGTTGTTCCCATGATTAGAATAGATCAGATAGTCTAATTAGGTGGTTTTTCAACATACCATTTATTTTCATTATTTGTCTCTTTCTTGAACAAACTACCAAATCACATAATTTCAAAATACATTTAAATAATTTTCTATCGAAGGCCTACCTACTTAGATTTCATCACCAAGTGGGTAGCCAACTTGGTTTTATAGTCAAGTATAAACACATGGTTAATGGTATATATTGTAAAATCACTCAAAACCCTTATCACTATGAGATAATGAAGTGAGGGGGTAGGCCCCAATATCAAGCCAATACCATTGTTAACATAGATCCCTTTCAACCTAAATGTCCTGAAACCATCCATAGATTGCTTTCTAGATCCCTAATTTCAACCAACTTCCCTATCACACTTAAAATTACACTATAATAACTTAACAACATTCATGATGACCACTTAGTTATCATTTACTTTTCAAATTTGATTGCTTTCTCTTTGCTCATTACATGTTATATTGCAAACACTTGTATTGGCCAACATTAGTGCAAAGTTTTATGATGTGTACCTCAATTGAATCATTTTCATTAACCCAATTAACTATGTGTTTCATTTAATTTCTTTATTTCTAGTACATTGAAAAATATTTCCCTATTTTCAATACACTATCATTCTATTTGACACAGTCTTTGAAAGACTATTTTTTGCTTGCCTATAGGATTAGGTTGACCTAGTTGTTCTTGTAGCTCTTTTACGAGTTAGATAATAGTAATAGGTTGACCCATTCAAATCTAAACTCTTATCATACCCTATTTTCCCTAGTTTATAGTAATAAGTTGACTCGGTTGACTCTGTACTCTTAACTCCTATCCAGTCTATTTGACTCAATTTTCTAATTTTTATTCCTTTGCATTTTATTCTTTTGTCTCAAATCATCATGAAGTCCCATATTTCAATCTTATTTAACAACCTGAATCCATTTATACACTATATGGGATGTTTATTTATCCCTCTCTTTTCCTCCCAAGAGAACCCTCACTCTTGGAGTACCTCTTTCCCTATTTCATCTATGGTTTGTAGCATGGTGCAAATCACACCTCAAGATGAAGTAGGTGGATCTGATCCTTTTTATACCCATCAAAACAATTATCATCTTCGAACCCTTCAACATAATGTGGGAGTAATTAAAAAAAGTCTATCCAATAATGCCACTAATAATCCATCTTCCAATAACCCTCCTCCTAATACCAATTCGAGGAGTTCTCCTACAAACACCAACCCACCAATTGATATGACACAACTCCTTAAACAATTCATATAACAAATGAACATAATGAAAACCCATAACACCTCTCAAATGATTCAATTACAAATTCATTTGATCCATATGGATAAAAAACCTTTGACTATCCATCTTCAAGCCAATCCAAATTTCATTCCTCCACCTCTAAGAGATGCTTTGGGAAATGTTATTCCTCAACCTGTTATAAATAACAAAATGCTTAAAAATATCCAAAATGAGACTTTAGATCCCCTTATTATGTGTATTTATATTGGTAACATATCTCCAACTATCAAGTATGATGGGACTAAAGACCCTGCATCCTTTCTCAAAGCCTTTGGAAATATTTACAAAGAGTGGATCCAAACTAATATTTTTGCCACAGCTACACTTCTAGTTAAAACCTTCATTGGTGATATATTGGAATGGTATAAACAACTTACCCAACAATCCATTTTTAAACTTAAGGATTTAGTCATTTCTTTAGTTAGAGAGTTTCAACATAGTGATCTTCCCAAAAATTACCTTAGTGATTTCATCAATGCTAAGAAATCTCCTACTGAATCAACTCATGATTTTATTAAACAATGGAAATCTCTAGCTTATAAATCTAACCATAACATGACTGATGATAATTTATTTAAAATATTTATCACTACCTTATCTCCTTCTCTTTAATATAAGGTTCAAACTTTTGCTCTCCAAACACTTAATGAAGCTTTTGACCAAGCTAAATGCCAATACTTTCTCATGAAGTAATTTGAGCCTAATCTAAAATTCCTTAAAGGATATTTTAAAACTTCTAATAATACCATCACTGGCGATCCTCTTCAAACCAAACCAAGATTTTCCAAATATGGCACTCCCTCATTTTATCACACACTACTTATTGTGTATCGAATGAAACAATTCTTACCACCTTCTAAACCCTTTACCTATCCTAATAATCCTCCCAAGTGGTATGACCCTAATCAGTTTTATTGGTTCCATGCTGACATTGGTCATTCCCATGAAACTTATTGAGGTATTACTAAATTTTCTATCTCCTATGTTCTTGGTGATTTATTTAATCATGAATCCATGATCAACCTTCATTGTCAAGAGTATAATACCACTATTAAAAAATGATAGGTTTCTAAATATTCTTTTTCCAATAACCAAAAAACTTTTTCCATAGTGAATAATTAATAAACTATCAAAGATGTTTGTGTTATTGATGCTGATTATGATCAATATTACAATAATTCTCAATATGTTAACACTTTTAAGGTCAATTATCATCACAAACCAACTCATAAAGATCCCATCACAAAACCTAAGAAACCATATTTATAAGAACAACTTCTCAAAGATATTAAGACCACTATTCTAGATTTAGAATCCCATGAGTAATGACCTCCTCCTTTTGAACCCCCAACCACTTTTATTCCTTCAAAATCTACCTTACTTTCCAAAAATTGCACTAGTTCTTCTTCTAAATCTCATTGGAACTTTCTTGAAGGACTTAATTCCATGTCTTGTAAGATTCCACTTATATATTTAGTTCATATTTCCCCTTATCATCACAATTTCCTTATAAAACAATTACAAGAAATTTAATATCCATCTTTTATAGATGAAGAACCACATTATATTGAGCCTCAACCTACCAACATGTATACCATTAAAATAGTGTGTCCTTATTCTAAAACATCTATTAAATTTAAAGAAAAAGAAATTATTAATGATGAAATACTTTTTCACACTAACAATCCACCACTATTCATTAAAATATCCATAAAGTCTTAATTGATGAAGGCTTTGGTATTAATGTGAAATCATTTTGGCTCATCCAACAACTTGGTTATAATAAAGATCATCTCAATTAAACCCACCTTACTTGTTGTGGATTTTATAAACTAATCAAAATCCATTTGGTTGTATTTTATTTCCCCTAAAAATCACACCTAAGACCATTTGAACTAAACTTATGATCCTTGATTTTCCACTATCTTATAACACACTCCTTGGTCACCCTTGGACTCATAGAATGTGGGCCCTCACTTCTTCTGATAGCCAATGCATTAAATTATTACATAATGGTAAATGATATAAGAATGAATATGATCCCAACTCTTAGAGTATTTAACTTCCTAATCCAACATCTTAGTATCACATCCCTATCATTCCTACCATTCCTACCATCAACAGTGCTCCCTTACCTAAGTTCATCAACATCAATCTAGATTTACATGTTACTCTTATTAATTTGAATTATGATGAACCTAATGACTTGAAACATAATTGCAACACTACCAAGCTACCTCCCTAAATATCAAAGTGGCTTCATCCTTGTTTATTACCTCATGACCATACTATTCCTTTCATTGATGAGATCATTAATTTTTCCCCTCCATGCAAAGCTCAGGATCCTTCTTTACCAGAAGATGCCTTCACCTACAATGATTATGGAGTGGCCAAATTATTCCAAGATTCCCTCATCATGTCTCCATGTAAATTTAGTAACATTGGGATTTCACCTTTTTGAAACTCCCCGTGAATCTCAAGCATGTACCATTTCTCCAACCTATGATGAAAACTACATAATAGACCAAGCTTAATATCAAGACTTGGATGTTTAAAATTATAAAAAAACCTTATATCAAATACATGATTTTAACTAGGATGTCCATACCATTTCAATGGATTGTGAATTAGATCTCGAAGGTCATGTGTCTCCTGTTAATTATTTGCTTCTTGATACTCCTTGGGTAGTGGATAAAATCTTACCTTCTAAACCTTTGGAGATTCAAGAGAACTTATTTACCACCTATGAATCCTATTATTACATCCAATTCTTCCCCTATCAAATAAAATAAAGATATACCAATCCCATCTGATCTATCTACTTCTCTTACTCTTGAGATTACATTAGATTATTGTTGGTTAATTTTTTGCCTACATATAGAACTTTATCTGGAGAGGTCTATGGCATGAGGAGCTACACAAATTCCTAGTTGAGTAGAGTTCTTGTATAATGAAGGATCCATTATAAATAGGAAGACCACATTACTTGCAAAGATTTTGAAACACTTTAAATTAACTTAAAGTGTAATCTAATTGATGCTTGAGAAATGGGTCTAGAATTGTAAAGAGAATGATCCAAGAAGGTTTCATGGTGTTCAATTAGTTAGAATCATGGAACGAGTTTGCATGGGCCTCAAAAAATCATTGGAGCTTTCAAGGATTAAGAAGAAGCTAATAACACAAGTCTAAAAGAACTATACCATCACTAAGAAATCATGTAGAAATGGATGGGCCAACTTACTTATGCATTTTATAAGTATGCTAAGAAATCCTCATGGGTTTGAAGGATCACATAGAGTCAAAGTCCCAAATATCATCTTATGTTAATTTCATGTCTCGATGAGATCTCTATCTCAAGATATAAATATTCAAAGTTTAGCTAGTAGAATATAACATTTACACAGACACCAATTTTAAGCCATGGAAAATAAACATTTGGATTTAAAAATATTTATACATTCACATGTATGACAAATTATGGGCATGTAGACATCAAAATTAAGACAACAAAAAACTATTGGGGTTAAATTTATGAAAGGCATGTGGACGTAAAAAATGCTCATACAAACATCAAATGATGGGAATGTAGATGTAAAATTTAAGCCATGGAAAATAATCATTAGGGTTAAAAAATCCTAATATGTTCATGTATAAATTAATGACATTCATGTAGATGTCAAATACAGGCACATAGACATCAAATTTAGGCCTCATGAATTAGTCATTTGAAGTCAAAAGGGTCCCTCGAGTATATCCAAAGTCATGCATTTGATCATACCAAAGGGGATCAATAGTGTAAGATGGGTTAAAATTTCAATAAGTTGAGTTAATAATCGATAGACAATGAGCAAAGCCAAGCTCAGGAGATTTTTGATGAAGGTCATTGAAGTAGTTTTTGACCCAAGAATAGTAAATACAAAGGAACTAAGCTATAATAAGATCCAGGTTGAACCAAAATGGGCATACTAAGACCAAACATCACCATTAGAGATCTATGAAGATAAAATAGTTCTTTAGACCTAACATAGATCAAGTGTTGACAACTTGTTATTAAAATGAGACCAGACCACATGGTGAGCTTAATTTGTTGATATTAGTAGCTATAAGAAAACTAATAAAGGAGATTGGTTTTTAAACTATAGAAAAGGACTTATGTTTAGATATTGAAATGGGGAAAATAAGTGACTATGAAGGAGTGTCTCATCTTTCAATATAGCTCCATCTCTGACAAACAACCATAAAACGTAGACTTGGGCATGGCTCTATTAGGTACATGGATATAAGGATGTTTCCCTCATAATGAAGCAATTAGAGATGGTGTGGAAGATAATAATGAAGATATATGAAGATTGGAATAACACAATGGAGAATATAATGTTGTTTATAAGCCTTGAAGATCTTCCCTCCTAGCAAGGATCATGTCTCATTAGCTACAAAATAGACCCTTACCTTCTAGTGCATTTTATAGCCAATGAGAAGAGCTTAAAGACTATTAGAATAAATGAAGGCTATCTGGTCTATGATGTGTTAATACTAAATGGACCAAAAGGTGATATAGCATCCTTTGAAAGGTAGAAGCTCATTGATTGATCTCAGTTAATGTGATCCTATCTCTCCCTCCTCTTATATGTCCCATTCTTTTCTCCATTATAAGGGTTCTTAGATTTTAGATTTTTGATATTTTTAGGAGACAAGGATACTCATTGAGAATCTTACAAAATGGTGCTCATTTGATTAGGCTAAACCCTATTAAAATATTGTAAGAACTATCTCTTGAAGTAATAAGATTAACTCTTTACCTATATCTTACCTTTGATTAGTGCTTAGTATGCTTGTGCATGATGAATTCATAAAGGAGAATATTCCTTATTCATTATCCTTATAATTCCCTCTTTTAAGGTAATTTCAAAACATTTTAGGTCTATATTAGTGTTTTATATAAACCTCTTCTATGAAATAGCTATGCAATTAATAAGATTGTAAGGTTGTGTGAGATATATTTGTCTTATGTTGATCTAGTGTGGGTCCAAGCTCATGTGAGTGTCCATATTTTTTTGTTACATCACCTTTTATCCTTCTTAGGATCCCTTATCCCCCTTATAACCATTTTACCTATGCAATCATTAGCTTAGGTTAGCATCAAGAGGAGGCTAACCTTCTTTAAAGGTTCAACCCCAGCATAAGTGACCCACAACCTAGGGTTATCCCAATATTATAAATCAATTAGAAGTGCCTAAAGAACCCTATCCAAAGTTTCATATTGATGATATAATATTTTTTAGCACACCTAGTGGGACTACAATTCAAAGAATATTGGTCAAATTTTGATGTTGGTTTGATAAATTTATACAAGTTATAGCTTCACACAATAGTATCTAGTAGCTTATAAAGAATAATCAGCACTTTGGTGCAGAGTAGTAGCTATGTTTCATACCAAAGGTGACCTATAAGATTATATTTTAGAGGCATTCCTTGTGAATTTGTTGAACTACCTTTAAGTTCAGAAAAGAGGTTAAGGTTTCCTAATACACACCCATATAAAAGCAACTTTGTTCCTAGATAAATTCCAAGGTCTACCCCTACTAGAATATCCTTGTTAGTCCCTTTTATGTCCATGATAATACTTGTATATTTTATGGATTTAAATGGCCAAATTCCTCTAGCTCTCCCCCATTATGATCCTATGCTAGTATCATCTCTCAAAGTGTCCCTTATTTTACTAGAGATCAAGCTACAACCCCTTTTGAATGCCTCATGGATATAGCTAACTTCTGCAACATTCATGATATCAATGAGAAAAATGTATAAATTAATTTATTAGCCATATATTTCAAATGTAAATCTTTATACTAGTATAGAATCCTAACTACTAATTCCATTTCCTCATGGGACTAATTAGGATAGGATTTGTGTAAAAGATTTGAAGATAAAAGTGACCATATGTTACTTATAGAGAAGTTAACTACAATAAAAAGAACCCCTCATGAATTCATGCAAGACTTCAATGCAAGATTCCAAAAAACTTGGGACATAATCCCAATCTCTATTAGGCCTACCCATAATTTTGCCTTCCTATACTATTTGAAATCCTTTAATAGGGACATTTTAATGATGATCTAGTATATGGTAAGGAACACATTGTTAGATGCATATGAGGTGGTAACTAGAGAATTAAATTATCTAGTCCAAGCAAGAAAAGGTTTCCACTAGTGGATCTAGTGACTACCAGGAACACAAGAACTTTTAAGAGCTTAAGAGCATGTTTCAGTCCTTGGGAAATGAGCTAGTGAATGTTAAGAGGTAGTAAGGTTTCAATAGGCATCAACAAACCTCATATAATCCTTATCAACAATCTTATCAAACAAATAATCCACCCTACAAAGGAAACTTCTAAGGCCAAGGCCAAGGTTAGAACCAAGAATAAGGGAAACCTAGATACAATAGATAGAGTAACTATAATCTAAATGTTACAAGCTTTTCCAACACCTTAGCCCCTATCTATAATCATGTTTCTCAAGAAGATGAGGGTATCATACCTTGGAATTAGTATTTTTGGAAACCCATTATCCCAAACACTGACCTCAACCAAGTTTTCAATGATCAATCGTAGCAAGCTACAAATTATGGGTACAATCAAACCCTTATAGATTAGAACATAGAGGTGCCCATTATCAAAAATATAGAAGAGAATCAAAAGGGTCAAATCCCTAATCAAGGACCAAGACAATATAGTGTTACAATGATTAACTATGATAAAGAAGAGTGTTATGTACTCAATCAATAAGCTAGTTCTATCTAAGCATACATCTTAGTAGTAGCTAATACAAGATTCAAAAGAAGGAACATGAATGGTAAACAGGAGGTAGTCAAACATATTCCTACCATTATTCCTTTAATATCAAAGACAATTAGGTTTATTAATATTCTAAATGTTCTAATATCTCTAAGGAATCAAGATTAGTGGAATACCTTTATTCCCCAAAACTCAAAAATTCAAAGTACAGTTGTGGCTCCTAAAACACAACCAAAGGTTGGTGGTTCACCCATCAACATTATGGAACAAATGAAGAAGTCTAACGTGAGTGTGCCTATGTGGGATATGCTTTCCATGCCTGGCTAGGTGGTTATTCTTCAATAAGGTTTGTCTAAGATTAATGTTACATTAGTTTTAGATAAGCCATCAAGCAAGGTGAATGAGGTTCTCACTAATGCAACCAAAAGACCAAATGAAGGGAAACCAATTAAGGTGATCAAACCTCCTCCTTTATATATTTAGTAATCATTGGTGACTTTCTAGTGCATAATTACTTGGTATAAAGTGGGATAACACCTTAATAATGCCAAAATCCATAGTAGACCAGCTTGGTCTAAAGTATGAGCCCTATTTTAAGGGAGTGTTATATCTTGGTGGTTCTTCCACTAAGCCATTTGGTATCATCAAAGACCTTAGCTTAGCCCTACATGCTTGTCCTAGTGTCACAATTGTCCAATATGTGTTGATCTTTGATGTGCCTCCTCATTTTTCCCTATGTCTATCTAGAGAATTCACTAAAAAGATTGGAGGTTATCTTGTAGTAGACTAGTCATACATAACATTTAGGACAAGATATGGGACTAAGGTGTCTATTAAGGCTGAGTGTATTGTACATTTACACATAGAGACTTATGGGATAGACAACAAAAATATCAATTACATCATACTTTATGAATATGAACATCTAGTTGGTCAATAATTAAACACTCACCCTGAGGAGATACCAGACATGCTCTTAGATGAGTTATGGAATGAACATCATTCATTTGATGCCTTGGGAGGAGTTGAAGAGACATGGGTGTCAACTATTTGCATGAAGATAATTATTCCATGCCATCCCTTATTATACCAAAAGAATATCCTAGTGGCTTATATAAATTATTCTTTTATGGTTCAAGGATCAAACATGGAGTGGGTGAAGGTGCAATGATAGTATCTCCCTCAAATGACAAGTATTTCTCTTCGTACAGGTTTTAATTTAGTTTCTCTTGCAATATAGAAGAATATGAAGGTCTCATCCATGACCATCAATGGGATAATAAGAAAGAAATTAATTAATTAAAATTACATGTGGATAATGATCTAATATCACACCAGGTTAAAATCCAAAATATCACCAATAATACTTTGATTAAATCCTATAAACATAGAGTGTGGGACCTGATTGAGGATTTTGAGGCTTTTAACATCCAAGCCATACCAAGAAACTAGAATCAACATGTTGATAGGTTGGTAGTTGTGGGAGATCAATTTAATATCCCCAAAAATTTGAGAAGGACCAAGGTACAACCACATGTCAAAGTGGTGGTGAGACCATCAATACCAGATAATGAAGCTCATTGGCAAGTCTTTAAAAATGACAAGCAAATTTCCTATTTCTTGCACCAAGAAATAGAATTATCTTTAATAAACCAATAAACATTTTAACATCAATATGAAGAGCAAGTAGTTTAATTGAGATCTAATAAGCTTCTTAAAGGGCTTGTCACCCTTGAAGGCTTTTTCCATGAGGGATATCATATGAGAAAAGACAAGGAAATGATGCCAATCAATGAAGATAACTATGAAAGAGTCCTTGTCTTCAAAGACAAGCTCCTCAATCTTGGAAAGGTAAGCACTAAATCTAAGAATAGTATTTTCATATAACTTTCTAAAGAATATGCAGACATCTTTTCTTGGGAATATAGTGAATTGAGAGGCTTTGATCCCACATTTGTCCAACACACTATAGAACTATAGTCTAATGCCAAGCCTGTCAGGAAGAAATAGAGGCCTATATACCCCAAAATAGAAGAGTTTACGAGGAAATAATTGACTAAGCTAATTGAATCCAAGATCATCTTTCCCATTAAACACTTCTCATGGGTAACCAATCTTGTACCTATGAGGAAAAAGAGTGGGGAGATCAGATTATGTGTTAACTTTGAGGATCTAAATAGGGCCTCTTTGAAGGATCACTATCCTTTTCCATCTATGGAATAACTACTTCAGATAGTTACTAATTTAGAATGCTTCTCCATCTTGGATGGATATTTAGGTTACAATCAGGTACTAGTGAGAGAAGAAGATCAATATGATACTATCTTTACCATATAGTGGGGCACATATGCTTACCAACATATGCCTTTTAGATTGTCAAATGCTGGGGCAACTTTACAAAAAGCCATGGACATGGATTTCTAAGGGTTTTTGAATCAAATGATGCTTGTATACTTGGATGACATCATAGTTTTATCCAAGAAGGCCAATGAACACATGGACCATCTAAGGATAATCTTTGAAAGATGCAGAGGGTATGGGATCTCTTTAAATCCTGATAAATGTGTGTTTGTCATCCATGAAGGCAAAATTTTAGGTCACATTATCTCAAAAGAGGTATTATCCATTGACATTGATAGAGTAAGTGATATCTAAACACTATCTCTAACTAAGCACAAGAAATAAGTCTAGAGATTCCTTAGGAAAATAAACTTTATGAGAAGGTTTATATCTAGTTTTATAAACCTAGTCAAACACATAACCAGCATGCTAAAAAAGAGCCAAGTGTTTTCTTGGTCAAATGAAGGTAAGGAAATATTTGAGGCCATCATGCAGGCCATTGTGCAAGCATCCTCACTCATAAATCATAACTTCTCAAAGGATTTTATATTCTACACCTTTACTAATATTGAAAATATATCAACTATGTTGATGCATAAGAATAGTGAAGGACTTGAGTAGCCAATTGCCTTTTTTAGTCAAGGGTTAGAGGGATATGTGGTAAGGTATACCTTCATATAAAATTAGGTTCTTATAGATCTAAGGGTCTTAAATAATTTTAGACCAATGATCTTTAATAATAAGGTTCATCATATGGTGTATCATCCTAGAGTGAGGGATTTTCTCCTCAACAAGGATTTAAATGAGAAAAGAGCAAGCTCGATTACCAAGGTCATGGAATATGATGTGGAAGTCAAAGTCACCAAGATGGTAAGAGGCCAAGGCTTGTGTGAGCATATGGTGGATGACCCTCAAGAAGATAAAGAGGTTATTTTGGTAACGCAAGACAACTCACAATTAGATGCACCTCCACCCTAGAATAGTTGGCTCTAAGATATGAACCATTTATTGATGATAAGAGAATTCCATCAAGGTTTAGACAAATTAAAATAAGGTATTTTCAGATTTAATCCATGCCTTATGCATTAGTTGATGGTGTTGTTTTTAAAAGGGACCTCAATAGGCTAATTCTTAGGTGCATTAACGACAATCATGTGACAAACCTACTGGATAAGTTTCACGATAGACTTGTAGGAGGCCATTTTTCTCCAAGAAAAATAAAAACAAAGATAATGAGAGCTAGATATTATTGGCCTATCCTTTTCAAAGATATCTATGCATGAGTCAGAAAATGCCAAAAGTGTGCTCTATTTGTAGAAAAGTAGAGATTATTAGTTCTTCCACTCAATCCAATTAAAGCGAAGAAAAACTTTATGTAATGGGAATTGGAATTCATAGGGATGATAAATACACCTTCTAGTGTAGGAAATAAGTGGTTGATCATGACAATTGATTACTTCACTAGGTGGGTGGTAGTAATTACTTTGAAGGAAGCCAATGAAATAATAGTGTTGGACTTCTATGATAACATAATGACCATGTTTAAGGTCCCATATACTATAATCTTACATAATGGCTTAAATTTTTTTGAAATCAAGACAAGTGAATGGGCACTTAAGCTAGGCATCTACCTCAACACATCCTCCAAATACTACCCCCAAGGAAATGGACTGGTAGAGTCCACCAATAAGAACTTGATAAGAATTATCAAGAGGACCATGGAAGAGAATCAAAGAGTGTAGCATGCAAAGCTAAAGACAACCTTATGGGCTAATAGAGTGACTCCCAAAATGGCCATTAAAAATTATCCATATGCCCTTATATATGGAAGGGAAGCCAAATTGCCTATTTATCTTGAACTACCTACATTAGAGATAGCCCATTAGCTTGAGTTGATGGAGAGTGAACCTATGAGCATAAATATGTCAAAGCTCTTGGAGCTTGAAGAAACCAAGAGCCTTGTAATGAATACATTAGAGTCACATCAAGCTCAAGTCAGTAAAGCCTTTGAAAAGATATATATAATAAGGGACTTCAAATAAAGGGACCTAGTCCTCAAATAGGACTCAAATAAGGCCAAGCCAGACAACCATACCAAATTTGACAACTTCTGGAGTGGCCATTATTTGATCCATTGATGTAAATAACATAATGATTTTTACCTTGTCTAACTAGATGGAGAGGTATTACCCATCCCAATCAATAGAATTCATTTAAAGCCATGTTATTAGAGTTTTCACCTATTGTATGATATTTTAGCATATTATAGTATTTTTATATGCTTTCCTCTAAGTGTCATATACACATTTACCTTTTAGTTATGTGTTTCCCTTTTGTTAAGTTCTTTGGGCACTTTTTTGGTGTTTGTTTATTTTGTTCCTTTTGCTTCAAAGGAAGGTTTTAGGAAAGGTCAACATTCTATCAATCTCATATCAGTTAAGAGGAAAGACTATGACTTTGTGCACCCAATGGATTAGTTCAAGGCTACTAGTCTCTTGCATAGTAGGCATACAACCCTAAGATGTCACCAAAAATGTTGGCCAATTTTTGACCTACATACAAAAATTTGCTTGGAGAGGTCCATGGTATGAGGAGTTGAACAAAGTACTGGTTAAGTAGAGTTCCTATATAATGAAAGATCCATGATGGAGAAGAAGTCCACATTACTTACAAAGCATTTGTAACACTTTAAGTTAGCTTAAAGTATATTATGATTGATATTTGAGAAATGGGTCCAAAATTTTAAAGAGAAGGATCCAAGTAGTTTTCATGGTGCCTTAGTAGTTAGAATCATGGAATGAGTTTACATAGGTGTTATAAAATTATTAGAGCTTACAAGGATCATGCATAAGCTCATAACACAAGTCTAAATGAACTAGACCATCATCAGGATGTCATGAAAAAATGGATGGCTTAGCTTACTTGTTTATTTTATAATTATGATCAAAAACCCTCATGGGGCTGAAATATCACATAGAATCAATGTCCTTAGTGCCAATATCATCCTTGGAAAATTTCATGTCTCGATGAGTTCTCTATCTTGAGATATAAGTCTTCAAAGTTTAGCTTATAGAATATTTCATTCATGTGAACATCAATTTTAAGTGATGAAAAATAACCATTTGGATTTAAAAATACTTATATGTTCATGTGAATGTAAAATAAACTAATGTGGACATCAAATGATGTGTGTATATACATCAAAATTAATCCAAAGTAAAAAACCATTGGGGTTCAAATTATGATGGGCACACGAATGTCAAAAACATTCATGCAAACATAAAATGATGGGTGTGTAGATGTCAAATTTAATCCACAAAAAATAACCATTAGGGTTCAAAAATCCTAAGACGTTCACACAAATGTAAATAACATTCATATATACATTAAATATAGGCATATAGACATCAAATTTAGCCCTCATGAATTAGCCATTTAAAGTCAAAAGGGTCCCTAGAGTAGATCGAATGACACACATTTGTTCATACCAAAGGGGATCAACAGTGTGAGATGGGTCAAAAGGTCAATAAGCTAAGACAATAATCAATATACAATGAGAAAAGGTGAGCCCAGGGGATTTTTGATGAAAATTAGTGAAGTAGTTTTTGACCCATGGAAAGCAAATACAAAGGAATCAAGCTCAAATAAGATCTAGGTTGAACTAGAATGGAAAAATTAAGACTTCAAATCACCATTAGATATCTATGGAGATAAAATAAGTCTTTAGACCTAATATATATCAATGGTTGATAACTTATTATTGAAATTAGACCATAACACATGGTGAGCTTTATTTGTTGATATTAATAGCTGTAGGAAAACTGATAAAGGATATTTTTTTGCAAACTATATAAAAGGACCTATGTTTAGATATTGAAATGGGGTAGATAAGTGACTATGAAGGATTGTCTCATATTTTAATATAGCCCCAACACTGACAAATAGCTACAAAAAGCAAACTTATCTATCAGGGATATAGATATAAGGACATTTCCCTCATAATGAAGTAAGTGGAGACGGTGTGGAAGATCGTAAATAAGATATATAGGGATTAGAGTAGCACAATGGAGAATTTAATGTTATTTATAAGCCTTAATGATCCTCCCTCCTAGCAAGGATCATGACTTATCAACTAGAAAATATACCCTTGCCTTCTAATGCATTTCTCAACTAATGAGAAGAGTTTAAAGACTATTAGAGAAAATGAAGGCTATTTGGTTTATGATGTGGTAATCCTAATTAGACCAAAAGGTGGTAGAGCATCCTTTTAAATGTGTAATCTCATTAATTTATCTCAGTTAATGTACTATTCTCTCTCTCCCTCCCAGATGTCCCATCCTTTTCTCCATTATAAGGTTTCTTAGATTTTAGAATTTTGATCTTTATGGGTGACAAGGATACTCATTGAGACTCTTGAAAAATTTTGATCATTTTATAAGGATTAAACCTATCAAAATATTGTATTAAATACCTCTTAAAACAATAAAATTAACTCGTTGCCTATCTCTTACCTTTAAGTAGTGTTTAGTATGCTTGTGCATTATGACTTCATGAAGGAGAGTCTTACTAGTTCATTGTCCTTCCACTTTCCTGTTTTAAGGTGTTTTCAAGCTATTGTAGATATATATTAGTGTTCTATCTAAAATTCTTCTATAAAATACTTATCTAATTAGTAAGATTGTGAGGTTATGTGAGTTATATTTATCTTATGTTGATCTAGTGTGGGTTCAAGCTCATGTGAGTGTCCATATTTTTTTGGTGCATCACCTTTTAGCCTTCTTAGGAGACCTTATCACCATTATAACCCTTTTTTATATGCAACCATTAGTTTAGGTGAGCATCAAGAGGAATCTGACCTTCTTTGGAGTTTTAACCCCACTATAGGTGACCCATAGCTTGGGGTTATACCAATATTATAGCTCAATTAGAAACGACCTAAAGAACCCTCTCCAAGGGTGCAGTTTGATGCTATAATAGTTTATCTCATGCCTATTGGGACTACAATTAAAATAATATTGGTCAAATTTTGATTCTAGTTTAATTAGTTTGTGATATTTATAGCTTCACACAATGGTACAAAGTAATAGTTGTCATTCATGCCAAAGGTGACTACAAGATCAGCTTCTAGAGGTATTCCTTTTGAATTTTTTGAACTACCTTTAAAATCAACAAAGAGATTAAGGTTTATTAATACACACCCATTTAAAGGCAACTTTGTTCTTAGATCAAGTCCAAGGTCTACCCTTACTAGAATATCCTTGTTAGCCCCTTTTATTGCCATGGAAATCTTTAGAGATTTTATGGATTTTAATGGCTAAATTCCTATAGCTATCCCCAATTAGGATCCTATACCAGTATTATCTCTCAAAAGTGTCCCTTATTTTATTTGAGACCAAACTAAAACCCCTTTTTAACACCTCATGGATATATCTAACTTCTACAACATTTATGATATCAATGAGGAAAATGTATCAATTAGGTTATTAGCCCTATATTTCAAAGTTAAAGACTTAAAATAGTATAGAAGCCTCACTACTAATTAAATTTCCATATGGAACCAATTAGGAGAGACTTTGTGTAAAATATTTGAAGATAAAGGTGACCATTTGTCACTTATAGAGTAGTTAATTACAATAAAAAGAGCCCTTCATGAAGTCATGTAAGACTTCAATACAAGGTTCCAAAAAACCTGGGACATAATCCTAGTCTCTTCTAAGCTTACCCCTAATTTTTCCTTCCTATACTATTTGAAAGATCTTAATAGTGAAATTATAGTGATGATTCAGTCTATGAGAGGGAACACATTTCTAGATGCATATGAGGTGGTAAACGAGGTATAAAACTTTAGTCTAAGATGGCAAACTAACCCCTAGGTCATCAATGCCTTTGTTCCCTAAGATCAGACAATATCTTATTTATATTCCTCCCCTTGATGTCATTACTCCTTGGCATACAATTGTTGAGATACTCTCACCAAATAAATAAAAGGCTTCCACTAGTGGATCTAGTGATTCCCAAGAACACAAGAACTTTTAAGAGCTTAAGAGCATGTTTTAGTACTTGGGGAATGAGCTAGTGAATGTTAAGTGGAAACAATATTTCAATAGGCCTCATCAACCTCATCAAAAATATTATCAAACAAATAGACCACCCTACAAAGGAAACTTCCAAGGCCAAGGCCAAGGTCAGAACTAAGGACAAGGGTAGTCTAGATACAATAGATAGAGCAAATATAATCCAAATGTTACAAGCACTTCTAACTCCTTGGTCCCTATCTATAATAATGTTGCTCAAGAAGCTGAGAATACCATGCCTTAGAATTATTATTTTTGGCAATCCATTATCCCAAACATTAACCTCAACCAATATTTCAATGATCAATGGTAGCAGGCTATAAATTATGGGGACAAATAAATTGTTTTATTAATGCATAACGATCACCAATTAGCTATACCTACACCCTCTTCCAACTAGACTCAAGACATGGTAAGATTTCATCAAATATGAGAATGTCCTATAAACCTAGATATGATAAGAATAAGGTATTATAGTCTAAAATAAATTCCTTATGTTTTGGTTGATGGAGTTTTATAACAAAAAGGATCTTGATGGCATGCTTTTGAGGTGTGTGGAGACTAACCACGTTGACAAACTTCTAAATTAGTTCCATAATGTGCCTATAGTAAGACCCTTTCTAGCTATGACTATATCAAAAAGCATAATGAGAGCAAGCTACTTTTGGCCAATCGTGTTCAAGGATTCCCATGTTTGGGTTAGGAAAATACAAAAATGTTCCATGTTCACTAGGAAATAAAGACTAGCTACCTTACCTCTCAAACCCATCCAAGTGGAGCAACCTTTCATGTAGTGGGGCCTAGATTTGTTAGGCATGATACACCCTCCATCTAGTGTAGGACATAAGTGGGTCCTGATTTCTATAAACTAATTCACTAGGTGGGTGGAATTAGTATCCCTTAAGGAGGTAAATGAAAAATTAGTTTTGGAGTTCTAGGACAGCCTAGTAACTAGATTTGGGATCCCCTCCACCATCATATTAGACAATACACTAGATTTCATTGGTACAAGTATGAGTGAATAGGATATTAATTATGTCATCTACCTCATTAAATACTCAAATTATTATCCATAGGGCTATGGACTTATGGAGTCCATCAATAAAAACCTAATCATAATCATAAAGAAAACTATGGAAGACAACTAGAGGGAGTGACATACCAAACTGAGGACAACCTTGTGGGTAAATAGAATCACTCCCAAGAGATATACTAGTCATTATCCATACCTTATTTTATATTTCAAAGAGGCAAGGTTACCCATATAACTTGGACTACTAGCCTTGTAACTCACACATCAACTTGAGCTAATGCAAAATAATGGCATGGAAGTAAAGATGAATGAGTTGAGGGAGATAAAAGAGACAAGATATGATGATATGCATGCCATGTGGTACCATACATACCAAGTTAAGAGGTCATTTGATAAGATATATTCTTTAAGTACCTTTCAATAAGGTGATACTGTGCTTAAGTGGGATGAAGACAGAGAAAAACTAGGTAAGCACTCAAAGTTTGATAGCCTATGGAGTGGGCCTTAAACTATCACCAATTGTAAGGAGCACAATGCATTCTAGTTTTCAAAGTTGAATGGAAAAGAAATACCTATCCCTATAAATGGCATGTTCCTTAATTACTATTATTGAGAATTACATACTATCCTTGTACATAGTAGTTTAGGTCTTCTTTCTTCTAAGTGTTATGGTACAAGTGCTTTGTTAGTTTCTTATTTTATTGTCTTTTTAATTTATTAGTTGTTTGGGTGTTGTGTTCCTTTGTGTCTTTATTGTGTGTCTTATGAGGCTATTTCAATCATTAAGGTTTCAAAAATGTTAGGCTTGAGTGTCAATTCTATCAGAGAGGTCTCTTAGCTGAGTCATGGTTGTTATGTAAGAAATCATGCGTTCTCTTGACTAGTAAGTAGGTCAACCCCTGGGAGTCACCAGTGATGTTGAAATCACTCTACCCTTGGGATTATAAAGGGTAAAAATATGATTAAAAAAATGATTTAACTTGTCCTTGGTCATATTCATGGGTCCTTAAAATGTCTTGATAACCCAAGAGAGGGTCAGTTGTCCTTAGGATGTGAGGCAACATATTCAAGTAGTGAGTCATATCCAAAAAACTTAAGGTGGTACCCATTTCACATTGTTTGAATTTGTGTCAAGGAATAATTATGTGCTAATTTTGTAAAAGAGTCTATAACAAGACTTAAGATGGTCCTTTTGATCTAAATATACTCATGGAAGTTGATAAAACACACTACAATCCATAGCTAGTCATATGCTCATTTGAGCATGCTAATAACCTACATAAATAGGTGAATAATTTAGGAGATTATGGGATAATTTGAGGAAGGATGATGACCCTTTTTAAATCCTTATCATACTTTAAGGTTCTTTAGCAGATGTTAAGGTATTTTCCCCAATTGATGTTTCATTTGAAATTATATATATTTTACCTTCTAAGGGTGTCTAAACCATGTGCATTGTATTTTTATGACCCTTAAGACATCATTGATTAATTATCAAGAGTTAAAAGTCTCTAAAATTACCTTATTATTATCATAATATATTTATAAGGTGGTTATACATGTGAAAGGAAGTTTTTAAGATTCAAATGCCTTCCATTCACCAAAACAGGGTCGACACATCTAAAAAATGACATTTAAAATTCCCTCCATCTATACTCTCTATTTTGAAAACATATTTGACTCCTATTTCTCTCATCTTGTCCTCTAATGGTCTTTCAATATCTCAAAACCTAAAGAAATGGAGAAGATTGATGTTTTGTAGGTGTTTCTAGGACTTGTACATATTTATAAAGATAGGTCAGATTTAAAATAGATTAGACATTTTATGAGGATCCCTTGAAGGCACCTAAGAGGAGAATCCATGTCTAAAATGTGTATAAAAGGGTATAAAGTGTAGTGGAACCTCTATCAAGCTCTTGGCAAGCTCTCTAGAGCTAGTTTGAGTTGGATGGTATGATCTATACAAGGGGAGTCAAAGAACAAGCTCTTATCTAGAGGTAAGGTCCATAATGTGATTTTAATTATTGGAATTGGTTTATAGATCAAGGACTTGAGAAAATTACTAAGACCCCTAGGTGGTATTAATCCCTTTGTAAAACCCATAATCTCAACTACAAGCAAATTTATCAAAATTTTGAGATTGTTTTGATATATTGAGCATGGATAAAGGTATTTAAAGGCATACTAAGTGTATTATACCCTTATCAAGATGTTCTCATAGTAGTTTCAAGAATAGATCAATACATAGTCTCCATTGACTGGCAGATTACAGGTCATGTGCTAGAGTCTCTATGTTTCATGAAAGAACAAAACATGAATATGATTGATGTAAATTTTCCATTATTTTCCCATGTTCCTCACATACCTCACCTAGTCACTATTTGGTTATAATAGATCCACTTCAAGCTCCTCAACACTTACCATGTGAAAGAAAGAAACAAGCTTCAAGCATGAGTTAACTTATCCTTATGACAATCAACATTCAAGATGAAAGTATAAAATGATGTACTCTTCATGTGGCTTTAGTGATGTAGGAATGTGGATGATCCACTCTCTTAGAATAAATAAGCCTCCTTATGGCCCTCAAGGCCAAAATCCATAACTAGCTCTGAATGCATTCATAATTCTCTTGGCATAATTTAAGGTTTTTTAGCATAGTTTAAGTTTTTTTGTGGACTCGTAGGTGTATAAATATAATATTTTGAAAATTTATAAATTAATAATGATTTATCTCTTAAAATAACTCATTAAGTCTTAATATATATGAGTACACACCTTAAGGGGTGCACTAAGAAAGGGGTGGGTAGACCATTGGTGCTTCACAGGATTGTTATACCTTTACTACCACTTGTTATCTACATAACCATCTCCTAAAAACATTTCCATAAGCTCTTAATCCTCTTTTTCACCCTCATATTTTCATTTTTTGGAGCTTATTTCCAAATTATAATGCATTATGGATGGATGTCTGAGTCCTCCAAATGAATGTTGACATGGAGTGTAACCATGGGTGAATGCTAAGATGTAACTATAGGAGAATACCAAGATGAAGCTGAAAGTGAATGTCAGGATGTAGTTATGGGAAAACTTAGGGATGTAGTTATGGGTGAATGTCAGCATGTAAATTTAGGTGAATATCAATATGTTGTGATTGAGCATCGATGTGATATGGATGAGCATCAATGTCATGTGAGTATCAAGGTATTACAAACAAACATTGATATGTTATGGATGTACCCCTATATTATGTGTCTAAGCATCAGAACTATTATGTGTTACCACATTTTATTATTGGTTGGTCTATATATAGATGGGTATACATCATAATTTTATAAGATCAAAATCTGAGTTGTGAAAAGAAAGGAAAGAGAGTGTGAATTCAGGTGTGAATTTAAGAGGGTTTGTAGAGCATTGCTCCAAACAATATTTGTGAATTTTAATTGTGAGAAGACTAAATTGAGATTAGATTATACTCTTGTGTCTTGTAATAAAATATGAGCAAGTGTTTCTTGGTAGATGTATCCCATATTAGGTGAACCATGTTAAATCTAGTCTAGTTATGCATATTTTATTTCTATTATATATGCATTTATATTTGTAGATCTTGTTATTACAATTATATAGAATAGTTCCAAATTAATTTTGATTTATTCCTAACAATAGGTATAAGAGCTTTAGGTTTTATTTGTTGAATTACTAAGTCATAAGAAGGGTTATTAGTTCAAGTGGGAAATATGGTTGATGATCAAAGATCAAATGTTGAAAAGTTTAATGGATAGAACTTTGGTCTATAGAATATGAAAATGGATGATTATCTCTATTATAAGGACCTCCATACTCCAATAGGAGGAAAAGTAAAGTAATCATTGGGTATGTTAGATGAGGCTTGGGAGCTGCTTGATAGGAAAACACTTAGGGCCATTTTATTATGCCTTGCATCTTCAGTCGTGTTTAATATATCAAGGAGAAGACCACAAAATGTCTCATGAATGCATTAGGGAAGTTATATGATAAAATCTCTACTTATAACACAATATTTTCTAATTATAAAGTTATTCAATATGAAAATGTTTGAAAATGGTTTAGTTATTGATCATTTGAATGAATTTAATATAGTTGTGAATATGTTGAACTTTGTAAAAAATTGAATTTGATGATGAAGTTAGGGTGATACTTATTTTGTATTCCTTACTAGAGAGTTATAATGGCTTGGTAATGGATGTGAGTAACTCAGTCTCTAATAATGCCAAGTTGAAGTTTGAGGATGCCTTAGGAATAATCCTTAGTGAGGAAATGATACAAAAAAGATTTGGTGAAACATATATTTCAATTGATGCTTTGGAATTGGAGATTATATGGAGACAAAATTCTAGAGGAAAAGGAAAGCATGGAAAGTCTAATGCTCAAGGGAGGTCAAAATCAAGGAGTAGGATGGCATGCTGGAATTGTGGGAAGCATGACATGTAAAGAGGGATTATTGGTCTCTTTAGAACAAAAAAAAATTAGGAAGAAACCAAGGAGGTGAAAGTGGCAATAGGTAATGATTTTAAAGATGAATTAATTATCTCCATTAGTAATATTATTGAGTCTTGGGTCTTAGATTCAGGGGCTTCTTTTCATGATACACCACATAGGCATTACTTTACTGATTATGTTCAAAGAGATTTTGGACATGTTTACCTTGGTAATGATGATCCTTGTAGTATAGTAGGAAAAATAAGTGTTCAGATCAAGATGCAGAATGAGAACACTTGGCTACTAAAGGATTTCAGGCATGTGCCTAAATTAAGAAGGAATTTGGTATCCGTAAGGTAGTTGGGTAGTGAAGGTTACATGGTGACTTTTATAGTAGATTATTAAAAGGTGACCAAGGGTGCTCTTATGGTAACAAGAGGGAAAAAATTTGGTACCTTGTACTTATCAAGTAGTGTTTACTATTGTAATTTAGTTTCTACAGATGTATATGTAACTTTATAGCATAATAGGCTCGATCACATGAGCCAAAAGGGCATGTAAATTTTGAATGATTAGTTTCCTAGATTAAAATGGTTTTATTTAGACTTTTATGAATACTATGTGTATGTAAAATATAAAAATGTAAGGTGTCTCAAGGTTGAACCTATGAAGAAGGAGAATAAGTTAAAGAGGGTTCATTGAGATGTATAGGGGCCAACTCACTTATCTTTTATTGGTGTTTCATCTTATCATGGCACTTTTATTGATGATACAACTAATAAAGTTTGGATTCATACCATTAGGATAAAATCTAATGACTTTGATACATTTAAAAGATGGAAATCCTTGGTTGAGAATGAAATAGGTCTCAAGTTAAAATGTCTCAGGTCAGATAATGATGGGGAATATTAATATAATAATTTTTTTGATTACTATTCAAGGAATGGAATTCATAGACAGGATGGTTCTAATAACTCCACTAGAGAATGGTGTCACAAAGAATGAATAGGAATATCATGGATCATGCTAGGATCATGAGGTTATATGTAAGACCACCCCTTCAATTTTGGGTAAAATTAGTAAACACATATGTATATCAGATAAATAGAGGACTTTCATCTTCTTTGGATGGAGGCATACCTAAGGAAGATTGGTCTGGTAAGAAGGTTGATTATTCCTTTCTTAGAGTATTTGGTTGTGAAGCTTTTGTTCATATTGATAAAGATGATAAGACCAAGTTAGAGGTTAAGTATGAAAAATGCACCTTTGTTGGTTATAGTGAGGATGACTTTGGTTTTTGGATTTGGAGTCTTAAAGACAAGAAAATATTTAGTTTAGGAATGTTGTATTTAATGAAAAATTCATGTATAAACAATAGTTGTAGGATCAAAAATAATATTCTAGAAAATAGTACGTAATAGTATAGGACATTACAGATAATAAAGTGTCCAAGTAACTAGTTTAGGCACCTATTAGACAATAACCCTAAACTCCTATGGTGAGAAGGTCTTCTAGGGTAAGAAGGGAACCTAATTTTTTTTATCCATCTCTTAATTATATATTAATCACTAACAATGGAGAGATAAATTATTTTAAAGCAATGCAGGTAGATGTCAGGAAGAAATGGGAGTAAGCAATGGATGAGGAGAATCACTCTCTCATGGAAAATTGGACTTGGGATTTGGTAAACCCACCTGAAGGTAAGAGAGAATTTTAGAACATGTGGGTGTATAGAATTAAAGAGGATGATGGAGGAAAGAAAAGGTACAAGTCCCAGTTGGTGGTAAAGGAATTTACACATAAGAAAGGAATTGATTTTGATTAGATTTTTCCCCAATGGTAAAGATGAATTCTATCAAGAACATTTTTGGGATAGTGGTAGTGGAAGAGTTGTACTTAGAGCAGTTGGATGTGAAGACTACATTCTTTCATGGTGATTTAGAGGAGGACACATATATGGATCAACCATAGGGATATGAGGTCATAGGGAATAAGAATATGGTGTGCAAACTGAAAAGAGCTTGTATGGCCTAAAACAAGCTCCATGATAGTGGTATAATAAATTCAATAGTTTTATGTTGAAGCAAGGATACTCTAGATGTTATTCAGACCATTTTGTATATATCAAGAATTTTGGTGATGGTAATTAATTATCCTATGTTTGTATGTAGATGATATGCTAGTTACAGGTAAGAACATATAGTAAATAAAGGTACTCAAGGAACAACTTAGTAATTCCTTTGCTATGAAGGATTTAGGAGAAACAAAACAAATCCTTAGTATGAGAATAACTCAAGACAGGACGGAATGAAAGATAAATTGTCCTAAGAAGAGTACATTAAAAGGGTATTGGAAAGGTTCAGTATCTAGGATGTTAAATCGGTTGGGACTCCTTTGGAAAGCCACTTCATGTTGTCAAAGGAGCAGTGTCCCAAGATAGAGGAAGAGAGAATCTAGATGTCATATGTACCTTACTAATCAATAGTTGGTAGCTTGATGTGTGCCATAGTGTGCATTAGGCTAGATATTACCTATGAAATGGGATCAATAAGTACATGAGTGATCTAGGTAGAGAACATTAGATGATAGTGAAATGGATCCTTTGTTACTTAAGAGGGACCATGGTGATAGTTTTAAGCTATGGTGGATTAAACACCACTTTTAATGGTTATGTAGATTCAAACATGGATGGAGATTTAGACAATAGGAGAAGTACATCAATATATGTATTTACTGTAGGTGACATAACAGTGAGTTAGATATCATGAATATAGAAACTTGTGGCTTTATCAACTACAGAGGCTAAGTATGTTGCTACCATAGAGGCAAGCAAAGAGATGATTTGGTTACAATAATTTATTGAATAGTTATGGCATATGCAAGAGTAAGGGAAGTTATATAGTGATAGTCAGAGTGTTATACATCTAACAAAGAAGTTTGTTTTGAAATCTAGGATGAAGCATATACATTTAGGTACCATTTTATTAGGATAGCTTTGGAGGAAGAGAAGTTGAAGATGGAGAAGATTCATACCAATAAAAATCCTACAAACATGATGACTAAAGTGATCACAAGGGAAAAAATGAAGTTATGTTTAGTTTTGATTAGTCTTCACAGATGTTAGTGAAGGGTTGAGAAACCCAATCAAAGGAAATCAATCTCCAAGTTGGAGATTGTTATGTTATGGAGGCTATTTCCAAATTACTATGCATTATGGATAGATGTCTGAGTCCTCTGAATGAATGCCAACATGGAGTGCAACCATAGGTGAACATCAAGATGAAGTTATGGGCAAACACTAGGATATAACTATAGGCAAATGTTAGGATGTAGATGTAGATGCAGGCAAATGCTAGGATGTAGTTATAGGCAATCACTAGAATGCAAATGTAGGAAAACATCATCATGTTGTATTTTATCATCAGTGTGATGTGGATGAACATCGATACGATGCAGACATCAAGGTGTTGTGGACAGGCATTAGTGTGTTGCAAGTGTATGCCTATATTATGTGGGTGAGCATTAGAACTGTGATGTGTTACCATGATATATTATTGGTTGGTCTATATATAGATGGATATACATTAAAATTTTATAAGATCAAGATATAAGTTGTGAAAAGAAAGGACAAAGAGTGTGAATTTAGGTGCAAATTTAGGAGGCTTTGTAGAGTATTGTACCAAACAATATTTGTGCATTATAATTATGAGAAGGCTTGCCTAAGAGTATATTTTAATCTTTTGGATTGCAATAAAATCTAAGAAAGTGTTTCTTGGTGGATGTAGCTGACATTGGGTGAACCACATTAAATCTAGTCTTCTTGTTGTTCATGTTTTATTTTTGTTCCTTATGTATATTTGTTTATATATCTTATTATTATGATTTTGTGGAATAATTATGCATTCATTTTGATTTATTCTTAACACCTATAGTCATTTTCTACATTCATTATCCCTTCCCTAGCCTAAAATCCTTTTTGATGATTTACATTACACTGCTGATCCCATCAACCTTGTACTCTAATTGATAAAACTTATTTAGGGTCTATGTCAATCCCTAACTGACTTAGACTGAGACCTAATTTATTTTTTTTAATAATGATATAAGGTCGATTGGGTTAACCTTATTAGCCTAAAATTTTAGAATGGACTAGGGTTAGATCCATGTATTTAAACACATCCATTTTTCCATTTCTAAGAAAATAAAAGAATAAGAGATATATATTGTGCATCTATTTATCCACCATTATACTTAAGGAACATAGGTTAGGGTTTCATACTTTATTTAGAGATACAAATATTATCTTATGGAGAAGTATTTTGGATGCATTGATGGGTTGTGTAGCCTAGAGATGATTTATGTTTGTCATCCTTACATACCACAACAACCTCTTGTGAAGCACCATGGCCAAGGGAGATATTGAGGCCTAATAGGTTCATCTTCAAAGGTAAATATTCATAGCTTTGTTTTTCTTTTGTAAGATTATATAGATATGCATTTGTATTACTCGGTCATGCATTAGGATTACCTATACATTGACATGAGTATATATTTTCTATTCATGTTTATTACCACCACTTTATGACACAAGCTTTGGTGAGCACTAAATTAGAATTTACTTGCTATTAGTTTAGTCAATATGAAAACATAAGACTAGACAGGGTTATTATATAGTTTTGCTTGAGTAGAGGATTTAGAACCCTCCCTGTTGAATTTATTGTGGTAAGATATCTCTTGGATAGGATATAGTATATACATCTTGGTCATGAACTTGAATATATAATGTATCCACAATTAGAATTATAAGTAAAATTTATCTTCTTCGAGTTAGGATTGATTTATAGATCAGTTGAATTTTTCATTGTATATATTTTGGTGAACCCGACGTGAACCTAACCCTTACAAGTTTTTGTCATGCCATAATTTTTATCATTTTATTATATTTTTCCATATTTGTAGTACTGTATCAAACTAATCCATATATTTATAACTTTTTGTGCATAGGTTTAACACATAGTCACTTCAAAATAACTCTATTTTTTCTAGGCAATGTCTTCATTAGCTATAGGTTACTAGATCAAATAGGTTGACATAGTAATCTTATTTGGCTCCAGATTAGCATACACTGTCAAACATGTCACATTATTTGCTAGTTCTTTCTACTAATATACATGTCAAAAAACACTATCGAATAAGTTCACTTTATTCCTTATTCTTATTTAGCAAATATGGTTTTGTATAACTTTTTCAAACCAATCAACTTAGTTTGTAGAATTTTAAAGCAATAACTAAAGTATTATAACACAAAAAATTTAATATAATTCATCTTCAAGCCACTAAGATTCCTTTCTTTCCTCTCTGTCATTTCAATATTTATTTTAGTTCTATTTTTCACAAGTTAGTAGTCTTTAAAACTACAACCCTACAACTAATTAGGTTTACCTAGTCAACCTAATTCTATAGTCTATCTTCTATTTGAGAGACATAGTTGACCTACTTTACTATGTTCCTAAAAATCTTATTTCTATAAAATAACAATGACCTAGTTGACTCTGTTATTTTTGGAACAAAATTACATACTAAGAAGGGGGTGAATAATCATATTAATAAACTTAGATCTTTTTAAAAACTATTAATATAGATTACAAATATATATAGAGATCACACACACAAAAAAAACACACAAAACAAGATATATCATGGAAAACCCAATATGGGAAAAACCACCATGAGAATAACTACTAGAATCTATCATTCTAATCTAGCCTCATAATAAGGAGCCTCACTGGTTATAATGTTTAAGGTAACCAACCCTAAGGAGACACCAATCCCCTTATTTAAGATCCTCAACTCTAAAGAAGTACCCACTCCCTAATATGAGCACCCACTTAGCTTATCTAATGGCACCAACTTACTAGATTCTTCTATGGAGATATAACTCCAATTTACAAAATAGATTCATACATAAATCCAAATATTTATTCCTTGTTACAAGTGTAGTCTATAACTGATCAAACTCTACAATTCTCTTTGTGCCTTTCTTCCTCTCTACCCCTCTATCTCTATGTCTAGATATGTATCTATTTGACACACTTCATCTCTCTTTTAATTTGCTCCTCTATATCTCTATATTTTCTATTTGACATAATTCAAATAGCTCTAGTACACATAATTTTTATTTTGTCCTAGATGTAATATATTAACAATTGATTTAGGGTTCTATATTTTTACTATGTTCAAACTTGTTTACTAACACATCATGCTCTATTTTGGACTTAGTTCATTAACAATTGAACTATAGGTTTCCCACATTTCAAATTCATGTATCAACATTGTAATTCTTGGTCTGATTACTATTTATAGCAATTAATGGACTCTAGTTTTGATATATAGGAACATTTACATAGATTTGATTTTTTATATTGATCAATCTGATTATCTATGTCATGATTCAAGGCTTACTCACATGTTCTTGCATTTGACCATTAAAATGGACTTAAATTTTAATATCATTCATTAATCTTGCATTTGGTAGCATGATCTGATGGTCTATATTTAAATGGCTCAACTTTAAAACTCATCCATTCAATTTATCTCTTATAGGATCACACTATCAATTTTATCTTTGTACACTTTTAAAATTTAGATTTACCAAGATGTTAAACATCAAGCTCTTTATCTCATCTCATTGCTTCTTACATCTTTGGATCCATTTCACTCTATTGATCTTCTCAAACTTTCTCAATCTTTAACGCACCACTATGTTGATAAAACTTGATCACTTTATTCCATATGTTTCCACTTTCTCCATTGTATCTTCTTTATATGATCATCCACTCACCATCAGATACTCTAACATGCTTGATCATTAACTCTGATAAGCTTATGCTCATTGAGTCTCTATCTAACAAGTTCTATGAAGTGACACTTATCACTATCACATTTACTCAAAGGTCCTTTTGATAATTTACTTTGATACGCTTCATTGGATTTACTTCATATGATTAAAAAATAGCCATTGATCAACTTGGGATAAATATAAAGTCAAAGACTTAGGAAATATTAAGTCCATTGATCACTACTTGAACCGGTAATTACTAATTTGAGGGGCTACTTTTACAATGATGATAAAGGCTTAAGTTATAACTTAAGCTACTGAGTGCAGGCTATATCCAATCAACATCAAAATAGAAAATCCTATTTGACAACATGACTTAAACACTTAGGGTTTAATTAAGAAACCCTATTTTGTTTTAGAGCAAAGATAATTCATTTCTGAGCTCATTCCTTCTCATTTGAACCTATGTACCATATGTCTAGAATGATCATAAAAAACACACAAAATATATTATATCTATTTCCTTTCCAAATGCCCATAAATGTTCTTTGTAAAAGCATGAAAAATTTGCAAGACCTTATGTATATTTTGACTAAGTATGAAGACCATTTCAATGTGTCTGGAAGGCTAACTTTGCACTTACATAACTCTTCTTACACTTAGTTGAAAGACTTACAATTTAGTGCATATGTTCCTCTTACATAAGGGATTCCATCCATTTATCCATTTATTCCTAAAGCCTTCATATGCGTGAGATATGACATCATAGAAGTTCCTACTTATCTTTATTTTGTAACCTACAAATTTGACTATGTTAGAAAACATTGTCAAAATGTCTTAGAGCCATACTTTTATAAAGCATATCTTTTGTCATGTTATGTCATGTGACCTAAGATTTAGCACATAGAAACTAGGCACAAAAATGAACAAACCCATATGATCATTTTATCCTAGTACCTCTATATGTGCAAATTTTGACCTCATCAATATGTTTACTTGGCTCTGTTGAACCCTTTTGCAAATTTCACTGTGTTGGAACTTAGTGAATTCTATCCAAGTAGTTAACTTTGCATCCCCATATCTTCAACTGTACTTCATTGCATATCTTCAAATATGGCACATAACAACTAGGGAATAATGTGATCATGACCATGTTACCAACTCCCCCATACTCATTCATACCTGGAAATGGTGATGTTAGCAAAATGCCTTCTCATATTTTCTTGTCATAGACCCAAAGTGTCTAGATGATCAATATGAAGAACCAGATGAATTCCACTCATGCACACAAGCATTCCAATCATCCTTAGCATTTGATAGGATCCTTTTCATATCCTCTAATTGCCATATTCAATATTGAACATCAATGACATGCTCATAATGTCCCTTTTGACATCTATGACAATCATATTTCTAATAATCTCCCCCTTTGTCATTGATGTCAAACTAAATGCTCTAATCTTCTAATACTTTTCTCTTTATTTACCATTACTTACATTGGATTCTAATGGGTATGAAATGAATATATTCATATCATACTTTCTCCCACTTAAGAAATGACACATTTTACTAATACTCAACTTAGACACTTGTTATACTTCTTTGACATTTGCATATTTTATCCAAACTTGTGCAAAAAGCATTTTGATCTTCTTCTACCTTAGAGAACATTTTCACTTTTTATCCCCCTTTGACATCAATGAAAAAGGGAATATTTTTGATTATTTGTCCAAATTTTTCTCCCCCTTTATCAGATAAAGGAGTTTGTCCAAGAATATGAAACCATTAACTCATTAGGAATTTTCAAAAGTATGAATACCTAAGTTGCATGTTCTCTCTACTCCCAGGGATTAATAAATATTCTTTGAAACTCCACCTGGACTCATGCCTTATCATTAGGATCTAGTGATATGGTTTAGGAGACACCACTCCCAAATTCTATCTTAGATATACAAATTGTTCCTTGGGAAGAGGTTTGGTGAGTATGTCAGTAATTTGGTCCTTAGTTGACAGATATTCTATTATGACCTCTTGATCTAAAACCCTCTTTATTAAGAAGTGATACTTGATTTATATGTGCTTGGTTCTAGAATGCATCATTGGATTCTTTGATATATTAATATCACTTGAATTATCACAAAGAATAGAGATAGGTGCCTTGTACTCCATGTTGACGTCCTTTAGTGTTTGCCTCATCTAGAAGACTTGAGTAAAACATGCCACTCTTAATACATAGTCTACTTCTACTATAGAAAGAGTAACTGACTCTTGATTTTTACTCAGCCATGAAACAAGTCTATTTTCAAAGAAAATTTCACCACCACTAGTGTTTTTTTGTCATCCACACTTCCTACCCAATCAACATCTGTATAAGCTATCAAAGTGAAATATTCACTTTTAGGATACCATAGGCCATAGTCAATTGTGCCCTTAATGTATCTAAAGATCCTTTTCACTACATTAACATGTGATTCTTTGGGAGTATCTTGAAATATTACAACCATGCACACTACTTGCATGATATCTAGTCTTAATGCAGTCAGGTATAATAAGATACCTATCATTGATTTTTACATAGTCTAATTTACATCAAGGTACTCATCTTCTTTTCTCAACTTAAAACTAGTAAACATTAGAGTACTAATTGGTTTTATATCTTCCATTACAAATTTTTTAAGCATTGCCTTTACATACTTGGTTTGGGATATAAATATCCCTTTATTAGTTTGTATTATTTGTAAACCAAGTAAGAAAGAAAGTTTTCCTAACATAGACATCTTGAACTCACTTTGCATTTATGCAGCAAATTCTTTGCACATTTTGTTATTGCTACCACCAAAGATGATGTCATCTACATACACAACAATAATCAACATATACTCACATTCTAGTTTAAAGAATAGATTGATATCTACACATCCTTTGTTGAAACCTTGTTGTTTTAGGTACTAGTCCAATCTTGAATACCATGCTCTTGATGCCTATTTTAGACCATACAGAGCTTTTTTAGTCTATATACATAGTTTTCTTGTTCTAATAATTGAAAACCTTCTAGTTGTTCAATATAGACATCCTCTTCTAGGTTCCCATTCAAGAAATCTCACTTAGAATCCATTTGATAGACTTTAAACTTATTATAAACAAAGAATGCTAGAAACATTCTTCTAGCTTCCAATCTAGGAATTGGAGCAAATTTTTACTCAAAATATATGCCTTCAACTTATGCATATCCTTTGCATGCCTTTCTTTCTTTATTACTTATAAAATCTCCATCCTCATTAATATTATTTTTATAGACCTATTTTGTACCTATCACATTCTTGTTTTAAGGTCTTGGGACTAATTTCCATGTTTTGTTATTTTCAATTTGGCTTAGTTCTTATTCCATGAATTTTAACCAAATCTCATCATTGCTTACTTCAACATAGTTTTTAGTCTCAATTTTAGACATTAGAACAAAACTTACTTGTTCCTTATTCATTGTATCACTTCTCCTTGTCTGAACTCCTCCATTTCTTATTATGAATTATCTACTCTTTAAGATGATCTTTTTGAACAAATATTGGAGGTGCCTTTTCATACATTTCCTTAGCCTCTTCATTATTTGCTTCTTCTTCATGATCTAATTCTTCAATACTGATTTCCTTATTAGGTTCAACATGTTTTAATCCTTCTTCAACCTTGACATTTATGCTCTCAACAATATTTTGTAACATTTTATTGTAACATACATATGCTTTGATTTGAGTAAAATATTCAAGAAATATTCATTCATCACATCTTAATTCAAAGATTCCCAAATTTTCCTCCTTTTTTCTGATGTAGCATTTGCTTCCAAACACTTTGAAGTACTTAACAAAGGTAGGCTTTCCATACTATAACTCATAGGGAGTTTTATCATTGTTTACCCTTAGTTGAACTTTATCCAAGATGTATACTACTATTTGGAATACTTCTCTCTAGTATCCATCAGGTAATTTGGCCTCTTTTAGCATTGTTTTGGCAATCTCCTTGACTATCCTATTCTTTCTCTCAACTAATCCACTATGTTATGGAGTCCTTATTGTAGATTAATGCCTTTTCATCTCATGCTTCTCATAATACTCTATGAACTCAAATGAGGTGAATTTTTAACCTGTATCAGATCTTAAGCATTTGATCTTTTGTCCAATCTCATTCTCTACCATGGCTCTAAAGATCTTGAATATTTCAAATGCCTGAGACTTGTCCTTTAAAAGGTTACCCATGTCATTCTTGAATACTCATCTACAAATAACATGAAGTATATTTCACCTTTAGATACTCTTCTCTTAGTAGGACCACAAAGATCACTATGAACTAACTCTAAAGGCTTTGTAGTTACATACTCCTTTATCTAAAATCTAACCCTCATCTATTTGCCTAGTTGACTTCATTACACGTAGTGTCTACATGTTTGGTTATCTTGGACATGTGTCTAACACACTTATTGGTGATTACTTTGAATAGGTTATCAAAGTTGACATGACCCATTATTTTATGCCATAGCCAACTCTCATCAGTCTTTCCTATAAGGTAGTTATTACCATTTACTTTGATAAGATTATAGATATTACTTTTATTCATTTTCCCTTCTACAAATACTTTTCTAGATCTCTTCAAATTGTAACCTTTTACATTAAATGTGACCTTATACCCTTTGTCACAGATTTGGTTGATATTTAGAAGATTATGCTTCTATATTTCAACATAAAGGACATCATGTGTAGGCAGTTTTCCATCTATGTTCAAAGTTTCTTTACCTTTGAACTTTATTATTGTGTTATCTCCCAAGCTAATAGACCCTTCCTTACATTTTCTCAATTTAGTGAACTTGCTCTTATCACTAGTCATAGGATTTGAATAACCATTGTTTATCACCCACAAATTTTGCTCCTTAGCATGGAGTTTAGTTTGAGAAATCATGGATTGATTTTTCACTCTCCACACATCTTTAGGTTTCTTATTTGGCTTATTTTTAGAAACTTGTGAACCTTTGTTTAGACTGGGAGGGATGCCTTTCTTTACATTGTGTATTTTTTATCTTACAAATCTAGTTCTACATTATTTAGCTATGTGAACAAAGTTATTGCAATTATAACATATTATATTTAATAAAGGAGCAAATGAGTTTCTACTTACAAAATTTATTCTCCTTTTAGGTAAAATATACTTTCAATAGCCCTATGACCAAACTAATCATAGGTATAATAATAAGAATAGACATATGAGGAATATTTGGTCATAGCATTTCTTGGTACAACATGAAGAGCTCTTGTAAACTTTGGCTTCTTCAAGTCTCTCACTTTGGTGTATCCATCTGCATCAACTACCTTTATCTTCTTCTTCTCTTTAATCTTCTTTTTAGGTTCAACTTTCTTCACATCATATATGTTTGAGTTTGTCTTTGTGTCCTTGAAATCTTTCTCTTTCTTTGCTCCTTTTGATTTGAAGTTATCATATAGGTTATAAAACATAATTATTATGGAAAATTTTACCTTTTCATAACTAAGATCTGATCTATCTTTTAAAGGCTTTTGAGAGTTGATCAGTTCATCAAGAATGTCAGATCTTCCTATCAGCTTTAAACTTTTTCTAGTTGACCTTTGGCTTTTTCAAGCTCTTTTCTCAAAGCCACTATCTTTTCTTCTAATGCATGCACTCATTAGATTTCTATTTTAGTTCAAGTTTGATTACATCTTCTATTCTCTTAGCCTCTTCAATTTGTGTCTTTAGGGTCACTATCATTTGATTAGATCTCTCAAGACTTTTGGACATTTTCTCAATTTCCTTTTGTCCAAGATTATTTTGTTTTTATCTCTCTTTTCTTAGCTTGTCAATTTCATATAAAGCATAGATGAGCTCATACTCTAGATCCACTTCTCCTTATTCTTCTTCTTCATCTGAGTCTTCAACTTCTTCTTGATCCATAAAATCTGATTCAATTATCATGAATAGGACTTCCTTTTCCTTAGCCACAAAAGTATAGTCATGATCATCATCAGAACTAACACTATCATCCATTGAATCACTATCTTATTTTGTATATATACCTTTCTTATTTTTGAATAAGTTATTCTTCTTGGGATATTAGGGTTTCATCTTTTTTCTACTTTCTTCTTGCTCAGAGTTATCCTTTTTATTATAAGGGAATTTAGCAGCAAAATATCCTACTTTACCATAGTTAAAGCATTTAAAATGTAACTTACATCTGTACTTTCTATATCCTCTCTTCAATCTTATAAAAAAAGTTAGATTCTTATTCATTAGTTTCCTCAGATATAGATGTAAGTGATTCTACCTTTACTATTTTATATGCTTTGAATGCATCTTCTCTCTTGAAGGTGTCTGCCTCTCCCATTCTCATCTCATAGGTAGTGAAGGTTTCATGCAACTCATAAACTATGAGATTATATAGATCTCTTGATTCCTATACTATAGAGATTTTAGAATCATGTCTTGATGGAAAAGATCTTAGGACCTTTTTGATAATGATTGATTCTTTCATTTCTTATCCAAGGCCTTTGATTGCATTAACTATTTCATTTACCCTAAGGAGGTAGTATGCAATATTCTCCTCTTCATTCATCTTAAGGCTCTCAAACTTGCATTTGTAAGTTTGTATATTGGAATGATGCTCTTTAGTTTGTCATATCTTTCATAGACATCCATTACCTTGTCATATCTTTCATAGATGCTCTTTAGTTTGTTCTAGATATTGTGTATTTTGACAAAACATCACTTTGACAAACACTAAGTTTGACATTCCACATAGAATAACATTCTTTGCTTTAGCATTGTTCTCATATGCTTTCTTGACAACTTGATCAATAAGAGTTTTAACAGGGGTTGTATATCTATTTAACATAGACATCCATATATCAAACACTAATTAAGAAAAATATGGTTCCATCCTTTTTCCCAAAAATGAATAATTTGATCCATCAAAGGGAGGTGCTTTATTTAATGAAGATCTGACTAGCCATTTGTGTTCACTATTCCAAGATCTACCTAAGCTAATTAAGCTTCTTATAAGGAACTTGGCTCCGATACCAATTGTTGAAACAAAACTAGATACTAAGAGGGGGTGAATTATTATATTAATAAACTTAGATATTTTTAAAAACTTTTAATGTAGATTGAAACTATATGTAGAGATAACACACACATAAAAAACATAATGTAAGATATATCATGGAAAACCTAATATGGGAAAAATCACTATGAGAATAACTACTAGAATCTATCATTCTAATCTAACCTCACAATAAGGATCCTCATTGGTTACAATGTTTAAGGGTACCAAACCTAAGGAGACACCAATCCCCTTATTTAAGAGCTTAAAATCTAAGGAAGCACCCACTCCCTAATCTAAGCACCCACTTAGATTATCTGATGGCACCAACCTACCAAATTATTCTATGGAGCTACAACTCCAATTTACAAAATAGATTCATACATGAATCCAAATCTCTATTATTTATTACAAGTCTAGTCTATAATTAATCATACTTTACACATTCTCTTTGTGCCTTTCTTCTTCTATACCCCTCTATCTCTATATTTATATATTTCTCTGTTCAACACACTTCACCTCTCTTTCACTCTACTCTTCTCTGTCTCTGTATTTTATATTTGACATAATTCAAATAGCTCCAATATACACAACCTTTGCCTTTGTCCTAGATGTAATATATTAACAATTGATCTAGGGTTTAATATTTTTGTTGTTTTTACACTTGTTTACTAACACAACATGCTATATTATGGACTCAATTCATTAATACTTAAATTGTAAGTTTACCACATCTCAAATTCATGCATCAACATCATGATTCCTAGTCTCATTACTAGTTATAGCTTTTGTTGGACTCTATTTTTAATGCACATGCACATTTACATATATTTGATCAGTTACATCAATCAATCTCATTTTCTATGTTTTGATTCATATCTTAATCACATGCTCTTGCATGTTTCTACATTTGGCCATTATATTAGACTTATCTTTAAATATCATTCATTAATCTTGCATTTGGCACCATAATCTGATGGTCTATATTTAAATGGATCAAATTTAAAACTCGTACATTCAATTGATATTTAACAAGATCATACTATCTATTTGATCTTTGTATGATTCCAAACTTTAGATTTGTCTGGATGTTAAACATTGAGATCTTTATCCCATCTCATTACTTCTTGCATCTTTGGATTGCTTTCATTTTATTGATATTTTCAAACTTTCTCGATCTTTAACTTGTCATTATGTTGATAAACCTTAATTTTTTTATTACATCTAGGTCCACTTACTCCATTGGATCTCTTTTATATGACCATCCACTCACCATAAAATCTTCTAACACACTCGATCATTAACTCTAACAATCTTATGCTCACTGGGTCTCTATCTAACAAGCTTTATGAATGTGACACTTGTCACTAACATGTTTACTCAAAGGTCCTTTTGAAAATTTGAATTTGTTTCACTTAACTGGATCTACTTCATATGATTAAGTGATAGATTTTATTCAAGATGGGATAAATATAAAGTCTAAGACTTAAGAATTCTTAAGTCCGTTGATCACTACTCAAGCTGGTAATTGCTCGGTCAAGGTGCTAGTTTTATAATGATGACAAAGGCTTAAGTTATAAATTATACTATTAGGTCTAGGCTATATCTAGTAAACATAAAAATATAAAAGCCTATTTGACACCATGACTTAAACCCTTAGGGTTTAATTGAGAAACACTACTTTATTCAAGAGCAATAATAATTCATTTCTAAGATCATTCCTTCTCATTTGAACCTATGAACCATATGTCTAGAATGCTCATGAAAAAACCATAAAAAATCTTCTATCTATTTCCTTTTCAAATATCCATAAATGTTCTTTTTGAAATCATGATAACTTTGTAGGGTCTTATGCAGATTTTGACTAAGTATGGAGACCATTTTAATGTGTCTAGAAGGCTAAATTTGCACCTACATAACTTTTATTGTGATTAGTTAGATGACTTGAAATTTTGTGCATATGTTCCTCTTAAATATGGGATTTCATCCATATATCCATTTTCTCCTAAATCCTTCATATGTGAAAGATATGGCATCATCAAAGTGCCTACTTATATTTATCTTGCAACCTACAAATTTGGCAATGTTGGAAAACACTGTCAAAATGTCCTAGATACATACTTTGCTAAAGCACATCTTTTGTCACACTACATTACATGACTTGAGATTTAGTGCATATAAACTTGGCACAAAAATGAACAAACCCATATGATCATTTTATCTTGGTACCTCTATATGTGCAAATGTTAACCTCATCAATATGCTTACATGGATTTGTTTAACCCTTTTGCAAATTTGACTAATTTTTAGAACTTAGTGAATTCTATCCAAGTAGCCAAATTTACATCCCCATATCTTCAAATACACTTTATTGCATGCCTTCAAATCTATCACATTGATCACAAACATGTGACTAGCTCCCCCATACTCATTCACACATGGTAATGGTGACATTAGCAAAATGCCTTCTCATCTTTTCCTATGATAGACACAAAGTGTCTAGATGATCAATATGAATAACTGAATGAATTCCACTCATGTACACAAGCATTCCAATCATCCTTGACCTCTTATAAGATCCTTTGAATATTCTCTAATCACCATATTTATTACTAAACATCAATGACATGCTCATAATGTCCTTTTTGACATCAATGACAATCATATTTCCAATAGTTCTATATTATTTGCATATAGTGTTGCCTAAACTAACTCTGTATTATTCTTAACCAAGGAATTAACAATTATTTTCTAGTAATTAATTCACATTTCCTTTTCAACTATTTTCATGCTTAGAGTAACTCACATAGTTTAAATAGGTGGGTTTTCAAATTATCATTTTTAGTTACACTATTTTACTCTTTTTCACACACTACCAAATTACATAACATTCAAAATACATTTAAACATTTTTCTTCCCAAGGCCTACGTACTTAGATTTCATCACCAAGGGGAAAGCTAACTTGGTTTTCTAGCCAAGTATAAATACATAGTTAATGGTATATACTGGAAAAACAATTGACACCCTTATCACTTTAGGATTGTGAAGTGAGGGGGTAGACCCCAATACCAAGCTAGTACCATTTCCAACATAAATCCCTTTTAGCATAAACATCTTGAACCGACTCTAGACTACTTTCTAGTTTCCTATTTAAAATAAATCTCATATCACACTAAAATTAGAAGTTTTGAATAATCTAATAACACTTAGGGTGATCATTTAGTTATCATTTACTTTTCAATTAATTGTTCTCTCTGATCATTATGTGTTGTATTACAAAACTTACATTGGACAACATTGGTATAAGGTTTGTGTTGTGTGCCCAAATTGGATCAATCATATCAATCTAATTATTTGTGTGTTTTCTTCATTCTTGCTTCTAAATGTATTGATTTTTTTCCGTATTTTAGAACACTATTGTTCTCATCAATATAGTCTCTTACAAACTATGTTTTACCCTCCTAATAGTAGTACATAGTTGACCTATATGAATGTGTGTTATTATTCTCCCATTCAATTATCTATATAATAGTATACTATCAACCTAAATGACTATGTATCCTTATCAACCTATTTTACCTCTTTATTTACCATATAGAGTCAACTTGAATGACTCTATATTATTCTCTACCTATTATTTTACATAACACATTTGACTTGCATGAATCTATATCCTTTTTCTTGACTTTGTCTCTACATCATATTTTTCCTTTTTAACCTTTCTATCTCATCATGAAATTCATATTTGAGGATAACATAGAGTTTAAATCAAAAAATATGATGAGATTTACCAATCCCAATTAGTTTTACCATAAGTAACTTGTGGATTCTACTCTAAACAAAATAAATGTGCATGTGGCCACTCGCATTAAAAATAATGTGACTCCTCCTCATTCCTCTTTAGTTTGTAACCCTTTATTCTCATTAGAAGATCAACCTAAATTAGAGTATATTCCATAAATTCCTTTCTTCATTAATGCATTACTTAACATTGAGGAAAAGACCCTTTTACTATTTATCACCTTATGATAAATGGTTAAGTAGAATAACCCTATTCACCTTCCCACACATTCTCACACATATTTGGGGATAATAGCTTCTTTGCCTCTCAACCTCTTCCTTTTATTTTGACCCCTTTTCATACTATGACCTCTTCTTCCTTGATTTACTCCACCTCCATGCCAAGTATCTCTACTAACATGAAATGTTAAACATCTAGTGGGACTTTTACAGGACTTGTAATTATCAATTCCTCCACTAGTGCATCATTTAATACTCATGGTAATCATGCCACTAGTGCTTCTTCTTCTAATCCTTCTACTAGTGCATCTTTCACAACAAATGATAATCATGCTACTAGTGCCTCCTTTTCTAACAATACCTCTCATGATACTAATAAAATTCATACCACTACTCATAGTGGTACCCAAACCACTAATACTAATGCTAATGATTCACATGTTATGAATAACACCATGTAAAGCCATCAATTTTTATTGCAAACTCTTAACCAAATGAATGATTTCTAAAATAATAATGACAATTAGATGATGCAAATTTAAAATCACCTCATTCATCTCCAAAATCACCCTCAATAGATTCCATGGGGAGTGCATAACCAAAATTACCCCACCCCTATTAGGGATTCCCATGTTAGTCTTATCTTTCAACCATCTCTGTTAACAAAAAAATCAAACATATTCAAAATGAACGTCTTACACCTCAAATTTATAATATTGATATAGGAGGTATCAACCCTAACCATTAGCTATAATGGGTCAACTAATCCAACCTTAAACTTTAAAACAATTATAAATATCTACAAAGATCGGGTCAAGTTAAACACTTTTGCCACTACCAAGATCTTATCAAAAACCCTATCCAAATATACTTTAGATTTGTATAACCAAATCAAATATAGTTTCATCACTAGTTTGGAAGATCTAGTTAATCTTTACTACACAAGTTTAGAACTAGTGACCTCCTTAAAAATACCTTGTCTCATTTAATTAATTTCAAGTAACTTGAGATGGTAATTGCATAAAATTTCATCAAATAGTGGAAGACCTTATCTAACAAGTGTGAACACAACATGGTGGATGATAACCTATTTCATTTATTCACCAAAGCTCTCTATCCTAAGTTAGTCTTATCTTTCAACCATCTCTGTTAACAAAAAAATCAAACATATTCAAAATGAATGTCTTACACCTCAAATTTATAATATTGATATAGGAGGTACAACCCTAACCATTAGCTATAATGGGTCAACTAATCCAACCTTAAAATTTAAAACAATTATAAATATCTACAAAGATCGGGTCAAGTTAAACACTTTTGCCACTACCAAGATCTTATCAAAAACCCTATCCAAATATACTTTAGATTTGTATAACCAAATCAAATATAGTTTCATCACTAGTTTGGAAGATCTAGTTAATCTTTACTACACAAGTTTAGAACTAGTGACCTCCTTAAAAATACCTTGTCTCATTTAATTAATTTCAAGTAACTTGAGATGGTAATTGCATAAAATTTCATCAAATAGTGGAAGACCTTATCTAACAAGTGTGAACACAACATGGTGGATGATAACCTATTTCATTTATTCACCAAAACTCTCTATCCTAAGTTTCAATATTAGGTTTGGACTCTCTTTCCATGAACTTTGAAAGATGCAATTAACCAAGCCAAATGCCAATATTTTCTCATACATCAGTTTGATCCATCCCAACCTCCTTTGGTCACTTGCATGCTCATAGAAAATAAAAATCATCATTCTAATAATGATGGTGTCATTGATTCTTATGATACAATTCATAATATTCAAGATATTACTCCCAATCATGCTCTAGAATAAGCTTCCCCTCTAAACCACATCCCTAATCTTCACTTTTCTCCAACAAGAAACATCAATGTTTATAATCCTTTTAGTGTATACACATAATATTTTCAAATTTTATCAAATAATGATGCTTTCTATCTTTCAAAACCCCATCGAGTCTCAATATCTCTAAGTACACACCCTAAGAGGTACACTAAGAAAGGGATGGACAAACCATTAGTGCTTTGTAAGATTGTTATCCCTTATTTCCACTTATTACAAATCCAACTAGCTCCAAAAACATTCCCCTAAGCTATTAATCCTATTTTTCACACTCCTCTAATATTTTAACACATTCCTAACCTAAAGACCCTTTTTATAGTTTGCATGACTAGGTTGACCTTGTACTCTTATTGGTGAAAATCACTTAGGGTCTAAGTAAGATCTTAGCTAACCTAACCCATGACCTAGTGAGTTGTCAATAACAATACTAGGTCCACTTGGTCAACCCTTTCAGATGAAACTTTTGAAAGGGATTGATATTAGATCTACCTATAGAAACACATCCATGTCATCATTATTAAAGATACATCAAGAGTTATTTTTCATTTGTGCATCTTTATAATCTTCTCTTCCACCTTTCTACTATAGGAATCTTAGCTTAGGATTTTTACTTGGAAAATCCAGTCTTGTTGAGAAGTCTTGGATACTTTGTCATTTCTTAGTGATCCTTAAAAACTATAACAACCTCTTTCAAAACCCCTTTGGCCAAGGGAGAGATTGAGTCTCGATGGGTTCATCTTTCAAGTAAGTATTGTCTAACTTTGCTCCTCAATTTAGTAGATAAAAATAGCATAAGTATTAGATTTTAAATAATATTACTCTTATTTTTCATGCATTAGGGTCTTACTCATACATAGCTAATTGAGATTCTCTTATGAATATTTAATTTTATTATTTATTACCCCTATGTTGTGCTACAAGATTTAGTGAGCACTAGTTTAGATTTTACTTTACTTGTTATTAGTTTAGTGAATATGAAAACATAGGGATTAGTTTGGGTTATTGCATGATTTTTCTTGACTGGAGGATTTAAAACCCTCCCTAGTATTATTATTATTATTATTATTATTATTATTATTATTATTATTATTATGATAAGAGATCCCTTAATTGGGTCTATTAGATCCACATCTTGGTCATTTTCTTAATTATCTAATGTATCCCCAATCAAAAGTGTAAGTAGGATCTATCTTCTCCAAGTTAGGATTATTTTATGGATCGAATGCATTTATGATTATATATATTCTGGTGAACCCAATGTGAATCTAACCCTTACATGTTTTATTTCATGTTTTTCATTTCATATCATTTTATTTATTATTTTTGTAGATTTAAAATACTAGGTCGATAGGGCCGGTATAGTTTCTAACTTCTGTGCATAGGTTTAACACTCAATCACATAAAAATGACTTTATTATATTTATGCTAGTCTTCATTAGATATAGGTTACTAAGCCAAACAATCTGACACATTAAACTTACATGTTTCAATACAACATACTAGGTTGACCACACTAGTATAGTATACCAGATAGCTTCAAGAAAACATACTAGGTCGATTAGGCTGATATAATCATCTTGATAGGTTTTAGAAAATAGGGAACTATAGAACTATGTCAACTCAGTTGACACATTTGGTATAATTTTCAAGTAAAATTCAAGGCACTTAAACAACAAATCTCACATTCCTTTACATCTTCCAACTGACCCACATACATATCATTGAAACTGTGTGTCCCTATTCCAAACCATATATTGAATTTATTGAAGAAGACATTATTAATTATGAAATACATTTTCACACTGATGACCTACCATTATTCATTAAAATATTAATTAATACTACCCTTATCCATAAAGTCTTAGTTGATGAAGGCTCTATTTTTAATGTGACATCATTATGGATCATCTAATAACTTGATTATAATAAGGATCATCTCAAATAAACCCACCTTACTTCTCATGGATTTGATAAATCTACTCAAAATCAACTTAGTCATATTTGATTTCCCCTAAAAATCAGACCTAAGACCATTTTAATTAAACTTATGGTCCTTTATTTGACCTTAAATTAACATACTCATTTGTCACCCTTGGACTCATTGAATGAGAGCCATCACTTCTTTTGGTATCCAATGCATTAAATTCTTACATATTGGCAAATTATATAAGCATGAAAATAATAATAAACCTTGGAGTATTCAAATTCCTAATCCAAAATCTTAATATCACATTCCTACCATTCCTACCATCAATAGTGCTTCCTTACTTGAGTTCATAAACATCAATCTAGATTTACAAGTCACTCTTGATGATTCAGATGATGTTGAATCTAATGACTTGTAACATACTTGAAACACTACCTATCTATCTCCCTAAATATCAGAGTGGCTTCCTCCTTTAATACCTCATGACTATATTATTCCTCTCATTGATGAGATCATTGATTTTTCCCCTTTATGTAATGCTTATGAGCCTTATTTACTAGAAAATATATTTACCTATAATGATTATGGAGTGGCTAAATTATTCCAAGATCCTCTCATCATGTCTCTATGTAAATTTAGTAACATTAGGATTTCACCTTTTGAAACCCCCCCCTGAATCTCAAGCATATACCATTTATCCATCCTATGATGACAACTACATAATGGCCCAAGCTTAATCTTGAGACTTATATGTTTAAAATTATCAAAAAACCTTAGCTTAAATACATGATTTTAACTAGGATGTCCATGCCATTTCCACATATCATGAATTGGATCCCAAAGGTCATGTGCCTCTTATTAATTCTCCTCTTGTTGATACTCCTTAGGTAGTAGAACAAATCTTACCTTCTGAACCTCTAGAGATTTAGGAGAACTTATTTACCACTTACAGATCCCATTGTTACATTTTATTATTCCCCCACCAAAGAAAATAATGATATACCAATCCCATCCAATCCATCTACTTTTCTTACTTTTGAGATTACATTAGATGTAAAGGCCACTAATTTCTGTCAGATACATTCTGAATATGATCACCATGGTAATCAAATTTTTGATCTTGAAGTAGATGTTGAGTATTATGGTCCTCTTCCTAATTTTCCTAGTGATGAAACCATTTTTTAAATACTTCATGCCCGAGAACTTCAACTTCCTTGACAACATAAAAAACTTGGGAATTTAAAAAACAAAACCCCTTGTTTCAAAAACTTCATCACTATCATCAATCTTTAAGCTAATCCAATTTATTCTTTACCTAATGCACCATAACACTTCCAAGATGGAAATTCTATAATTATCAAAGAAACTTGTATTGAATATGGTAATCCATCATTTCCTTGACCAATTATAATTCATCGTGAACTCTCACCTAATGAATAGGATAACTTTAGCTTATTTTTTGATAAATATCATAAGGTCTTTGCCTGGTCTTATGAGGACATGCCTGGTATTGATTCTAGCATTATGGTGCATAACATCATCACTTATCTTGATTCCAAACCTATGCATCAAAATCAATGGAAATTTCCACATGAGGTTTCCACTTTATGTCATAAAGAAATTATCAAAATTCTTGATGCTAAATTTATCAAACTAGTGGATTATTTTGAATGGGTTTCTAATATAGTTCTTATTCAAAAAAATGTCACTATGGTAATTTGTATCTACATTGATTTCCATAATATTAATCTCATTTGTCCTAAGGAAAATTTACCTTTACCTTCAATAGATGCCACTATAAATTCCACAACTAGTTATGAAATGTTATCTCTTATGGATGGTTGCTTGGGTTACAATGAAATTCACATTACCCTTGGGGACCAATATAAGATAGATTTCACCATAGAATGGTGCACCTATTTCTATGTTAAAATTCCCTTTAGCCTAAAAAATGCTAAAGCCACTTATCAATGAGAAATAACTCATATATTTCATGATCTTATCTACAAAATTGTAGAAACCTATGTGGATGACCTCATTTCTAAATCTAAAAGTCGTAAGACTCATCTTTATGATCTTTCCATCATATTTGACCATATTCTCAAATATCAAGTTAGACTAAATACCTACAAATGTGTCTTTAGTGTAAAATATAAAAAACTATTAGGATTCTTAGTCTCTCTCCATGGAATAAACATTGACCCTACTAATATTAGTGTTATCATCAACATTCCCATTTCTTGTTCCATTTTAGATGTTTATGATTATCTCAACAAACTTGGGGTAATTAGATTATTCATCCCTAAAATGTCTTATCGTATCACTTTATCAATTCTATTCTTAAGAAAGGTAATGCTTTATAATGGATGGATCCTTGTCAAAAATCCTTTGATAACATAAAATAATCATTGCCTCATCTTCCTACGCTTCATCCTCCTATAAATGATCAACCTCAAATCCTATATAATTCTTCCACACCTATATTAGTTGGGAAATGCTTGCCCAATAAAATGATATGAGAAGAGAGTATGCCATTTACTATATCAATTGAGGCCTTATTGATTATGGGAAACATTACACAAAATTCAAATGTAATTGACTTAGCATATATTTTACAGCTGAAAAGTTTTGACATTACATGCTTTATTAGACCACTTATGTCATCATTCATTCTAACACCCTTCATCACTTATTCTCTAAAACCTTTATTCCTAGAGATAAAATTGGCAAATAGATGGTTCTTCTCATGGAATTTTATCTCTAAATCATTACTCCTAAAATTTGTCAAAGGACAAATCATAGCTAATCAACTTGCCACAACTCTTATGTCAGCTACCAATCACCTTCAAGATAGTCTTCCCAGTGACAATATTCTCTATATTAAATGTTTAAACTAAGAAATTTCACTTAAATATTACTTTCATAAATTCATTACTGATCTTGATGAATCTATTATCATCCCCAATTCTACTAAATCAAAATTAATTATCGAAGAACTTATTGAACATAATGTCAACTTACATAAAGATACTTGGACCCTTAAATTTGATGGTGATAAATGCCTTCAAGGAGCTAGGATAGGTTTCATTCTTATGATTCCTCTTGGAAAAATCATCCCTTCAAATTTTTACTTAACATTTGATGTCACTAAAAATATGGTAGAGTACAAAGCTTTAATATTAGTCATGAGGTTTACCCTTGATTTATATATCTAATACCTACATGATTTAGGTGATTCTTAGTTAATTTTCTACCAAGTCAAAGGTGATTACAAATGTAAAAGTGATAATCTCATTACTTATTATCAATTTATCACTACTCTCACCAAATATTTTATTTCTTTCACCATTGAACCTATTCCTCAAGATCAAAATTCTATTTATGACTCCCTCACTTATTTAACATCTCTTTTTCAATTACACCAACTTCTTGCCAATCCCACATTTCTTATCCAAATAATAAAAAATCCATCCTTTATTCAATCAAAATATTTTATTATCTACCACATTGAGTCTATCACCATTTGACAAAGCCCATAATACAAAGACATCATTCAATTTATAGAATACCAAACTTATCCTCTCAATTTAGATTCTTGTGAATAGACTCACATTTACAAATAAGATTTGAAGTATGTATTTTGATATAACATCCTTTATTATCATAACACTAAAGGTACCTTGCTCTGTTATGTTATGCAAGATGAGGTTCCTCCTCTTCTTGAAAAATCACATGGGGGCATTTATGATAGCCATTGTAGCAGACATGTTACAACCCACAAATTCCTATGTATGGGATACTTTTATCCCACTCTTGAAAAGGATATCATGAATTTTCTAAAAAGTGTACTTCTTGCTAAATTTATGATGATTTAATTCATTCACATCCACCTAAGCTTCATAATATTGAATCTCCCTGGCTGTTTTCCATGTGGGGATTAGATCTCATAGGAAAATTACCTCAAACTCAAGATGGGCATTTATTTATAATCACTGCCACTGAATATTTTACCAAATGGTTCAAGGCTATGCCACTTGTTAATATCACCAGTACTAACATCTATAAGTTTATTCTTAATCAAATCATTTGATTCTTTGGTGTCCCTCATATTATAATTTCGTACAATGGTGGTAATTTTAAAAATAATGATGTCAAACAACTCTATGCTAAATTTAAAATTAATCACAAAATTTTCACATCTTATCATTCATAATGTAATGGCCAAGATGAGATCAACAAAAAAATTATTAACAAAATCATCTAAAATAAAATTCATGAAACATGCATAGATTGGCACCTTCATCTCTATCCTGCTCTATGGGCTCATTATACTAGCATATGTACTACCACCAGGACAACTATGTTCTCTCTAGTCTATGGTTCTGAGTCAGTCCTTCCATTAAAATTTGATATTTACTCTCTCTATATATTTATTCATGGTATCATACCCAATGAATAATTACATGAATCTCACATTCATGTCCTTGATCTCCTTGATGAATGTCATCTTTTTACTTAACAACATAATAACCAATATAAGGATCGTATTTCCAAAAAACATAAAAACATGTCAAAGTTCACACATTTAATGTTGGTGATATTATCCTTAAATTAGACTAAACTCATGACAAATAAGGTATATATGACCAAAAATGGTGGGGCCCTTATTTAGTCAAATATATTCTTGGTCTAAGTACCTATCACCTTCAAACTAATGAAGGTCATATTTTCAAAGAGCCCACAAATGCATAATTCCTTAGGAAGTATTTTGCCTAATAATTTCATTATTTTCATGATTTATATATTCCATATATCTAATACTTTTTTAGGATACTTGCATGGGTTTCACCCTCTACAATAGTTCTCTATTTTTACAAACCTTAGTCCTTCTTGTTGGTATTTTAGTTTCCCGTTTTTTCATGAGTTACATTGTAAAATCATGGATAGGACCCAGTCTTCCTCATGATGTACTATAAACCCCTTTGTTTTCCTACTTTTTACAACTTTTTGGAATCCCTTGGATTTTTATTTTTTGATTTTCATTGTAAGACCATAGATATGACCTAGCCTTCCTCACAAATACCATATTTTTCTTATCCCATTCATTTTTCAAATAATTTTGGCACCCTCATGGGTTTTTATTTTATGATTTTTAGTGTAAGACCATGGATAGGACCTGACCTTCCTCATAAAATCACCATCCTGTCATTCCTTTTTATAGAATGTGTTTATCAATGGTTACAAGTTCTTGATCTTTATTTTTAGCTTTAGATTTTGCTTCTTTTGATAGATGGAATCTATACAACAATATATTTTATCATGTTTTCCTCCATTTCCCTCATTCTTATGATAAGGAATCACACTTTTATGTCATTATTACCCTTTTTACCCTTTTTCACATTTTTTACGATTTAAAGTAATTCAAATTGTTTAATGTTTCATTCCTCTTGATTTCTTTTCCTTTCATTCCACATTGGATAAAACAAGGTAAAAGTTAAGATAACACTTTCATTTCACCTAAAATTACAAGAATCTTAAACACCATCCTCTCTAAAGTTATCTTTCTTATTAACCAAGTACCAAGTATTCAAATGATAGTCACCATTAGCACCTATGTCTTGTTTTCCAAATCTATACGAAGGAAAAAAATCCATCAAGAAAATTAAAAGCTAACTCATTTAAAACAAAAGGAAATTATATACAAAAGGAGACATACAAATCTCAAAATTCCAAATCACAACTAACGACATGATTATAATCACATATCCTATCTCAAATCAAAGCTCAAACTCCAAAGTTGGCCTCACAATAGAGCTAAGTCCATTAGGGTGTTGTATGCCAGTAGATTGGAATAGGAGAATTCAATAAAATCTATGGTGATACCTAATTTCTCACACAAGTAACCAATCTTCACAGTAGATTGATGACTCTGTAAGGGGTCCTAAGGAATGGGAAACATGTTGTGGTAAGGTAGGTCCATTTTACTTTTCATGCATATAGCTTATTGACTATTTTGACCAAAATTCAAAATAAATCAACCCTCTATAGTCCAAAACTTATATAGGGGTATATTAGGATGATATAGGGAGCATCATAGTCTTATTTGGTATCACTTAATGTGTCATCACGTTGATCATAGTCAATTTCTTTCCTAAGTCATTTTATGTCACTTAAAGTGTAAATTAGAAATATTTGTGAAAGTTGTATAGTTTTCTAATCACGATAGGTGTTAAAAGTATTTATAATTGTGTATGTGTTAGATATGTGTTAGGATTGTTAATCCCTCACTAAAATTTATAGGTAATCTATTGGTAGTTTAGATAGTTTTAGAGGTTTTATAGTCTCTAAAGGAAGGTGGCACATGTGTAAAGCTTATCTAGTAGCTATTAAACTTTTATGGACTCATCCTAACATTTGATATACTGTTAAAGTTTTTAAAATGGTCAAAAACCATTCTACTCCTTCATCACCCTTATAGACATGTAAAACTGATCAATAAGTTTCTTCTTGGTATGGCTAGTAGAAGAGGTTTCAGGTTAAATTCCCTTGTGGGGAGATAGAATACTCAGTCCAATTCCATTTCATGGTAGGGTTTTATGTATTGTCTTCCCATGCTTTATGAACCATCCTTTAGAAGTTAATTATTTATTTATGCATGTTGTTTCCCATACCCTATGGGTTTCCTTATTATATGAGTATGTCTATATAATATAGCTAATGAAATTGATTATAGAAGACATGTATATATTTCCCACATGTTTTCCATCTTTGGTTTCATTTTTGGAGTTGATTTGATGAGTACAACACCTCAAGTTTGTAATTTGGCATCACATGTAGTTATGAATAGTTTTTCATCATTTGAAGAGGTTTTATTTCCATGAAAGATCATCAAATGAAGGTGGTAATTTGTATTCAATTATTTGCACATCTTGTAAATCACATCCTATCTTCCAAACTTAGTTCTAAATGTCATCACATGGAGTTCCAATAAAGAAATATACAATACAATCAACTTGCTCCATGACTTTCATACATAGTTAACTAAGTGAGCTCTGTAAGGTATTAAAAATGTTTATGAAGGATTAATGAGGGTTTTTAAGGTGATGAACACACTCTTTCATAGGATCAATCAAGCTAAACCACTCCAAGAACATAGGTTTGCATGTGACATCTAATTCTCCAACATACTCAAGTTTATAACATTAGTATGCACCTATAAGTCTCTTATAGAAGACTAGTCATGTTTAATGGAGGAATTTGTTATGCCCTTAACTACTGGTGTGTCTAGGGATATGTGTGGCTGACTTGTGGCTTAAATTCCTCTTTTATTTATGTGTTACATTGCTCTATGTTCTTAGATAGGTTAGCCTATGGAATAACCTTATCTAAGTAGACTATATATAGGAGGTAGTGGTTAGTATTTAATAATCATGTTAAGTATTCTTTTATTAGTGTATTTTTATGGAGGTTTCCCCCTCAAAGTGGCTTCACTATATTATCTAGTATTCTATTCTACTATCAATTATCTCTATGTAATCTCTCATATTTTATTATTCTATGCAATATAAAATCATTCTATGTGAATACCTAAGTAATTTAATTACAAGTGGTATCAGAGATTTGATTTGGGCAAGTTTTATGTGGTATTTTTTTAAAATCTAGTGAGGCATAGCTTCTGGGAGTAGTGAAATCAAAAAATCATAACTTGCAATTTAGGACGAATTAATTTTTTTTCTCAACACAGTATTTCTTGAAATGCTTTTTTGAAAAAAAAATATTTAAAAAAAAAGTGTAAATTTTTTCCCCCTTGCACACTTGTAGTCATTGGATTCATCTCAATGAGATGATCACAATTGTATATTTTGTTAGCACACTTTTTTGGTACCACAAATTTTACTGTAGTGCATAAAGGTGATCATTGGATTCATCTTAACAAGGTGATCACAATGGTACCATTTCCTAGTACACTTTTTTTTGGTGTTAAAACCCTCCTAGGGTTTGTTTATGGTAGGCCCTTCAACTCAGGGAAGAAAAGGGGCACCAAAAAATCTAGAGACTCGTATCAACAACATGGAATCTAGAACTTTAGATCCAGTGATTTCTCAGCTTCAAGAGGGCATAAAAAACTTGGTGAGGCATGATGACTTTGTTACAGTTCAAGCTAATGTTTTAAGTATGTGTGGAGAGATTAATGGAGTTCACATTGAATTTCAACATATCACTACACAAATGGCTACCCTCACATCTTAGTTTTGGCCTAATAACCCTCCACTTTAGTATTCAAGTCCTCCTCTCAATAACTCCCATGATGGTATGAAACTGATGTTTCCAAAAGTGGACCTACGTAAGTTTGATGGTAAGGATCCTCTCACTTGGATTAATAAAATTAAGAATTTATTTTAGTTGCATCAAACCCCTAGTTCTTATAGGGTGATGGTGGTGTCCCTATATATGGAACCTAAGCAATTCATTTGGTATCACTAGTTATGTTCTAAAAAAAAATAATGGTGCTCATGTTACATGAACTATTATTACTAAGGAGTTGATAGCTCATTATCAAAATAATGTATCTAAGAACTATTTTAGCCAATTAGCCAAGCTATGACAAATAGGACCTGCGAAGGATTACATTCATCAATTATAGAATCTCTCTTTACGGGTGGAAAATATCACTAAGAGAAATTTGATGGATATATTTTTGGGTGGCCTCAAAGATAAAATCCAATACAAGGTTTGAAACCCAACATATATATTAGAAGCTATCCCTATGAAACACATGATATAAGAAAAAGAGAGTCAAAAGGAACACTTTCATTACTGGTCATGATCATAACTTTCTAGTACCATCATTTCCATAGCCCACCAGATTAACACAATGACAAATTCAGGAGAAGTGAGACAAAGGGTTGTGTTATGTTTGTCATAACAAATGGATCAAACACCATCATTATGCTGAAAATAAGCTATTTTACATTGAAGGTGCCAATGATGATGAAGATGACGCAAATGTAAAAGTCCCTGAGGAGGAATCTAAAAACTCTTAGCCTAATATTTTATGTCATGCCTTATTAGGTATTAGTATTCCCCAAACTCTTAAGGTGATGGGTTTCCTTAATAAATATAAGGTCACTATCTTGATTGATTCTAGGAGCACACACAACTTCATCCATAGTAAGTTGGTTGCTCATTTAAATTGTTTCATTTATTCAACTCCAAAATTTTAGGTTATGATTGTAGATGGTGGTACTGTCAGCTATTCAATAAAATGTCATAGTATTAAGTTGGCCATGGGAGACTAATTATTATATTCTTCTATGTTTTATATTCTCATGAGTAGAGCTGATATTATTTTGGGAGTCTAGTGGCTCACCACTTTGGGAACTATTGATATGAATTCTCAAAAATTATTCATTCATTTTCATTCTGAAGAAAGGACATTTGAGCTAAGAGGATTAAAGGCTAAATCTCCCCATCTTGTTAGCTCCCATCAAATGACAAATATTCTCCATAAGGGTGATGAGGGATTTGTAGATTGCTTATTTTCTATGAAAGTACAACCAACTCAGCCATCTCCACCTCTTGATCTACAACAAATAATTTATGTTCATTTCATTGTTTTTGGAGACATGCCAAAAGTAATTCCACTTAGCCACATGTATGATCATGATATAAAACTTATTCTTGGTAGTAAACCACCCAAAATTAGGCCATAAAAGTATCCCTATGACCAAAAAATTAAAATTGAAAAGATGGTATAAAAGATGTTGGATGCAGGAATCATTTTCCATAGCCAAAGTGAATACTCTTCACCAGTTATCATGGTGAGAAAGAAATATGACACTTGGAAGATGTGCCCTGACTTTAAAAAACTCAACAAGTACACTATAAAAGCTAAGTTTACAATTCCTATCATTGATCATTTGCTAGATGAATTGAATGGTGCTCTTTATTTTACCAAGTTAGATCTATGTTCTAGGTATCATCAAATCAGGATCCATGATGAAGACATACCCACAATTGATTTTAGGACTCATGAGGGCCATTATGAGTTTTTGGTTGACTTTTGGCCTAAAAAATGTACCATCTACTTTTTAGAGTTTGATGAATACTATTTTAAAGCCATTTTTGTGGAAATTAGTTTTGGTATTCTTTGATGATATCCTCATTTATAGTAAAAATTGGGTTGACCATTTGTAACATGTGAAACAAGTTCTTTCCATTTTGGAGCAAAATCAATTGTATGCCAAACCTTCCAAATGTACTTTTGGGGCTAGTGAGGTTCAATAATTGGTTCATTTGGTGTCTTATGAAGGAGTGAAAGTGGATCCTAAAAAAATCCAAGCAATAGTGGACTGACCAATTCCTAAGACACTCAAGTAACTTCAGGGTTTTTTGGGGATTACTAGTTATTATCATAGATTTGTTAAAAATTATGGTAGTATTTCAGCCCCACTTACCTCTTTTTTAAAGAAATAATCCTTTCATTGGACTGGTGTAACTACCCATGAATTTGAACAATTGAAATTGGCTATGTGCACTACTCTAGTATTGGCCACTCCTAATTTTTCTAAGACTTTTGTGGTTGAATGTGATGCATCTGGGTATGTTATGGGTGTCATACTCATACAAGAAGGTAGACCACTAGAATTTTAAAGTCATCAACTCACGGGTGAAAATTAGCACAAGCACATATATGAAAAGGAAATGATGGCCATTTTGCATGCAATCAAACAATGGAGACCTTATTTGATGGGTGATCACTTTCAGGTAAAAATTGATTATGATAGTCTTAAATATTTTTTAGAACAAAGGTTTTCATCTAAAGAATAATAAAAATGCGTAACTAATATGCTAGGCTATGATTTTGAAATAGTCTACAAAAAAGGCAAGGATAATGTGGTGGCAGATGCACTATCTAGAAAATATGAATTAGTTGAGGCATTGATGTGTACCATAACCATTTTGTAGGTAGATTGTCTAGAAGAAGCATGATCAGAATGTGAACATGATAGTATTGCTCATGATTTGATTCAAAATATTAAGCAAGGTTTAGGTGTATTTGAAAAATTCACATGGAAAGGTAATGCATTATGGTATAAAAATAGATTATACCTATGTAAGAATTCTCTTTTGAAACAAAAGATCCTTCAAGAACTTCATGCAACTCCAATTGGGGGTCATTCAAGATTTTTAAAAATCTATCACAGAATCAAGCAGGTTTTTTTTTTGGAAGGTCTCAAGGGGGATGTCTAGAAATATGTGGTTGAACGTATGATCTATCAACAAAATAAAGGCAAAAGCATCAAAACTACAGGTATTTTACAACCTTTATCTATCCATATCCAGCATTGGGAAGAGGTATATATGGATTTCATTACATGGTTACCAAGATATGATGGTCAAAATGTTATCATGGTTATTGTAGATCATCTTAGTAAGTATGCTCATGTTTTTCATTATCCTATCCATTTTTTGCTAGTATAATAGTTTCTTCTTTTCTCAATATAGTTCAAAAATTGCATGGGACCCCTAAGATCATTGTCAGTGATAGAGATCCCATTTTTACTAGTAATTTTTGGACTGAGTTATTTACATGTTTAGGCACCCAATTGGTTCATAGTTCATCCTATCATCCTCAATCTGATGAACAAACTGAGGTTGTCAATAAATTTCTGGAAGGATATCTCTATTGTTTTATTTTTGATAAATAGGATAAATGGGTTCATTGGCTGCCAGTTGCTAAATGGTGGTATAATAATTCTATTCATAGTTCTTCCAAAATGTCTCCTTTTGTGGAAATATATGGATATCACCCTCCATCCATCACTTCAAACTTGAAGGTCTATCCTAAGGTTTGTGTAGTTGAAGAACATATTCACCATCAATAGGAGGTCCTTGCAAGTTTTTTGTGAAAATTTAGCTATGGCCTAAAATCACATGAAGTAATAAGTAAATCAACATAGATGTGAGAGGAATTTTGATATTGGTGACTGGGTCTTTGTTCACTTACATCCATATAAATAGATGTCATTAAAGAAACAAAAAAAGGATAACAATCTATCCCTTAAGTATTATGGGCCTTATCAGATCTTGTAAAAATTTGGCAGTGTGGCCTACAAGTTAGATTTTCCTTCATCTACTCACATACATCCAGTATTTTATGTATCATGCCTAAAAAAAGTCATTGGACATAGAGTTACCATTCAAATAGAATTACCAGAATTGGATGAGGAAGTTAGATTTGTTCTTAATCTTGAGTAAATCCTTCAATGGTGTACCAAGCAACTTCAATCTAGAGTAATTATAGAATACCTAATCAACTGGAAGAATCTACCATATGAATATGCCACTTGGGAGGATGAATAATTTATGTAGCAACATCCAAAGTTGACACAATATTGAGGAAAACATTTTTTTAAAAGGGGAAGATCTTGTTATACCCTTAAGCATTGGTGTGTTTAGGGATATGTGTGGTTGACTTGTGTCTTACATACCTCTTTTATTTACTTGTTACATTTATCTATGTTCTTAGATAGGTCATCCTATGGAATAACCTTAGCTAAGTAGACTATATATAAGAGGTAGTGGTTGGTATTTAATCAACATGTTAAGTATTATGCTATAAGTACATTATTATGGAGGTTTCCCCCTTGAATTGGCTTTTCTATATTATCTAGTATTCTATTCTGCAATCAATTATCAATTTGTAATCTCTCATATTTTCTTATTTTATGTAATATAAAATCATTCTGTGCAAATATCTAAGTAATTTCATTACAAAATTCTAATTGATCTTAAGATATTTAAGGTTGGAAAGATATTTCTGAGACCTTGAATAGGTCTAAGACTGGTGGTAATACCATACCATGCTTAGTGTTAATGACCTACCTTCACTTCCCTATGTATTGAGATGTCCACCTATAGGTGGCTCTCACAGGGAATTAAAAATGTGCATAAGATGTGTATGAACATGTTTAAAATCCTCATAGAGGTTTAGGAATTGAGAAATTTCATGAATAACATGTTTTAAGTCATATAAAGGTAGGTAGAGTTGAGTTGTGATTCATGATGTGAGAGAACAAGTTGAGGGATTGGTTACCTTAAAATTTTCAAATAGAGACCCTACAATATTTTTAACTTTTTCATGGTAGATTGCCTTGATTTCTTGGCTAGTCCAAATGGATCCATTTTTTAACCCTAATGTAATGGAAACACCTTGATAAAGGGATAAAAGGTTTGGCCAAATTAGCATGATTTTCTAGACACCCTATCTCATATAATCTTTCACTATAAGTTTTCAATGTTTTCTATATTAGCTTGAGTTCCCAAAGTAAACTCATAGCCTAAGGAGGTAAGACAAGAGCTTGTAATAATGATAAACATCATTATTGAAGAAGGAAAAATAAAAATAGCTCAAGGTATAAGTTAAGGATTTTAAATCAAGGTTTACATTCAGACTATCACCTACAATAGCCTTATTTCCTTCAGGATGAACATCCACAACTGAATATAGGGTGGAACATGTGAAGGTTTGGAAATCTATATATTTATTAAAACCTAATGCATAGTATAGAATTTAATAACTAATAAAGGATTCTATAAAAAATTTAAAGGTTCTAATGCATAAGTATACCATGACTAAATCATAAATAGCCACCTACATGTGTGATTTTGTTTCAGAATATATACCTACAGTCAACTGTAGGATTATAATGTGTAAGCATATCATATGTTTGTATTATCATAGGTTTTAAATAAAAAAATGAGTTTCATGAGTTGGAGGTGAACCTAAAATACTTCAATAAGGCCTTAAAGCAACCCATAGGGTCTATTACTACCATACACGCCTACATGTGTTACCTTCTAGATAGGAAAACTTGATCATTATTGAATGCCAACTAAGCCTATCTAAAGGTAAGTCTCCCTTGAATAATCCAATAGGGGTTTTAAATATGAAATTTTTTGGAGTATCGAAACAATAATAGTGATCACCTCATGATTCTACAGACATGAAAACTATGCCAAAGATGGTTTTCATAAAAACTATAGTAAGCATACAGTCTACACTACCGTCTAGTTGAGTAAAGACATGAATTAAAGGAGAAAACATATATTATGGGTAAGTTAAAAGTATTATTAATTTATTTATTATTATGGAATTTATATCATGATGTGATCAAACCAAGGAGATAAATCATGAAATCCATCCTTAAGATACACTTGCAGTCAATACACAAAAATCTTGCACAATTAATTTTCCATAATCTACCTTAAAGGTTTCATGATGTTGAGAGGGGTTATTGATGTGACTAGATATAACATTTAAAAAAAGGTAACTATATATTTATTGAGCATCTAATTTAGTCAAAACACCTAAAAAATAGGGGAAGTGCCCTTTCTTTAGTCTCAGATAAAGGGCACTCCTAGGGTGAAAATCCTATAGGATTATGAAACAAATGACAAAAGGATGACTTGAAGATTATGTAAGTATTAAATAATCTTGTAGGAATATAGGTTGGACATTTAACAACATTAATAAAACCCCATAGGCATTATAAACTAAGCATAGCATCCTAGACTCACAAAGGCACAATCAACTCCTACTATGCTTAGTCTAGGTTTAATGTCTAAAGGAGGTAAAATATCACTTATAGGATTAGATAAACTTTGTAGATCCTTATAGGACCTTAATAGGGAGTCATAAGGTGTTTTTAATCCTTTAACATGTAGATAAAGACATGATAATGTAATTTCCTAGTCTAAGAGCCTAATAGGGTATGTAAAATGCAAAAATCAACCAGAGAAGACAAGCTTAGAAGCTCATATTTGAATGGAGGATTATCATGGGACTCTGAGAGGTTGAGATATTTTAGAGAGGTTATTTAATAATGTTTTAGTGAAATTTGTTAGATAATTAGATGTTAGACCTATATGAACCATTTTTAGAGGGAAAAATCACTCTAAACCCCCCAAAACCCTATTTAATGACCCAATGAAGACAATGAAGTAGTAAATGCACATAAGAGGGAGATTTTGACTATGAAATTAATTTTATCCTATATATTTTTCTTTAGGTCACCTTCCTATCATATTGAGTTGTACCTTACCTATATGGGTAGGGCACAAAATTAGTTCTTTTGATAGTTTTTGGTGTTTTATAGGTTCAAGGGAGAGTCAAAGGATGCATGCCACTTTGAGATAAATATTTGGACTTGAGATAATCCCTCATGTCCATTTCATGTATCAAAAAATCTCATAAGTGCTTTCATACCAGCCAATACAAATTGGCATAGTGAATAAGCAAGTGAGAAGGTTAAAAATCTAAGTGTGAGGCCTTTGAAGGTCTACTTGATGAATCTAAGGTCGTGAGGGATCTTGAAAAGTGTCATTCACTCCTATATATGGATTGGATTGGAAAATTGAATACAACTTTGGTGCCAAGTGTGTAAGGTGAGTGAAAGAGGAGTTATTTAGACTATAGGTAGTGATAACTCATGTCCATAAGATTCTAGATGATTAGGGAAAACTTAAATACATGTTGGAGCATGTATACAACCCCTTACCCTTATTTAAATCATCACATATATCCATTTTATACTGTATATCATTCCAAGGAGGTCAAATGATGAAGGTAGTTTGTTGGAAAATAAATGAGGCATCATATGTCACATTTTTGGAGTTTCATGTTTTAAGGGATATTTTTCCAAGTATAACTTGCATGGTCTATTCCATATTCCTATCTCTTACATGTGTAACTCCTTTTATTAGCATGAAATATGTCTTAGTGACTCTTGGACTCCTCTCTTCTCACTTCTCTCTCAAATTCTATAAGTAGTAGCCATTTTGGTTCTTGTAGACTAATACCACACCATGTATGGTGGAGCCCTAATGATTTTGACATTGTTATTTTCCTTTTAAAAATAAATTCAATTCTAGTTTTGAGTTCTTGATCATTTTTATAAGTAGGCAAAGTGATATATGGTGATGTTAAGTGATAATATTCTATCCTTGCTATTCCTTATCCTCTCATGTTTATGCAAGAGTTCCTATTCTAACAGGTGATATAGAGTGTACATAATGTGTTAAGATCCTTTTAATCATGCAATTATCATTATAGTGTGAAATATACCCTATAGTTCATTTACCTTGTGTTGTCTCATTAATATCTCCTTTATATTTAAACACTTATGTTAGAATCTCTTAGGACTATGAAGTTGGTTTATAGGTCTTGTTTCATTATGATAAAAGTATGATATTTTTGTGGAAATATTTTCAATGTATCAACCCCTTAGATTAGTTTAATTTCATGAAATATTATATCCCTTTTCCTCATAAGAAATTGTTTAAGTAGGTGATAACACTTCAAAGCATATTTAGGGAGCTATCCCTTAAACCTAGAGGTCTATTTCTACTATAGGTAAACCCACATATATAGAAGTATTCCAATGTTGTCCAAACTTGGAGGAGGATTGAACACCCTCTTCTAGGGTGAAATATTTTGTGACAGTAGTTTTGGTATGTCTGATGGGACCATGGTCCAAGAGAGTGGAAATATTGTTGGTGTATCTTTCCTCTAATCAACTTTTAGAAGAAAGAAAGATAGCACCAATGGTGACTCTGAATGAAATATTCTAGTTGTAAGCAACCCATGTATCTCTTATTGAATATTTTTATTATTTATTGTGTTTATTTTTACCTATGAGGTTTATATAGATAGCTATGGTGAATATCCCTACTATGAGCTTCCTTATCAACCTTTTTATGAACCACACTATATTAATAAATAGTCCTATCATAATGGCTACCAATCTTGAGCCATGGCCACCCCATGGTCATCCATTTCCTTCTCCATATAGACATCATGTTTTTGGACAACCATATGATAAGGGATATCAATAAACCTATCAATACGTTCATTCCTATCAATCCCAATATGACCCTTGCCAATCATACCATGATGCCTATCAACCTCAAGAGGAAACTTATCATTCTTGTAATGAAGAATTAGATGATTCTATTGATTGTACACAAAGATAATATAATACAAGCTATTAATCCTTATAAACTCAAATCCAACAACATAGATATGGACTCAATCCCCATCATTTCCCTCCTCCTCCTCCATCATCCCCATCTCATGTTAAATACCTCTTAACACTCCTACTAGATCTAATAGATAATGAAGATAATATGGGGACATGAGATAATAATTTTTATGTGTTCCCTATCCATCTTATGGAATAATTAAGAGGTATTTCACAAATTTGTTTGCATTTGTTAGACATAGTTGAAGGGAAAGAAGGAAATCATTGGGGTATCAAAGAAAAAGTAGAATTGGTAAAGAAGTACCTTCAATACTCAATAGATAGGCTAAGGATGTGGGAAGAAAAAGAAATTAAGAATGAACATGTTGATACTGAATATTCCCAAAGAGACTATTGGTAAGGTGTAACTTCTATTGAAGTAGGTGTTTTTCCTTTTAACAAACCCAAATTATCACTTCCCCATGAGATTAATAGTGAAATTATCTTTCCTAAATCCATTCACAAGCCCTCTACTACACCTCACATTCCATCTCCAGCTCATGAGGCTATCCATCAGCCTTTCACCTCACCCCTTCTTAAAAAATAACCCATTTTGAGGGAAGCAAATCAAGATGAAAGAGTTCAAGTCATAGATAATCAAGAAGATGTCATGAGTAATTATGAAGATTAAATCGCCATAGGGACTCCCCTTGGTGAACATAAATGTAACTCTACCTTATTTAATGATGAGAAATATACTAAAGATCATATTTCTGCTATCCATAAGGATTTTGATCAAAACATGAAAGAAGAAGTGCTTGACAAAGAATCTATATCTGTTATCCATGATGTACAATATATTGAATATGGTGGTAATGAAGATGAAGACTTATGGCATAATTTTCTTACCATAAATAAAGAGTTTGAGTAATTAAGTGATTCAAATTCTTATCCTAAGAAGTATACACCTAATCATGAGGATGTTGATGATTATCTCAAGCATGAAGTTGAGTTTGCTATCAATAATGAAGGTGAAATTCAAGCCATTCCTCAAGAAGTTATAGTCATAGAAGAGTTTCATGAGACCGAGTTAGAAGATGTAGTCCTTGAAAATTACTCTATACCTTAGCCTAATTTTGAGTCACACTCAAATGAATTGGATCATAGACAAAATCAACTTGGTGACCTCATCCATCAAGAAGAGGAAGCTAAAGAGGTAGTGGTTCTAAATGATAAAGAGAGAAAAAATGATTGGTAGCTACAAATAAAGCTCTTTAAAATATTGAATAACTTTGACAAGTTTGTCATGGGATCTAGCTCTACCAATTAGAGCACAATTAATTACTTTCTTATATGTAATTAAACACGAAATTATACCAGAATGATAAAGTAGCTAGAAAATCCCTGATGATTCACCTGTGCTTCTCCTACGTATTTGCTCATTCAAGATCACACTCACAACATCATCAACTTTTAAGATTTTAGAAGCAGATGCAAAATTACTTACTGCCATACCCATACCATCCCAACTTTCAGGCAAAGAACATAAAATCAAGAGAGCCTTTACCTCATCATCAAAAACAATATTGACTGAAGCTAGTTGGTTTACCAAACCATGGAAATCACTGCGATGAGTATGTACCGATCCACCTTCCTACATTTGCAAAGTAAATAGCTGCTTCATAAGATATACCTTATTAGAAGCCAAGGGCTTTTCGTATAAATTCACCAAGGACTTTATCAATTCTTCCATTGTCTTGCACTGTGATAAGCTAGAAATCACAGATGATGCAAGGCTCAACCTTATGGAACCGAGAGCCTTCTGATCAAGAATGTTCCATTCTTCATCCTTCATATCTGTGGGCTTGCATGCAAACCCACCCAACGGTAAGTACAAATCCTTCTGATATAGATAGTCCTCAATCTGCATCCTCCAATGTTGATAATTCTTGTCATTAAACTTCTCCATCCATAGCCTACTTTCTTCTGCCATTGCTGAACTCCCACTCAATCAGAAAACCCTGTGAATGACCTGTAATCAAAAACAATACCCTATTTCCTACAAACCGTAGCTCTGATACCACTTGTCAGGGGATCTAGCTCTACCAATTAGAGCATAATTGATTACTTTCTTATATACAATTAAACACGGAATTATACCAAAATGATAAAGTAGCTAGAAACTCGAGACAACAAAGAATTTGAGAGACAATACACACTCTTATAATAAATATTACTAGAAGAAAATACAATAAGGAAGATGCCACTTCTTCTTCCACCTCAAAGGCTTGCCACACCTCAAGACCTTCTTCCCTCTCTCTCTTGCTCAACACAACAACTCTAAAGCCTGAGTTGCTATCCCTCCTTGAATGCTTCAGCTGATCTCCTTGACCTTGCTAGCTTCAATGCTTTTACTTGCCTTCTTGCTTAATTACAATACATGCCTTATGGGTCTATAAATAAGATCCCATGCTTACAAAAATAGAACTCTAGTTATAATAATTAGACACGCAGCTCATGACTATAATTAGTCACTTGACATGCAAACACTCGCTTCACTTAACTGATTGTTCGTCAACAGTAGTTCAAAAAATACACAGGCGACCGACACCAGTCCCTACTAGTCTAGTGTTGTCGACGTCGGCTGACTGGCTGCCATCGTTGGTCTCCTTCTCCACTGCATCTGATCGATGTCGATCATACTGTTGATGCCGGTGGCTCTGGTTCTTCAGCATCCTTCCTTGTGTCTACAAATAGTTGAAGCTTTTAGCTCCACACCTTAACAAAGTTAAGCTCCAATTCATGATAAGGTGAAGAAATATTTTTCCATGGAGGATAATGACCAAGATTGGGTGGACTATGTAGAGTTCCTTGATGAGCTTGAAGAACTTACAGCTGAAAGGAAACCTAATATTATTAAGATCAACATGGAAACTAATAAAGTATGTCTTGTTGAACCACCATTAGAGGTTATAGTTGAGGATTATTATGATAAATTTGAGGCTATTTGGATGTAGTAAGAGTTCATTTCTATAGCTGACCTAGTTTGAGCTTCTTTGTTTTCATTATACATCATGCCAATGAAGTTGGCAAACACAATGAAGAAGATGGAGTCATCAATACCAAGGATAAAGAAGCAACATGCCTTGTCCATTCATTTATTTCATGGATCAAAAAAACGTTCAAACTTCCCCTTTGATTCAAGCGAAAGTGTTTATTTTAGGTTAGTTTATGTTTGAGTTAGTTACTTTGTTTATGTGTGTGTGTGTTTCACAAGTGCTCATGAGGCACATATGTGTGATGTATTTTTTTGTGTCTTTTTATTGTTATTCCTTGTGTTTTTTTCTATTTAAAAGGAAATTTTAGTGTCATGCCAATACATAGGTGACTCCATATCCTAATGGATAGGAGAAGGCTACTGGTCTTAGGCATATCAATCATAACACCCTTGAAAATTACCAAGAATGTTGACTATTTTTGTTAAAAGTAGAAATAAATAAACCCCCTATAGTCCAAAACATGTATATGGGTATATTATGGTCCTATAGGGAGTGTCATGGTCTTATTTTATGTCATTTAATGTGTCATCAACTTGATCATAGTCACTTTCTTTCCTAAGTCATTCTATGCCACTTAAAGTGCACATTAGAGCTATTTGTGAAGGTTGTAAGGTTTTATAAGAAAGACATGTGTTAAAATGTATTTATATAAGTTTATGTGTTATATATATGTTATGAATATCATTACCTCATTGCAACTTGTAGGCACTCTATTGAAACAAGAAAAAAAGTGGTAGTTGGTGTAGTTTTGGAGGTTTTACAACCTCTAAAGGAAGGTAGCACATGTGTAAAGCTTCTCCAATGGATATTCAACTTATATGTACTCATATTGAAGTAATATATACTTTCAAATTCTTTAAGATAATAAAAAACCATTCTACTCCTTCATCACCCTTTTAGACATGCAAAACTAATCAACATGTTTCTTTTTGGTATGGCTAGTAGAAGAGGTTCTATGTCCAATGCTCTTGTGCAGTGATATTAAACTTAGTAAAATTTAATTTAATGTTATGATTTTAGGTATTATATTCCCATGCTTTATGCACCATCCTTTAGAAGTTGACTACCTATTTCTGCATGTTTTATCCCACACCCTACAAGTTTCCTTCTTGTATGAGTAGTTCCATACAATCCAAATAATGAAATTACTTATAAAAGACATGGAAATAATTACCTCATGGTTTCCATATTTATTTTAATGATTATAATTTATTTTATGAGTACAACATCTCAAGTTTACAAGTTGGCATCACATGGAGTTGCAAACATGTTTTCACCATTTGCATAGGTTTCATTTCCCTGAAAGAGCTTTAAATGAAGGTGATAACTTAAATTTCATGTTTTCCACATATTTTAAATCACATCCTATCTTCCAAACTCATTTTTTAAGGTCCTCACATGGAGTTGTAATGAAGAAATATACAATACAATCAACTTGCTCCATGACTATCATATACAACCAATTGAGTGAGCTGTGTAAGGTACTAAACATGTTCATTAAGGATTAATGAGGGTTTTTAAGGTGATGAAAAAAATATTTCATAGGATAAATCAAGATAAACCTCTCCAAGAACATAGGTTTACATGTGACAACTAGTTCTCCAACATACTCAGTTTTGCAACATTAGTGTGCACGTATAGGTGCCTTATAGTATACTAGTCATGTTGAATGGAGGAATTGTATCTGGTCTTAAGTTAATTAAGGTTGGAAAGATCCATTTGAGACATTGAAGAGGACTAAGACTATTGGTAAGTCCATAACCATGCCCAATGTCAATAACCTACCTCCATTGCCCCATGTATTGAGATGTCCACCTACAAGTGACTCTCACAGGGAATTGAAAATGTGCATAAGAGGTGTATGAACATGTTGAAAATACTCATAGAGGATAAGTTATAGATAAATTTCATGAATACCATGTTTGAATTCATAGAGAGGTAGGCAGAGTTGAGTAGTGATTCATGATGGGAAAGAACAAGTTGAGGGACTGGTTACCTTAAAATTTGCAAATAGAGACCCTACAATATTTTTGACTTTTTCATGGTATATTACCTTGAGGTCTTGTCGATTAAAAATTAATCCATTTTATAACAATAATGTAAGAGAAACACATTTATAAAGGGAGAAAAGGTTTTCTCAAATGAGCATGATGTTCTAGATCCCCTATCTCATATAATCTTTCACTATAACTTTTTATTGTTTTCTATAGTAGCTTGAGTTTCCAAAGTAACCTCACAGCCTAAAGAGGTAAGACATGAAATTTTACTCATGATAAAGGTGATTATTGAATAAGGAAAAATAATAATATATAAAATAATAAGTGAAGGAGTTTAAACTCAAGGTTTACATTTAGACTATCACCTACAGTATCCCTATTTCCTTCAGGATGAACATCCACATCTAAATATAGAGTGGAACATGTGAAGGTTTGGAAATATATATATTGATTGAAACCAAATACATAGTATATAACTAGATAACTAAGAGTGGATCATATAGAATTTTAAAGGGTCTAATGTATAAGTATACCATGACTAAATCATAAATAGCCACCTATAGGTGTGCTTTTATTTCAAAATAGATACCTACATTCAACTATAGGATAATAATGTGTAAGAATATGACACGTTGGTATTATCATAGGTTCTAAAGAACAAATTGAGTTATATGAGTTGAAGGTGAGCCTTAAATACTTCAATAAGGACTTAAATCAACTCACAGGGTCTAATACTACCATACACACCTATAGGTGTTACCTTATAGATAGGAAAACTCAATCATTATTAACTGCCAACTAAGCATTTCTAAAGGTAAGGTTTACCTTAAATATTATATCAAGGGTTTAAAATATGAATATGTTTGGAGTCTATAAACAATAATAATTATCACCTAATAATTCTCAACACATGAAAATTGGGCCAAATATGGTTTTCATAAAACCTATAGTAAGCATACAATATACAATCAAGTCTAGTTAAACAAAGACATGAGTTAAAGCAGCCAAAATAGATGATGGGTAAGTTAAAAATATTTTTAATTAATTTATTATGATGTAATTAATATCATGATGTCCTCAAAAAAAGGAGATAGAGAATGAAATCCATCCTAAAGATGCACTTTTTGTCAACAAAAAAATCTTGCACAATTAGTTTTCCACAATTTGCCTTGTAGGTTTCATGATGTTGAGAGGAGTTATTGATGTGACTAAGATATACAATTTTGTATATAAGGTAATTATATATTTATTTATCCTCTCATTTATTAAGACACCTAAAAAAATAGTGGAAGATCCCTTCATTCTATCTCAGATAGAGGTCACTCCCAGGATGAAAATCCTATAGGGTTATGAAACAAATGATAAAAGGTTGACTTGAAGATTGTGTAAGTCTTGTATAATATTGTAGGAAGATAGGTTAGACATGTAAAAACATTAATAAACCCACATAGTAATTGTAAATTAAGCATAATGGCCTAGACTCACAAAGGCATAGTCAACTCCTACTAGGCTTAGTTTAGGTCTAATGTCTAAAGATGGTAAAATATCACTTATAATATTAGATGAACTTTGAAGAGAATTTAAGGAAATTAATAAGGAGTAATAAGGTGTGATTAATCCTTTAAAATTCAAATAAAGACATGATAAGGTCATTTCTTAGCCTAAGAGCCTAATAGGGTATGAAAAATGTAGAAAGCAACCTAAGAAGACATGTTTAGGAAGTCATATGTGCATAGAGGCTTAACATGGGAGTTTCAGAGGTTGTGATACTTTAGAGAGGGTCTTTAATAAGATTTTAGTGATTTTTTTTGGAGAATTGGATATTAGACTTATATGAACCATCATTAGAGGGAAAAATCACTCTAAACCCTCTAAAACCCTAGTTAATTACCTAATGGAGAAGATGAAGTAGGAAAGGAACCTAATATAGAGAGTTTGAATAGGAAATGAATTTGAGATTGTAGAGGACTCTCTAGGGCACCTTTCTATAATATTGAGTTGTACCCTACCTATATGGACAATGCACATAATTTTTGGTGTTTTTTAGGTTTAATGGAGATTTGAAGGATGAAAGAAACTTTGGGAGAAATATTGGGATATGAGATAAGACCTCATGTCCATTTCATGCATCACATAATCTCAAAAGTGTCTATACAAGTGCCTTCATCTCAGCCAATCCAAATTGGCATAGTGAGTAAGTAAATGAGAGGGTAAAAAATCTAAGTGGGAGGATTTTTAAGGTATACCTAATGAATCTAAGGCCATGAGGGATATTTAAAAGTGTCATAGACCCCTATGTATGAATTTTATTATGAAACTTAAGACAAATTTGGTGCCAAGTGTGCAAGGTGAGTGAAAGAGGAGTTATTTGGATTATAAGTAGTGATAAAGCATGTCTAGAAGAATCATAATGATTTGGGACACCTAAAATTCATGTTAGTTAATGTATAAACACCCTCCCCCTTAGTGAAATCATCACATCTATCCATAATTTTCCATGTATCATTCCAAGGAGGTCAAAGGATGAAGGCAATTACTTGGCAAATAAATGATGAGTCCTACACCACATTTTAAGATTTTCATTTTTTAAGGGGACATTTGTCCAAGTAGAACTTGCATGGTCTATTCAATATTAATATCTCATACATGTTTAACTCATTTTTTCAGCATGACACATGTCTTAGTGACTCTTGGACTCCTCTCTTCTCACTTCTCTCTTAGATTCTATAAGTAGTAGTTATTTTGGCTCTTACAGACTAATACCACACCAGGTATGGTGAAACCATGCTAATTTTGGCATTATAATTTTTATTTAAACAATAAATTCAAGTCTATTTTTGATTTCATGAACATTTTTATAAATAGGAAAAGTGATGTATGGTGATGTTAAGTGATAATCTTCTATCCTTGCTTCTCTTTATCTTCTCATGTTTATGTAAGAGTTCCTATTATAATAGGTCATATAGAGTGTATTAATGTGTTAGGCTCATTTAAAGTTTAAAATTATCTTTAGAGTGTTAAATCTACCCTCTAGTTTACTTACCTTATGTTGTCTCATGCATATCACCTTTATATTGAAACACTTATGTTAGAATCTCTTAGGACTATGCAGATGGTTTTTAGGTATTATTTCATTATGATAGAAGTATGATAGTCTTGTGTAAATCATTATGGTATATCACCCCCTTAGATTAGTTTCATTTCATGCAAACTTATATCCCTTTTCCACACAAGCAATTGGTTAATTAGGTGATAAGAAATTCAAGGCATATTCAGAGAGTTAACCCTTAAACCTAGAGGCCTACTTCTACTATAGCTAAACCCATATACCTAGAGGTATTCCCATGTTTCCCAAATCTAGAGAAGGTTTGAATTCCATATACTAGGGTGTAATATTTGGTAATAACATAGCCTTCATGGGAATATCTACATGATGCATTTTTTAACCTAAGACTTGTGTAGCTAAGAGAAGTTCTTCAAAGTATTTAAGGTCAATATTACTCTTATTTTGACAAACCTAATTTGAGTTTCATGACTTTGATAAAGAGTTCCTCTACCTTGATTTTTCTTTCATTCTCCCCTCCAACCATTTCATTTCTCCCTTGATAGGAAAATTATGATTCTAAATCTATTTTCCCTCTTCTCTATTCCCTTCTTCACATCTTAAAAAACATGATAACACTACTTTGTTTCAATTTTATCTATCCTTAGAGAAAAACAACATGTTTGAGAAACTATGGATTACTTTATTTACACCATGCATCTACATTTATTCACATACTTTTATTTTTCTTACTATCTTTCATTGTTATACCACCATTTTTGTGAAAACTTGAGTCTATTTCTAATTTCATGTACTTTTTCTATTATTGAGTGAGTTTGGTTTTTTATTTCTCACTCACCAAATGTTATTTTACCTTTCCTACACCTTTTTCCATTGATGATTAAGGATTATTACTTCTCACTCATCAATGTTGTTTTATCATTTTTTCTTGCCCATATTTGTTTAAGTAAGGATTTTTATTGATTTCACATTGAATTTTTATTACCATCCATCTTGACATGTATCCTTGGTTTGACTTGATGAGTTTTCCTTTCTTACTTAAGGTTTACTTATTTGAGTTTTTTTTATCTTTAATAGCCTTGGATTGTTGGTTACCTAAATTATTCTAAATTTTGACTTGTTCATTTGATCTAACATAGTAATTATGACCCCAACCTGACAAATTTCCAAGTACATTCCATCCATATAGCACCATTTATCTTGGATTTTCTACATATTTTTGTCTTTACTCTTTAGTTTTGTATTCTTGGGTTTGTCAAAAGTAGTCTCTACACCCTCAAAAATCAAAAATATAAACACAAGAGATAACTATCCAATGATAAAGATAAGTCAAGGTATGCATCAAATTTAATTTTTTAGTTATTTCCCTTTTAGTCATTTACTTTTTGTAATTTTATGATTTAAAATACTGTAACTTTTTTTTAGCCTCAACATTGTGTATTGTTATGTTCTTCCTCGAAGCACCATCCCCTATTATACCTGAGAGACACATGATGAACATTGAGTGCGGTATATTTATACATATAATAATTTCAAATTTTATCAAATAATGATGCTTTATATCTTGTAAGAACTTATCGAGTCTCAATCTCTCTGAGTGGATGCCCTAAGGGGTGCACTGAGAAAGGGGTAGGTAGACCATTAATTCTTCATAGGATTGTTGTCCCTTATTTCAACTTATTACCAATCTAACCAACTCCTAAAACATTCCCCTAAGCTATTACTCCTCTTTGGCAGACTTTTCTAGTATTTTACCACCTTTCATCCCTCTTTTTGTAACCTAAATCCCATTTCGATAGTTTACGTGACTAGGTTAATTGGGTTGACCTTATAATCTTATTGGTGAAACTCATTTAGGGTTCAGGTCGGCTATTGGCCAACCTAGCCCATGAGCTAGTGAGCTTTTGTGAATAAAGATGTTAGGTCAACTAGGTTGACCTTGTTGACTAAAACTTTTGGAAAGGTTTAGGGTTAGGTCAACCTATATAAACACATCCATTTCATCATTATTAGAGAGACATAAAGATTTATTTTTCATAGTCACTTCTTTATAATCTACTCTTCCACCATTGTACTTGAGGAGTCTTAGCTTAGGGCTTTTACTTGGATAATCTAGTCTTGTGAAGAAGTCTTGGATGTTTTGGCCTTTCATAGTGATCTTTACAAACCATAATAACCTCTTGTAAATACCCTTTGGCCAAGTGAGAGATTGAGTCTCTATGGGTTCATCTTTTAGGTAAGTATTCTCTTACTTTATTCCTCCCTTTAGTAGATAGAAGTAGCATAAGTATTGGATTTTGAATAATAGTAATCTTTTTCTCCATGCATTAGGGTCTTACTCATACATATCTTAATTGAGATTCTCTTATGCATATATACTTTTATTATTTATTACCCCCACTTTGAGACACAAGCTTTGGTGAACACTAGTTTAAATTTTGATTTACTTATTATTAGTTCAATGAATATGAAAACATAGGGCTTAGTCAAGGTTATTATAGGATTTTACTTGACTAGAGGCTTTGGAACCCTCTCTAGTATTATTTTTGTGATAAGAGATCCCCTAGTTGGGTCTATCAGATCCACATATTGGTCACATTTTTTATTATATAATGTAGCCCCAATCAGAACTTTAAGTAGGATCTATCTTCTTTGAGATATGATTGATTTATGAATCTAATTAATTTTTGATTTCATACACTTATAAAAACTCCAAAATGTTTACCAAGGCCTCTTACATGATAACTTGATACCACTCATCTTATGAAATCATCGTATGAACCCAATAAATTTTGTTGGTTTCATGATAGCTGAGGTCACTCTCATGAGACTTATAGGAAATTTCATGTTAGAGAGTTGTCAATGATTTCATGGTGATGTCATGAAGGTGTACTAGTGAGTGGATGAAGAGCCTTGGTAATCTATGTGACAATGACAAAGTGTGTAATTTACTTGTCCTAGTATGCTTGAAGTATGATTAGTTAATATTCTATTTTGGCATGGTTAGAGATGTTGGGGATTAGTATAATGTATTGAGGATGTGAAAGAGGTCCCTAATATTTTTCATATGCTTTGAGTGTATGTGTGCATGTGGAATTCATTTGGTTGTCAATTGGTTTCATCTAGACACTTTGGGTCTAGTGGTAGAAAATATGAGTAGGCATTTTGATAACATCACCATTACCATGTGTGGATGAGATAGGAGGAAATGGTCACATGGGTTTATTAAGTGTTATTCCTAATTATTATGCACTAAATCTTAGGTCATGTACCTCAGTGTGTCAAAATATATGCAAGTGTAAAGTTGGGATCCCAGGGATTTTGATAGTGTTTTCCCATACTTAGCCAAATTTGCATGAGGCAAGAAAGAGATGAGTAAGCATTTTGATGGTAGAATATCTTACATGTGTGAATGTTTTAGAAGAAGGTGATTATATGGGTTTGTTTAGTTTTGTACCTAGTTTATTTGTGATAAATTTTAGATCATTCACTGAAGCATATCAAAAGATATACATGTGCAAGGTAGGCATTCTAGTGAAGTTCTAAGCAGAGTTGGCTCTATGAAATAAGATTTTGAGAAGGCATTTTAATGGAATTATATCTCACACATTAAAAGGCTTCAAGATTATTTTGACACATGGTTGGATTTTCCTATGTGAGGATATCATATGGTCTAAATTTGAGATCATGTAAGTGAATAAGAAGTTATTTAGGTTCAAATTTGGCTAATTAGACAAATTTAAATGGTCCCCATACTTAGTCAAATATGTAAGAGGTAAAGTTTGAGCAAGTCTCAAAGAGACTGATGAAGCGCATTTGTTCCAAGATGTCAAGAAGTATCAAGATGGAAAGAAGTGCATGTTATTTAATGACTAATAAGAGTTAAAGGATAAAGATAAAATAGTGAGAATTTGATCATAAAAAAATATTGAATGGTGCACATTGCATAATAAATACCTAGCTGATCCATAGAGATCAACAATGCATATTTTGTCAACATTACAAGGGTACATAAGATGAGGTCAAATTGGCTGAGGATTAATGTTTGAGTATTGGTTCCTATGAGTTAAAGTTTGGAGATGATAAATGGTGAGATATTGATCCAAATTTGAGAGGAAACAAGATGCAAGCATAGAGGTTAAGGTTTAACTGTGACTATTTGCATTTGAATATTTAAATTTACAAAGGCAAAAACTAGTAGTCTTTATTTTGGTTATATATTTTTATCAAGGACAAGTTTTCTCATTATATAAAAATAAAATATGAAGAGGAATCCATGGCACATTTTATGAACCTAATTTAAATATCTTGAAGTGTGTACAATAAAATATATTAAGGTTCAAATTTGACTGTGTTTGTCCATAGATTGTAAGTGACCTAAGAAGATTGTTTGAGCTTGTTATCTCTTTATTAATTGGCTATTGTGGAGTGTTATAGACTCCATACAAATTATCTATGTGGTTTTTGTAGGTGTTATCAATATATCTTGAGTATGAACAATGATTAATAAGTTGACAATGTTTTTTATTCATAATGTTCCTATGCATTAGGTCAGTGTTTGATTTGTTTAAGCATACACAGAGGTGAGAAAAGATGACTATGATAACTTTAGGATGTAAAAGGTGACATAAGGAGTGTATTCATGCATTTTAAAGTGGTCCCATATCCTTTATTTTATCGATAAAGTGTCAAATGGGTGAATAGGTCTCCATGAGAGCTATAAGAGCTACAAGGGCCTTATTAAAAGGTGTAGCTACTTAAGGGTGACCCATAGCTGATATGGCCAACCTATGAATATTATTTTGAGATATTCGTTAGTGAGATAGATGCCATAAGTGTTAAGGCATGCCTAATGGCTGACCAAGATGGTGATGATCATGATTGTTATATAAATAGAGAAACTAAATGTGTTGGTTTCTAAACTTGTAAGATTGGATGAAAGAGTATGAATGTGAATCCAAGTGAAGGTAAGAACATTTAAAAGAGAAGGTAAAGGTCAGTTAGTACTAGTAGAGAATGATGAGGATCAAACATGTTTATTTGATTAATTTAGTACAAGAGGACATGTAGGTCACTAGACCTAATGAGCCTAGAGGAGATAGAATGAACAAGTTGCTCAAGAGGCTATTTTAGAGAGTATATTGTGAGCAAAGGAAAGGTGAATATTGTATGAGATTTATGGTTAATATAAGAGTTAAATCAAAGTGTGGACTATGTGTATGACCATCTAGTCATGTTTCTACTATTATGATAGAGCTATTATAGGTGTGTTGAAATGAGTGTGAGTGAAGGGTTGAAGAGTGGGGATATTTGGGATATTTAATGTGTCCTAATTGATATTTTTGTGTTATTTAAAGTATGTAATGTTATTTTATCATTGGGGAGTGTTGTGGTGATAGAGTTGTCAAGAAGTGTAAAGTGGTCCAAAAAGTGGCTTTTGATGCATTGAGTGTGTAGAGTTAAATATAGATGATATACTTTGTAACTCCATCAAATTGGTATAAAATTAGTGTTGAGGAGATGTGTTCATAGGTGTTGTTATGACATATCAACATCTAAGGGGGTTGCAACCTCTTTGTAAGGTGAAACTTGTTAAAGGTCTAGTTATTATGGTAGCTTAGCTAGACATGTGTGGTAGCTCCTTATGGGATTGTATTCTCACTAAAGCCATGAATGGTATTTCATTAATCATTTTTAGATGGTATAAATTGATTATTTTTATTATATTATAGTATTATAGTTGTAGGTTCTAGTGTGTTTTATTCCCCAAGAGGGATTCCCATGTATGTCTTGTGTTATGTGCTTGATCATACATTATCTCTCTTGTTCATTGCTATGAATTATGTATGATTCATGAATGCTTGTGGTGATTAATTAAGATTTTTAAAGGGTTTGGAAATTGAAGTAAGAATCTAGGCTCACTGATTCACCCCCCCATCAGTGATTATACCTCTTACATTGCATAACTTAGCTATGGATTTATTTTCTGGTCCCAATTTTGACCATGATCCCTCATTCATCAACAAAAACAAGCCTATGACATTTTATTAAAGGATCATGAAACAAAAAATAAAATCCAAACATTAAACTAGGTTGATTCTCATCTATCTATCTATAAAGACCCTCTTCTAAACCATCAAGACAATAATGAAAAGCCTACTCCTTCCACCAATAAAATTGGCAGTCATATTGATCCAACTCTTGAAGATAATGTGTTCAATATGAATAATATGTGAATGGTAGTTGAATTAATTTATTCTCATCCTACCCACATGTACTAAACATCTCACACATTCTATGTCATCCAAGATTCTTCCCCAACTCACCTCATAATGTTGGGCCAAGAGGACTCTATCTCTTTCGAAGAACAAATTCCAACACCTCCATTGAATGACATGTACCCAAAAGAGATATTTTGAAATTAAATTTATAATACATATAATATAAATCATAACATTAATCTTTAAACTCTCTCTAAATGCTATGGAAATATAAAAAGAGGTACTTGTATGAAATTATCAATTTCTTTCACAAACTGGAACCCATATTTGATAATTTTAACACCATAACTTTTGAATATTTTCATATTATTTAAATATGACCTATAAACATGTGATATTATATTAAAACATAAAAATACTACACACCTCCAAAAATATGAAATTTAAATCTCCACATAACTACAAAAAATAGGTTACTCCCAATGCCCCAAATTTGGCAATTTTGGCATTAAATTACTTCAAAATTCCCATAGATATAAAAGGTGGAATATTGTAAATTTATATAGAAAAAAATAATGATAAATAAAACTTATAAATTAAACCAACACAACAACAAAAATCTAGAAATCAAACCACATCAGAAGACAATTGATAATATACAAATAACTCACCAAAATTTGTATACATAATACCAATCATCTCCAATGCAATCTCTAGATGAGATTAAATCTATGAATCCAAAGGGATACATATTTTTAATCTTTAAAGTAATGGGTTTTCATCCACTAATCTCCTCACCTAAATTTTTTCATCCTTAGATGTAAAGTTAAACTGTAAAGTCCAAGAATTTGTTGAAATGGCAAAAGATAGCCTAAAAGGAAATCCTAGCATATAAATACACATGACACCCCAAAGTTTTATCATAAAAATCCTGATATAATTTATTTGAGAAGATTAAATGAGTTATAAAAGGGAACCAAATCTATCTTTATCCTCTTGCTCATAAAACATTTATATCCCACCTCTTTCTCCTTTGTTTCCATTTTCTAGACTTTCCCAAACTTGACCCACTTATCTTGAGGATAAGAAATCAAGAGAAAATTAAAAAGTTTCCCTATAATTTCATCATTATCTCCTCCTAAAAATACATATCCCAATTGGTAAGTTTCCATGTATACATTCAACTTTCCAATTCCCATTAATATTAAAATATATATAATATTTATTTGGCCACATTTAAACAACTTGAGAATATTAAATAAACATAGGTCCAAAATATTAAATAAATTATTTTCCTAACTCATTATTTATTCCATAAAAAATATTATAATGGTAATTTTCCCCAACAAATTTAATTAATTTAAAATGGGACATGATAAATCCACAGTAATTGCAACCCAAGCTACTCAAGAATAACCATTCTAATGTGATGATTCATACCATATTGTCCACATAGTCTAAATACTATACCTGCGAGGTGTTGCATATCTTACCAAAGAATACCATACAAACCTAAATAATCATATTCCTTTGTGAAAATGTCATGTTCTAAATATAATTATCCATGTAATTTAATCTTTTAGATGTACAAGTCTTTGGTGTATTCTTTCCAATAATCCCACAAAGATTTGTTAAACTTACCAAATGTAGTTTTGTCCATCCTCTCTCCTAGTAGCATAGAAAATTTCATAGTAGTGAATCTAATTTGAGTGATACTAATGTAAAAATAACCAAGGTATAACCAACTAATTCATTCTATCAATTGGTATGTAATATGTCTCCCTTTATTTTGCATCAGTATCCTTTCTCCCACAACTTGCCTTTTTAACTATGTGTGTGTGCACTAGTATGTGAAAAGTCAATCCTATAAATCTTGAAAATTATCCCACTGATATAAATATTATCTTGAGATATGGTACCCTAATCTTCATTTGTTGATCTATAACAACAAATTCTCTTTCAAATGTGGAGATACACCCTGATAAAAACAACACTAATTGTTTCATACCCTACCTCAATTTTAATGGTATTAAATGCAACTTTAGGATATGATCTATAAAAACAATGGTACAATTTAGTAATAGTGATTTTTATCATATATAAATAAAAAATACTCCACCAAACTATAGATATCAAATCTGTAAACAACATCTCATTTTAATGGGAGACTATATAGTCTCTCAGTCCATCCACTAGCACATACTAATCATCCAACCAAATCTACAAAATGTTAGTGATAAATTTAATAATAAAATGGTATATCGTGTTTTTAGACCTCTAATATTCATGAGTGATAATAATATATCATGAATTAATCATTTTAAAAAAGTCATTTGCAACCATATTACCAATTACCCATTTCTATGGTTCATCACTCCACTCATACTAAAGCCAAAATAACTTTCATCTAATGTAATATATCTCCATCACATGTTTAACATAAAATAGATGATTTATAAATTATTTAAAATAATAAATTATATGCAATATCTCATCATACCTAGAGAATCTCTCTTTTGAATCTTTGAACTTCATGCTGTCATTTTTCATGGGTTTCTATTTTCACATTGTAACCACAATAACTCCCTTTCCTAAAGCATCAAACCTTCTAGGAAATGTTTGTGAGAAATATTAAATTATAAGTGTGTGACATGAGTTTACTATCTTAATAAAACCCTTCAATGTTTTTTATGTTGTAACCTTTTGTATGCCTTGAGTATTCATGACTTGACCCAAGTGATATCAATCTCCCATGCAGATACTCTGGAAAATAATTCATGTTGATGAATTACACCTATAACTATTTCCAAATGCTCTCAAAATATAACTGAGTCTTGTTGAGATTTTTTTTAATCAATATATATCAATTCAAAATTTATTACTTGATTCATCCTCAATTAGAAACTCAAAATATGAGACAAGACATCAAATTTTGTGTGTTTAATAAATAATTTTAATGTAGTTATACACAAAATATTCTTGAAAATAGATATATGAGGGAAACTTGGAGAAAAATTAGTCCTTAATAAATATGGGGAAAAGTTGGTATGTTCAAAACTAGTTTTAACTTCTATGGCATGTTGAAATCTCCTTTCTAGTAATGATCCTAGGGACATATTTATGAAAACCATTATTTGTTGATTTATAAGTAGTTTAATAATCTAATAAGGACTATGTTGTTCACTAGAGAAAAAAATAGTTTGCATGCACTTTATCACCAAACAACTTGACACCCATAAGAATTATTCCTTGTAAGGAGTCCTTTTTCTTGAGACTAATCCCAAAGTTCCTTTAGAGACACCTCTAAACACTACATTTTCTACTTCAGATTTAAACTCAAATTAATTATATTTTTGAATCTATAATAACTCATTATTATAATGGAACATTTCTACATCTATAACCATGCCAATTTTTCCCAACTTATCAACATAGAAATAATCACTTTCTGTCCCATTAAGAATTTTAGGCTTCAGGTGTTTTTGAATGTCTTCCCTCTATAGTTTTTTGGATAAAGAAATAGGGTCTCATACCCTCATGCATAAATAAATTTAAACTTTAGGAAAATGATCTACCCTATCTACATTCCTTTTAAATAGAATATCACCTAGGTCCCATATGCATAAACAATCTTGATTTTGAATTAGTAAACCTACATGTCCTATGCTAAGAATTATATCCTTGTCCCTATCTTCATTCTTAAAATCCTTTCTATGATGATGAGTCTTGTATTGACATAGTAGGAAACATTAAATTTGAATGACTTTTTGTAATATTCCCAATTTCCCCTCAAATCTAAAACTGGATATTTTCCTAACTGTTTCTCTGTATTTTGCTTATTTGCTAGTTTGCATGAATTAAGATACAATTTTGGAGAGAAATTCAGATAAATAAATAAATCAACCACAATATAATCTCTCAATAGAAAATCAAAGATCTTATCACTTGTTCAGATGATTACAATTATAGTCCTTTCTCATGCATATAAAAGAATATTAAAATATTGTCTTAAAAACCTAATTACTCTAACAAACTGGAAATAAACTTGAATCTAGTAGGTCTCAGCATGCTATGTCAAAAACACAGTCGCTGACATCAGTTATACTGCCATCGTCGATCGACTGGGGTCGTGAACCTACTGACGTCGGTGATATGTTGGCCGATGTCGGTCTCTATTGATCTCTACCTACCGATGTCAGTTTTTGTGAGAATCTGTACGGACTTTGTACGACCACCAATATAACACACCCTATTTTTTGGACCCCTGATCTCAAGATATATGAATCTAATACATAAGATCTCTAATTGTATAACTTATTGAATCAAAAACCTAATAAAATAAATACCTGGAAATCTCTGTGACAACTTCTATATGAAGTTACCTCTCAAATTTGTAAACCTCTGTGATAACTTTTATATGAAGCTACCTCTCAAATCGGCAATAGATCAGCTAATATTTCATAGTCTCTGAATTACACACACTGAAGAGTGGATGTTCTCCAATGCAGATGGAATCTTGGAACCCTTGGCTCAGTCTTCACAGAATAATTCTTAGTAACAATCAATATCAAAAATCAATGGATAATCTGACTCTCTCCCATGAGAAACCCTTATACCCTCAAAAAGATGTGCTTTCCCTAATTAGGGTTTCTTAAATTAGAATTAGGGTTTCATAATTAAAAATAGGCCAAATAATTAATATTTGATTAAATCAATCAAATATTAATATCTCCCTCAATACATGTTCGATCGAGCCCAAATGAAAGCCAACTGGGAAAATTATGTTAAACAAAGCCAAGCCAATCTCCATCAAGACCCTCTAACCATCCTATCAGCCTATGAGGGTCACATAATAGGCTAACCATCAACTCAGAACATGCCAACTAAAAAGGGGACATGATAATCTGCCCCTCCTAGAATTGTTTGCCCTTAAGCAATCACTGAATGACAAACCAATCAATCCACCTAGATCCCAAATGTAGTCATGATCTCCACCACTGTCAATCAACACGAACTCCATGCCATGCCTATCAAAACTCTCATCTAATGGCATCACATCATCTCTAGTACTAAGATAAGCACCCCAACATCCAATCCATAAATGAAAATCAGCAAGCAACTCAAGTAAACTCCTTACCTGAATAATATCTAAATTTGGATTGTGAAGGCTAGAAATAGTCATATCATCATCAACCTATGACTTGACTATAACAAAAAGCTGAGTCCCTACCACATGTGATAAATCCTAAACTAAACTCACCTCAAGACCAAGCTTGTCCTCATATCTCTCCTGTGTTGGTGCCAATGTGCACTCGTCATTGCACTCTATCATGTCATGTCGTATGAGCATCTCCATCTGATGAAAAAATATATGTTTGAAGCTACTTCCCCATATTGCCTTAAGAACATGTGTTTTCCCATCAACATCAAAACAAACCTTCATGTCCTTGAGATGAAGAGTAACTTCCTCAAATGAATGAAGCCACTTCATACCCAAGACTAAGTCTAGATCCCCCATGTCTACCACATAATAATCAACCTTGAACTCATAGTTGTTCAAGCGCAATGGGAGGTCTCTAATCATACACTCACACCTAAGAGTGTGACCATCAGCTACCTTAAATCTAATGCCTTTGAAATATTCAGTAGTGAGTCCACTCTTCTCCACAAATCTAGCATCTATGAAATTATGTGTGGCTCCTGTATCAAGAAGGGTGATGACCTTCTGCCCTACCAAAACTCCACAGAGTCTGAATGACTCATCTGACTGAATGCTAGATAGGCGTGCCTCCTATATGTGAAGCTCTAACTCTACCTCTACCTTAGGCTCTAAAGCCTCTGCCTCTGCCCCCTCTAAACTATTCTATTGTTCAGAATCCTCTGAATTCAAATCCTCATAATAAGCCCACATCACTCGATTGGCCTTGCCTTTAGGCCTCAAAGGACAATCATGATTGGCATCATAGGGACCTTTGCATTAAAAGCAAAGCTTCTTCCTACATAGATCATTAAGTGCTTCATGATACAAAGTTGGTGCTGCTAGATTGGCCTTTGAATCATTCTTTACACCTGATTTATCTATGCTAAAATCTAGTCTCTCTCTATCTTTGTTGGAGCACTTATGATCCCTGGATGAAGAAGTACCTCTAGAGTTATATTTACTGGATGGGGCTGCCATCTTCATACTTTGTGCCTTCTTCATAGCTTCTTGTAATGAAGGAGGATCAAAGGCTTTGATCCAACCTCTCAATGGCTTTGTCAGTCCCTCCATGAAGAGAACTACCAATCTACGCTCTAAAATGTTTGGCACAATGACTGCCAATCACTAAAACTCACTAATGAAGGACTCCAAGTTGCTTGTTTTTTTTAACTATGCCAGATCTCAAATGTAAACATTAGGATCTTTCTTGTCAAACCTCTCAATCAACCTATCCATGAAGTCTTGGTACTCAGTCACTTGGTTATGCTAAAGTGTTACCATACCATGGTACCACCAATCATGTGATACTCCATCCAAGTGCAAAGTGGCATATTTGATGGCATCTATCTCTGTCATTGGCCTCAGTACCAAGAATGTGTCTAGTTTATGAACCCAAGCTTGTGCTGTCATCTCGCCGCTACCATCAAAAGTAGTCAAAGAAAGCTTGCCAGTAGCCTTCTTTAGCTCACTGAGTTGACCTCTAGGCCTCCTATCCTGTCTAACTGATCTATAGTGCTCTCTCCTCAGATTAACAAAATGGTCAAAGGACATCATCTCCTTGACCTCAGGAGATAATAACTCCCACTCATCATTCATAACCATGAGAGCATCTGAAAATATAGAATCTCCTGCCGCCTCCTCTACTGGAACCTGTAGTTCCTCTTGAACAAACGTAGGACATGTAGGTCTATCAGTGGTTCTGAAATAGGTCTGCTATGGTCTCCGAGTAATAGTAGCACTTCTATTATCTATGTGTTCCCCATTCTGTCTAATAGGTGGGTTCATCCTCTATACCATAGTAGTGAGTGCCTTTATTACGTGATTCATTTGTTACTGGCCTGTAACCATAACACAAAAGAACTCTCTAGTGTCATGATCATCATTATGCATGTGGCCCCAAGGTGAGCTACCCTCATGCCTATCACTCATGGTGATTTACTATTGTTCTAACACTTGGGTATCTTCAAGCAAGGCTCTACTGTGTGTGTGGTACCTGTGTGGTCCCAACTCTTGTGGCTGCATAAGATTATCCAACCCTCAGGATGGCAGGATTTAGCTTTGATACCACTATAATATCCCCTATCCAATAGGGAATATAGCAATACAAAAGCTCTGATACCACTGTAATATCCCCTACTAATAGGGAATATAAAAAGACAAATAGCTCTGATACCACTATAATATCCCCAATTTCTGCTCAAATCTAAAACTGGATATTTTCCTGACTGTTTCTCTATATTTTGCTTATTTGCTAGTTTGCATGAATTAAGATACGATTTTGGAGAGAAATTCAGATAAATAAATAAATCAACCACAATATAATCTCTCAATAGCAAATTAAAGATCTTATCACTTATTCAGATGATTACAATTACAGTCCTTTCTCATGCATATAAAAGAATATTAAAATACTGTCTTAAAAACCTAATTACTCTAACAAACTAGAAATAAACTTGAATCTGGTAGGTCTCGGCCTGCTGTGTCAAAAACACAGTCACCGACATTAGTTATACTGCCGTCATCAATCGACTGGGGTCGTGAACCTACCGATGTCAATGATATGTCAGCTGATGTCGGTCTCTATTGATCTCTACCTATCGATGTCAGTTTTTGTGAGAATTTATATGGATTTTTATGGACTTCATACAGCCACCAATATAACACACCCTATTTGTTAGACCCCTGATCTCAAGATATATGACTCTAATACAGAAGATCTCTAACTATATAACTTATTGAATCAAAAACCTAATAAAATAAATACCTAGAAATCTCTGTGACAACTTCTGTATGAAGTTACCTCTCAAATCTGTAAACCTTTGTGATAACTTTTGTATGAAGCTATCTCTCAAATTGGCAATAAATCAGCTGATATTTCATAGCCTCTGAATCACAAACACTGAAGAGTGGATGTTCTCCAATGCAGATGGAATCTTATAACCCTTGGCTCAGTCTTCATAAAATAATTCTTAGCAACAATCAATATCAATAATCAATGTATAATCTGACTCTCTCCCATGAGAAACCCTTATACCCTCAAAAAGATGTGCTTACCCTAATTAGGGTTTCTTAAATTAGAATTAGGGTTTCATAATTAAAAATAGTCCAAATAATTAATATTTGATTAAATCAATCAAATATTAATATCTCCCTCAATACATGTCTAATCGAGCCCAAATGAAAGCCAACTGGGAAAATTTTGTTAAACAAAGCCAAGCCAATCTCCATCAAGACCCTTTAACCATCCTATCAGCCTACGAGGGTCGCATAATAGGCTAACCATCAACTCAGAACATGTCAACTAAAAAGGGGACATGACATTTTTATACCTTAGGCTAAAATCAATATGCTCATCCATATTTACCATAAGAGACATAGTTGAGATATATTCAACACTTTCATTTTTGTAACTTAAAGCTCCCAACTTGGGTCTAACAAACATTTTCCTTGGCTTCATTCCCAAAATAAGCATGATCCTATACTATAACCTCTAAAAATATAGTCTAAAAGTCTTCTTGTTCCACCTTCTTATTTTCATCCTCCACTTATGTAGCTTCTAAATCTTCCTCTAACACTTTCCATTATTCTTCTTTATTCTCCAATGTCATATATGGTTTCAATTTTTCTTCACATATATAAACAACATTTATAAATAACATATGTGCCATTAGAGAAATGTTATGTTATTGCCTTAAACCATCTAATATAATAGATATCAATGGCTGGGAGATATCATCACTCTATTATATTGGATGGTTTAAGGTAATAACAAAATTCCATAATTCAATTCACCAACCTTAGATAAAAAATCTTCTATTTCCTTCAAATTATTAAGCAAAACATCTTTTGATTGATGTTGAAACTCCAAAAAAAATCTTAATGCATAAGGCATATTTCTCACTTCATTTTATTTCTATAAAGGCCTAGGTATAATAAACTTGGATGAGTCTTTGAAATATCTTGATAGGAGACTCTTATTCTGATTTACTCTAGCTACACTCTTAAACATAGATTCAAATGAACTTCCTATGATTCACATTAACAAGAAAAATGTACCCTGATCAACTAACATGCAATGGTAGGTACTATGCATGAAACCATTCATCATTGACATGAAGCCATCAAAACTATCATGTAAATGTTATTTTCTAGTAATGTGACCTCATAACTTGACATACAAAATAAATAAACTTAAACAATGGTTATCTTCCCCAATAGGCTAGTAAGATCTCGACATTGATACCATTGTCATGTCCCCAAAATAGATATTTTGAAATTTTATTTATAATAAATATAATCCAAAGCATAAAATTAATTTTAAAACCCTCTCTAAATATTTTGAAAATATAGAAAGAGGTACTCACATGAAATTATTAATTTCCTTCACAAACTAGAACCCATATTTGACAATTTTAACACCATAACTTATGAATATTTTCCTATTATTGAAATATGATTTATAAACATGTTATATTATATTAAAAAATAAAAATATATATCCACACACTTATAAAAATCTTAAATTTAAATCTCCACATAACTACAACAAATAGGTTTCTCCCAATGCCCCAGATTTGTCACCAAATTACTTCAAACTTCCCATAGATCTGAAAGGTGGCATCTTGGAACTTTATATAGAGAAAAATACTGATATATAGAAGTTATAAATGAAATCAACACAAAATAATAAATTTGGAAATCAAACCACACCAAAAGACACCTGGAAATATACAAACAACTCACAAAAATCTATATACATTATACCAATCATCTCCAATGCAATCTTTGGATGAGATCATCTCTCTAAATCAAAAAGGAAATATACTTTGAATCTTAAAATTAATGGGTTTTCATCCACTAATATTCTCATCTAAAGGTTTTCATCCTCAAATGCAATGTTGAACTGTAAAGTCCAAGAATTTGTTGAAATGGAAAAAGATGGCTTAGAAGGAAATCCTCGGCACCAAAATCTCAATATCCTTGATTTGAGAAGATGACATGAGTTAGGAAAGGCAACTAAATCTATCTTTATCCTCTTTCCAATAAAAAATTTATATCATGCCTCTTTCTTTTTTGTTTCCATTTTCTAAATTTTATTGAATTTGACCCATTTATCTTTAGGATAAGAAAGCAAGAGAAAATTAGCAAGTTTCCCTAGAAGCTCATCATTATCTCATCCTAAAAATCCACATCCCAAATGGTAAGTTTCCTTTTAGAAATTCAACTTTCTAATTCCCATTAATATTAAAATATGTTTAATATTTATTTGGCCCCATTTAAATAACTTGAGAATATGAAATGTCTATGAGTCCAAAATATTAAATATCAAAAAAATTATTTTCCCAACTCACTCCTTATTCCATGGAAAATATTGGAATTGTCATTTTCCCCTCAAAATTAAATTAATCAAAAATAAGACATGGAATTGGATAACACCTCTCATACCATTTCTCAAATTCTCCAACCTTTTTACCCTTCAATAATGATATTCAACCTTATAACACTACTTATTCAAATCTATCACAAACTAAACCTACATCAACTACCTCTTCATCTCATGATAACCAACTAATTTGTCCCCCAATTCAAACTCCCACATCCTATCAACATAAAATTACATGCACTTCTACCCCTCCTTCCAAGGAACTCCTCCAACACTATGCCCCTTTATCCAATAGTCCCATCATGGGTTATGATGAATGGGATCCTATCATGAAGCTTACTAATCTCCCATCTGAAATTCAATTTGTATAACTCATGCAGACCTCCCCAAATCATCATAACTACCTTATGTAAATACTAATCAAAATGAACATCCCTTATCCTCTTCTAGTAGGATGTGAAGCTACCTTATCTAGGTCAAAATATAACATCTTACAATAGTGTGAAGAGATGTCTATACATGATGAAACAATGGACACTTATCTCTCTCTTAAATTCCCTATTGCTTCTATGATTATAGATGAGATTCTACTTCATACGAATGATCCTCCCCTCTTTATAAGTGTCTAAATTGGTGACATCCAAGTCAATAATTCCTTTATTGATTAGGGTTATGGTCCTTGTGTTGCCTCCCTTAACTTAATTAAAACCCTTAGATTCTTTAAATGTAATATTAAGTCCACATTCAACACATGTCAAGGTTACAATCAAAGGAAAATACATCCCTTAGGTTATGTGTGGATCTCTATTACCATCCAACCTATCAATATTTGAGTGAAGGTTATGATATTATAATTTCCCCTCTATTATAATATCTTACTTGGCAGGATATGGACTCATTGCATGAGAGTTTTCACCTCTTCCACTTGCTAATGTGTCAAGTACCCTCACAATAGTTCAATATATAGGATTCAAGGTGACACTAACCCTTGGAATTTTAAATAATTATAATACCATGGTGTATTCAAAATTATAACCCTTGAACCCTTGCCAAGTTTTCCATTCCTAGAATCTCAACAGTTTAATTTCCCTATCAACTCTACTTGAGATTACCATGGTCACCCTAAACTCATCAAGAATATACCACCTAACCTCTTAGACTCTGATGATGATGATCCAGATGAGATAAACTTCAAGATAAAAACTTTTTATCTCTATTCGCATCTCATTTCTAAGATTCCACCTTATCTAAATCCATGTTTCCACCAATCACCTAATGATGATATTCATTTCATCTTAACTAAGGCTCAAAAATATATTCATCATGCCACCTATGATGAGAAGGTCATCCCTAATTTTACAATTGATGTTCATACACTTGACTATGATGATGGTTATACCTTAGATGACCCATTTGTAGGAGGTCTTGTTTAGGCTTGAGATGTTGAGATCCTTTGTTATCATTATTTTTTGTTTCAAGATTTATATTTATATTATCACAGTCCATCTTATATAGTTCCTAATTCTAGAATTATTCCTCTTGTTCAAAGGTTAGAGATGGTTTTTGAAGAACCTATTTGAAGCATGCTTATGAAATGTGATATGACTAGTCCTTATTAATTTGCTATATACTAAGATCCCTATAGATGGATTGCCCCTAAGATGGTTTCTACTATCCTTCAACCCTTTGTCCATCTTATTCCTCCCTTATTTGAGCCTAGTCTAGATCTTATTCCCACTCTACCTTTAGTTGAGTCTCTTCCTTATTTTGATCCTTTCTCTCGACCAGCCTACTTCCCCTTGGTGATGACCTACTTACTTTACCACATCTTGATCCTTTACCCACTTAATGGATTGATCAGTCATACTATGACATTCATAGAGTTGTTGGTTATTAGAATAAATATTGTAAATTATAATATCCTTCCCTATCTTTTTCTTCCATTCCTTATGTTAGTACACCCACCAAGTCTACTAAAAAACATATCTATTGCTTCCAAAACATAGATAATTAGTCCTCCACTCATTATCATAGGATTTTACATATATAAGCACCTTAAATCCTACTCTTTCTTAACCTATAGAAAATTATATACCTCCCCCACAAGTATTACATAAATATATCCCCAAAGATGGAGAGGTATATTGTCTATGGTGCTAATACAGTACCCATCACACCAATCATTGTTGCATCCTATAACAACATCTCCAAGATCACCTTATAATCATCCTCATGCCTACTATCGCTCTTACCATAGGTCACTCATGAAATAAGGATCCCCTTTATTCCCCTATGGTTCCCCCACCTGTGGACACTTCTTCTCCTATGGTTCCTTCACCTATGGATCCTCCTTCACTTATGGCCCCTAATCCATTACTGACTCATTCAAGTCCCAAAAATTCCACTCATATTCCTTCTCTTGAGTATCCCATGGAAGATGGACCTCATGAACATGATCCTTTAAGAATGAATACAATTTCTATTAATGAGATTCAATGATAGGTATTTTCCCAACTTTCTCTGAAGATCGATGAGACCCTTGCTATAGTTGGAGTCCAACTTCATAGAGATTTATCAAATGTTATGGATAATGTTTATGGACAAATTTATTAGTATTTATGAACACAACATGGTGTTCTTTCAATTTTTTCTTCATTTTAGATTGGACGCATGATCCAAGTTTATATTTATCTACTTTATATAATTTAACATTATGCTAAATTCTTATTTATATTACATGGCTAATTATATTTCACGTTCTATGCTATCTATGCTGTCATTTTATTTCCTTATGATATCTTATGGAGTCTTTTCATTCTTTCATGGTTTTTCTCTATGAGTTCATTTTTTCCATGGATGTCTTACTCTTTTCTCATGATTATTTGCTACCTTATATGAAAATAGGATTGTAATAGGGGGAGATTATTGTCATGTTAGTGAATAAACTAAAGCAATTTAAAAACACACTAAACTAACACCCTAAGCTTATCTCAAAGGGGGAGTTTAGTTAACAAAACATGAATGGAAAACAAAACTAAAATTCAAAATAAACCTTTTTTTTACCTTCCTTGGATGCTCCAAAGTGCTTGTTTTAGTGGTTTTGTGCTCATGAAGTTTGCATCAATGGAATCTTGGCTACCTGCATCTCTCCTTAGCACCTTGTGTGGCTTTGGCTCAATATTTTGGCATTATAACACTATGATGCAATGATTTTTGAATGAATTTGGGATTTATAAGTTTGGCATATGAGATATTATTAAAGATATTTGAGAATAATAACTTTTCACCAAAATAGCTTCTAATTCAATAGGCAAGGCCTTCTATTTATAGATTTTCAAAAATGGTTAGAATCAACCTGAGCCATCCATCTCAAGATGAATATGTGTGGCTAAAGATTAATTCAATTTTATAAATAAAACCTATAAATCGACTCATCAATATTTGGGATAGAGAGGCATTAGTTAGGCATAGAGGGTCTTAATGAGGCATGGGAGGCATTAATTTAGATATTTTATACATTTATGGCCGAGGGATGTCTTTTCAAGAAATGATGTCACCTGATGATGTATATATTAAATATTCATTTCCAATAATAAATTATTCAAAAAGTTACATGGAATTATTAATTAGGCTCATGATTAAATAATTTGATGTAAACCTTGGCTCTTTGTGCATAAATTACTCAAATTGGTGAGAATGTCTTGTTATTGGCCTAAAATTTAATTGGATTGGAATTAAAAGTTGATGTCAAATGAATTGGATCCATATTCCCATTTAGGATGTTTCTAACACAAACTAACAAAGGCACATGTATTGTTTAATAAATTTAGTAGAAAAGAGCAATCTAGAGTACCTAGGTACAAAAATGTCATTTTGACTTGAAATGATCTGATCAAAGTTAGCTACTTAATAAATTGCATCACCCCATTTAGTGACACACTAGCCAAAATCAGCACTTGAATATAATAGGTAGACATCATTTAGCATGCTTTAGTGTTTTTATTATAAATTGTGCACTTTAGATAGAAATTGGTCAAAAGCCTAGTTGAAAGTTATCAGTGGCTAGTTTTAGGTGTCTACAATTTGCCCTTGTTTTAGAAGATGTTGCAAATTGTAGGGGTAGTAATATCTTATTAGATAATGATAAATGGCCTGTATACAAAAGCTCTAAATGGTGTTTAAAAATCCTATGATGATGCCCCCTTAAGGGAGTGGTTGTCACCTTTACTGATGGATGGTCCCTCAAAAAGAAGCAAGAAGAAAGGTGGGATTAATCTATGGTCGAGATTAATCTAAATGAGAAAATGCTTGCATGTATTTATTTAAAAATATTACTAATTTTCCCAAAGGTGGTTATAATTAGAAATAAAAGTCAAAATAATGATTTTCCCATACAAAGTTATAATCATTAAGAGGACCTAGATTAGCTAAATATAATTATGCCCCAGTTAGTTTGGATTAGGAAGTATAACTCAAGGATATAACCTAGAATACATATTAAAGATGAGTGGGTGTAAAGTGATGAAAAAGATGAATAGAAGAATAATATTAATTAGTGTGAAAAGATTGAGTTGTACTTACCAACAAGGAGATGTTCATCCTTATTAGGAATGATACAACTAGAATGGTCAATGGCTTGATTTGACCAAGAGTGAGATGTAAGGATTTGCCAAGGTGCCAAGGAAAAACTCCTATGGCTCCATTGATTTTAGACCTCTTGTAGCTAATTTTTGTTATAGCATGTGATGGTAGGCATCATGATAAATCACCATGAAGACCTGGCCAAAATATGCATAAGGACTGACTCTCGATGTAATAAACACTCAAAAATAATGTACCAATGATAAAAACTATGATGATGATGTTGAAATTTAAATATGGATGGACTCAAGAATAATGTTCACAAGGAATCACCCAATGAACACATATAGACTAAGATGAGTCAAAAGTACTAAAAGCAAACAAATAGGCAAGAAAAAAAATAAAGAAACAAAAAAAAAGCACACAAACAAACAAATAATGTAAAATAAACAAAAAAATAGAAAGACTTGAACCAAAAGCAAAAGAAAGAATCCTAATAATGACGATGCCCTAGTAAGGTGGATCAAGGATAATTGACTAAGCTTAGGCAAGAAAAATATTTTTGGATTTTGAAATATTTGAAATGTTTTTGGCATTTTTAGGTATCTAAACTTGTTAGAGAATGACAAGATACCTACTCATAAAATGGTGAGGGCATTTGGCTCAGGTTTCTCACAAAATAATGAGATCTTGGCTTAGATTGCTTACACAATGATGAGAGCACATGAAAAAGGGGGGCTGAAGTGACCTCAACATGAATTAAGCATGACCCACATAGTCCAAAAATGACCTCAAGTCATAGTAATTCCATCCACACAAAATGTGAGGAAAAACCAACTAAATCCCAACAAGTTCTCAAATTTGGCAAATGCCAGCCAAATGAAAACAACAATGGTAAGGTGATGTAATAATGCATGATAAATAAGTGTTTCCCCTAGTTTTACCATAGGCAATTATAACTAGGAAATAATGGATTAGATAAATGATACTAATTTTCCCATATGTGGTTATAATCAAGCTCACATAAATAAACTTGATATAGGTTGGAAAATGAAAGATATCTTGACAAATCAACTATTACACTAATTTCAATAGACTATCATTGTAAACATGGATTTTATGGATTATAGAAACTTGATCAGAATCCTCTCACAAAATGTGTGGGATGAAGCAAATGAATAATGATCAAAACAAGATGGGTAGGATGACTAAAGATAGGCTTTGGTCTAGATACGAATGGTATGTTAAAATAGAATGGTTTTGATAAGGATAATGATGGTTTGATAGATCAGATAAAATGGTAAGAGGGTTGGTATAAATTTGGATATAATGCCAAGAGGGTTACCCCCAAGTGATGGGATGAATGGTAGGATATGTGATAATGGCAAATAGGCATGGCATTCTGAAATGGTATTGTACATGAATTTGGCTAGGGTGATTATTGGTTTTTGATTTTTTTATTCTTGTTAATGGGGAGGTGCACATCCTAATCAATAAATTATACAAAAATAATACTTTATCATGTTAATTACTGACCCACACCTCATCTAAATAGCTACTCTATCAAGAATGGCCTACAAATTTGGTTATCAAGAATTTTTTTATGATTTTTGTTGGTCTTTGATTTTGATTCCTTCAAGAATTGATACAAGGTATCTTTTTAGCCTCTACAAAATAAAGTGTTACCATTAATGGTAAATAAGGACAAACAATGGATGATAGGTTTCATTGTGAAATGGAATGGTAAATGATAATGGAATTGGTAATAGTTGGGAAACAAATGAAGATCAGGATGTTCAGTCACATGTAATGTTGTTAATGCCAAATTTGATATAACTTTAGATGTGGTGGGGCCAAAAACCTTTGAATATGCTCTCAATATAACCACCATATTTTATTATTATTTTATCTTGAGAGTAGCTACCATCTGAACAGACTGTAGATTAGAAGCTATTTTGATTTGATCTTTGATTTAGTCTTCATCATGTAATGAAGATATTTTATGCTCAGCTAATGGTGCCTCGAAGAGGTTTTTACCAATGAATTTGTCTTTATTATCCCATAATACCTATAATAAGGTTTTATTAATGAACATTGGATTTTTACTTTGATTGTCTTCTAGCACCTCCAAAAAGGTTTCAGTAAAAGATGCTGAGTTTGAACATTGTGTGTCCCCTAACACCTTAAAAAAGGTTTCACTAGGAGATTGTTCTTCTACTACATGAATTTGATCTTGGCCTCCTTGATCTTCTTCAACTACTATGTCACCATGTATGTAATTCAACAAAGTGTGATTCGGTTGGTCGCAATTGACACTTATGGGAGATGGAATGTCAATAATATGGCTATTTTGGTTGATGGTAATGGCCTATGGAATGGTAATAGAATTGGGGTTTGTAGCACAATCCTCATAAAAGAATACTAGGAGAACTTATGGTGATGTTGAATTAATCATCCTCAGAAATTATAGAAGGATCACAAATGTACTAAAATTGATCTATATGGCATACATAACCAATGTTGTAACAATGATGAACATATTCTTCTTCTAAATCTGATTTAGACTCAAAAGACTTTAAATGTGATGTTGGGATTGAGGTTGATTCTAATTTTGATGTTAAATCTGATGTCAATCCAAGAATATAACCTAACTCTAACTTTGATTCTTTATTTTATGGGTATTCTATTATAATGATGTCTTATTGGATGCTTGGTATTGGATAAGTAATGACCTGTGATGGCATAATGGGCTCCACAAAGATTGGTTTATCAAAGTGGGACTCCTCTAGGATGGGGAAAAGGTTAAGAAATAACTCATTAGAAACTAGCTTGTCAATAGGAGGCTCTTGAAAAATAGGCATATGTCCAAGGTAATGATTTACCAAAAATTAGTTATGATCATTAAGAAGTGACTTAGAAAAGACTATCTTGTTAGAGTGAGACTCCTCGACAATAGGTATAGGATTGAAAGGCAATTCATCATAGGTTGATTTATCATAAATGATTGATTCAATAGAAACATCTTCTATTAGTTGGTTCTTTTAGCCTTGGTTTTCAATGAGTTGGAAAATACTAATTTTAAATATGACTTGGTCTTTGAATGATTGGATCAATTGATGTTTGGATGGAATTGGTACTAGATAAGGAATGGCTTATGGTTATATAATTATAGGGCATCATGGATCTTGATTTCTTACATAAGCCAAATGATGAAGTCCTAAGATGGTAACAATAGGGTGGTATGTAGATTAGTTATTCACACAAGCTAATGGACAAGATCTTGGAATGATGAAGGGGCATTGTGTAACTTGATTTCTTATACAAGCCAAAGGATGAGGTCCTAATATATAAATGGTGTGGAATTATGGATCTTGATTTCTCACAAAAACCAAAGGATGAGGCCCTAGAATGGTAATGGTATGCCTTGTATATTATGGAGCTTGGTAATTTTTATAATCCAAAAGAGGGTTAGGGGTAGCTGATAATTGGATAATAGAAGGACATCATGGAACTTGATTGCTTTCACAAGCCAAAGCATCCAAGTCCTCTTAATAAACCATATCATCCAAATATTGAGTTGGGTCATAAGGTAGTTCTTGACTATGTTCCATGTACTGATTATCATATAGAGGGTATTGATCCATATCCTAAATAGAATTATCTATAATTGGATCCTCAAATTCCTCCTCACAAGCCTCTTCATAGCAATCAAGGTCATGAGTTAGATCATAAGCTAGTTCATGACTTTGTTCATATGAATGATTACTCTAAGGCAGATAGAAATCCATCTCGCAAATCCAATTATCATCATTTGGGTCTTGACTAAAGCCATACAAGTCATTTTGTGTGTCCATTATATCATAATTTAGATCATACATGATTTCACCATAAGTGTAGCTAAACATATTTGTATAAATGATGAAATCTCTAAAATAAAAAGGCTTAGAGTTTTAAAAAGTCCAAAAATTAATGTCCAAAGGATAAATGGTTCAAACATGGTCTAACTTGGTCAAAAGTATGGAGTTGTATCTTCAAACAATGATTTGATCATGGAGTTGTATCTCCAAAATGGTTTGTGCTAAGACTTATCATAAAATAGTCTAACATCAAATGTCTAATGTCTAATTTCATACACACAAAAGGTCAAACATCTAAATAAAAACCAACATATCTATGGTCTTGATCAAAGTGTTCCAAACAAGGTTTAAACTAGGAAAGGGAAAAGAGTTGATAGGTCTTTTGTCCAAATATGGAGTCAAAATCTAGGCTCAAATAGGTTGTGCTAGGACTTTTGGCCAAATGATGTCAAAAGCTAGACTTGAAATAAAGGGATGATGTGAATTTGACTTAATCTAACAAGTTTTAAAAAAAAATTGACATAGACCTGACATACAAAATCAAACATAAACATGATTAGTTGGCATAAACCATAAGGCAAAATGTTTTTGAATAAAGGTTGTGCTCTCCCAAATAAAGGCACAAACAATGTTGAGGATAGGCATTGAACAAACAAACCATCAATAGTATTCAAATTTAGATAATCGATTAAATTAATTTATTCAATCCAAAAGAGAAAGATGTGTATCAACCCCACAAATTGAGGCCTAAATAGAAATCAATCAATGTTTGAATTCAAACTTTGATAAGGTTAATTGAAAAATCAATGTTGAAAACTAGGATTTGACCAAATAAGTTAGACAAGATTGGATAACATGAAAGTGCATAAATAAGGTCCAAATGGTTGATGTGACATGGTTTAAAACAAATGGTTTTTGATACAATGATAAACAAGTCTTGAAATAAATTAAGTATCCTAATGGTATAAGCATGCTCAAGTTATGTGATCAATGTTATGTTACAAAAGACACAAAATCAAAATGGTTTGACATGTTTTGGGTAGCATAATGCCACCCTCCTCAACTCAAATACATGGTTATAAACAAACAATCATGTTTTAGTCTCAAAACATACCAAGTAAAAAATGACCAAAATACACTAAGTATAATCATCCAAATCCTAGAAAAGGTATAGAAATGTGGGGTTGACTAAAACTAATTAGTTTTTGACCATTTATAGATAGATCCCATGCCTACTAACTTTCACATTAGAAAACAAGAGAAGTATCACTTTAATTAGGTGTCCAAGACACTTGGCTTGCTGAAAAAAATTCTTGTCCTTTTTCCAACCACTACATCCATTGTTTGGTTAGTGTAGTGTGATATCCAAAGTGCATATACACCCCATATGTAACTCCAACAATATAATATGGTTCAACCACTCAAACCTCCAATCTTAGTGGGAGTGGTTAAAGTAAATGCTGGGAGATGAAACCCTAGGTCAAATCTTTCTTAAAGAACTTATAGGAGGTAATTAAGTCCCCCTCACAAGCCAAGATGTAATAAAAAAAATACATAAATAAAAATACTTTATGGTCACCTCAATATCACTCGATACTATCATGATTTTTTGGGGAGGGCTTTAAGTTACATTCTTTCTATGCCTTAGACTAGGCTCTTTGCAATAAAGATGACACATTTGATTCCAAAATTTACCTAAAGGGGATGGATGGAAGATCATACATGCAATGTCCTCTTTTCTAATCAAGTTTAAATAAATAAATTTTGAATACAAAACTTGGATGAATGATTTTAATTTTATACATCAAATTGAAAATTTGGGTGGTATTCTTTTGGCCCCTTGGTCTTAAGTTGTAACTTTTGAAAGCCTAATTATCAAAAGCATTTAATTAAACATCTAAATTTTTTATTAAGAACCAAAACAAGGTTCTTAATTCACGTTAAAGCATGTAAAAGATGTCTGAATAGCATGTTTTAACAAATTCAAAGTCAATTGGTTACCTATCTACCCTTAAGGCATCACCCCAAAAGTAAATGTGTTAGATTAAAAAAATTTAAATAGATTTTAAATTTTTTGTAAAAAATATATAAAAATTGAATCTAAATTGATTTAAAATTCTAAAAATTTAGGAGAAAACATGTGGTTTAAAAAAAAATCATAAAAAATGGAGTTTGTATGACCCCAAACCAAGCATTTTAAAATGGCCTATTAGCTCTTAGGTTTTGTGTTTTTAAGAAAAACATAGTGAAACATCAATGGTTTACATAAATAGTGATGGTTTACCTAATTGATGATGGTTATATGATCGATGATGGTTTACTCAATCGTTGATGGTTTACTTAACCATAGGCAGTTCTCTATGTAAATCTATGAAGGTGAAAATCCGGCCAAACAAAGTTAAAAAATCACTTAGAAAGAGTTTTAAGCATCCAAATTGAAATTTTAAAGTTGTCTCATACTCTCCTTCATATGTGGGATGCATCTTGTCCCATTGAGCATGCCATTATGGAACCCATTGGGTGTACCATTTGTGAAAATATGATTGTAATAAAGGGAGATTAGTATCATATTAGTGAATAAACCAAATCAATTAAAAAACACATTAAACTAACACCCTAAGCCTATGTCAAAGGCGAAGATTAATTAACAAAACATAAATTGAAAGCACAACTAAAATTCAAAATGAACCTTATTTTACCTTCCTTGGATGCTCCAAAGTGCTTGTTGTAGTGTTTTTATTTCTTTGTGCTCGTGAAGTCTGCATCAATGGAAGATTGGCTACCTCCATCTCTCTTTGGCACCTTGTGTGGCTTTGGCTCAATATTTTGTCATTATAACACTAAGATGCAATGATTTTTGAATTCATTTAGGAATTATAAGTTTGGCATATGACATCTTATTGAAGATATTTGAGCATAATAACTTTGCACCAAAATATTTTCCAATTCAATAGGTAAGGCATCTTATTTATAGAGTTTCAAAAATGGCTAGAATCAACCAAAACCATTCATTTCAAGATGAAGATGTGTGGCTAAGGATTAATTAAATTTTTTAATTAAAATTCATAAATAGGCTCATTAATATTTGGGATAGAGAGGCATTAATTAGGTATGGAGAGTCTTAATGAGGCATGGGAGGCATTACTTTAGATATTGTATGCATTTATGGCCTAGGGATGTCTTCCCAAAAAATGATGTCACTTGATGATGCAAATATTCAATATTCATTTTCAAAAAGAAATTATTCAAAAAGTTCCATGAAATTATTAATTAGGCTCATGATTTGGTTTAATTATTTATTAATCATGATTAAGCACATTGATGCAAACCTTGGCTCTTTATGCACAAATTACTCAAATTGGTCAGAATGTCTTGTTATTGGCCAAAAATTTTATTGGATTGAAATTGGAAGTTGATGTTAGATGCATTGGATCTATATTCCCATTTAGGATATTTCCAACATAAAATAACAAAGGCACATGTCTTGTACAATAAATTTGGTAGAAAAGAACAATCTAGAGCACCCAAGCACAAAAATGTCATTTTGACTTGAAATGATTTGATCAAAGTTAGTTGCTTCATAACTTGCATTGCCCCATTTAATGACACTCTAGCCAAAATTGGAACTTAAATATAATAGGTACACATCATTTAACATGTTTTTGTGTTTTTAAGCCAAATATTGCACTTTGAATAGAAATTGGTCAAAAGACTAGTTGGAGGTTATCGGCGGCTAGTTTTAGGTGTCTACACCTTATCTCTATAACATAGATAATCATTATTGTGACTTGGTTAAAAAACTTTGCTCCCCTTTGTCCTCCTTTACCATGTGATTAGGTAGCAAATAATTAATCTCATTTTATTAGTACATTTAGTATATCCATTTATTTCACTTATTTCCTTTAAAAAACTAAGCATAACATGGTTAAAAATTGAGATAACATACTAGTTCATAAGTAAGCCTAAGTGTTTTAGTCAGTCATGTATTTGGATATATATTTTCCTTTATCCAAAGTTTTACTCTCTCTCTCTATCTCTCATGATTGGTCATTCCAAGTCCACATGGAGGAGGAATATTAAAATCCATAAAAATTTAAAAGAAAAATCATTTTAACAAACGACAATGATACAAAAGGCAACATTACAACTTCCAAAAGTCAAATCACACTAAAAAATGTGATTCAAAGCACATCTCCTTTTTATAATCAAAGATCAAAATCCATAGTTTGCCTCATGATAGAGCTGAGGTCCATTGGGGTGAGATAGGCCAATAGATTTGAAAAGGAGAATAAAAAAATCTTTTAGTGCTACCTACTTTCTCACACAAGTACCCAATCTTTGAAGTAGACTGACAAATCTATAAAAGGTCCCAAAGAATGGGGAAAACCTGGTGGGAAAGTAGGTCCATTTTAATTTTCCTTTTTCAAAAAAATAACATGACTCAAGATTTATACAACTTTATGCTTATTATAAATGGGTATCCTTTATATATTGATGGCAACTAGTCACTTAATGTCTTCTCTATGTCTTGAGTGTGCCTCATGTTTCCCAAGGTCTTCTCATAAGATGCCTATGTTATGTTTTTCCATTCCCTCTTTCATTTCCCACAATCCTAATATTTCCTCTTGATAAATATTTTTTTGTTCAATGATCACTCCCCCATAGGGATTCTATTTATGAGTTGTAATGTAAGACATTGGATAGGACTAAGTCTTCCTCCAAATTACCAAATCATGATTCCAAACATTCCTTTTAAACACAATTTTCTTGTTTTATCCACATCATTAGTGTTCCCTTTGTGAGTTTTAATGTAAGACCATGGAAAGGACCTAGCCTTTGTCATAAAAGTTTATAATACCCAAGTCATAATGAAATTACATGTGTCAAATTTGAGATAAGTCATGATTGATCATGAGTTACATGTCATTGACAAGCTTCCCATCTTGATATAGTATTTTTTATGCTTAATTCATTGATAATTCATTTTTATTTTCTAATTACATGCAAGAATAAAACCATTTTTATTAATTTTTTCACGCTTCCCAACTTGAATTAGTGTGATCAATTTAAGTTCATTTTTTCAATTTTATTTCTCTTTTACACTTTCCAATGTGATTTAGTATGATTGATTGACTTAATTGTTTTGTTTTTATACATTTTTTTCTTATGCCTTCCATTTTATTACATTATTTTCATACTTACCAATGTGATATAGTGGGATTTTAATTTTTTTAATTTGGTAAAAATATTTTTATGGTTTAAAAACATTTTATTATCTCTTTTTACCATTTTCAGTTTATTATATTTAGTTGTATTTTGTTATTACATATTTCTGATTGTGATATAGTGTGTAGTGCACTTGTTTTGATTACTTATACTTTTTCAAGTCTTTTTGTCCCTTTTCTTTTTAACCATGCATGTTTATCACATAATGATTAAAAAAAAAAAAAACACTCCACATATATTTCTCACATCATATACAACAAAAGTTGAATGCATGTGATAGAAATAAATATATCCATGCATCAACATCCGCAACCAAATAAAACTCATGAGATCAAAATCCAACTGTCAAAATCAATATATATATATATATATATCATTTGTTTTATAAAGTATAAGGTACAAAATACAAAATACATAGATCCAAATCTACGGATGGGCTCCATCATGCATATTCTATGGCCTAACCACACTACCCATAGATGTCTAGGACTATCCCCTCTGCATGGTAAGCTATAATGTAGTCTGAGATCTCAATCCTAAAACCTATCCTTATAGGTTGGCCACTTGGTTTTTTACATATCTAACATAAACTATAGTAGCCATGTACATTGATCTCTTCTGAACCAAGGCCTACTATGCCTATTCCTCTCCTACTACCACCCATACTTGTGGCTTTAATCCATACTTGCATGTTTGTGGCTACCTCATGACCTTTCCCACCAATCTAAACTAGTCTACCTAGTATGGGGCAAATGATACCATAGGATCATCTAACGTGGTGGAGTCATATGGTGCCAACACCCTATTCAAAATGTCATGGTGTGAAACCATAACTAGGAATCCCCATCTAACCTCTTATATTACCAGATCTACAAAACCAAAATTAGATAGATATTATATCACATATATATCTCAAAATCTATATATTATAGTCACATACAACTAGTGTTTTATCTCAAAAGCTTAAAATTACAACATTTCTCACTAGTCTTGGTGTCACAAACCACTATCTCTCCATATGTTCATCTCTTGAGAATATCCTCTATAGATCATCTCCACACTAATGCAAATCTAGGAGTCACCACTCATGCATGTCATGCCCCTCTTTTGAGAGGTGCCTATCAACCAACTCTATCCGAGAATGACTATTAGGCCCCCCTAGGTTATCACCCTTGCCTATGACTATTCTCATCAATGGTGCCTCCATCTATGGTGTGGCTGAAGTGACCATTACTCCTACTTTTACTACCTACTTATTATTCCCAAAACTAGTCACTCATTTTTGTGGACAACCTATTGACCATTTTGGTCCTGCAGGCCAAAAATGGTTTCCTTCTTTGTCAAAAATGTTCTAAGCAATTAAGTTATTCAATTGCATAAGCCTTTTTGGCAAAGGAAATCACTCATTTTCAAAGGGTTTACAGTCAGAAAAATGGGTTTCCGCAAGAAAAAATTTCAAAACACTTGAAGTCATTTCCTAAAAAATTGATAAGGATGGTTCAACATCAGGGTTCAATGATATATGGTTCAACGGTGGGGTTCAATGATATGAAATGAACTATATAGACAGACCATAGTTGCATTAAACTTTGAAACATTCAACTCCACTAAAAAGGTTCAAGCAGAATGTTCAAGCAGAAGGTTCAAGTGGAAGGTTCAAATAGTTGATTCAATGATACATTGAATTCATAAGAAAATTGAGTGAACACGACTCTTTGCAAAACATAAAGTATTGATCTACCGAACCATTGAACCATTGAACTAGTGAACTCTAAAATATTTTTTGAGGTTCAAAAGATTCAAGTGACTAGTGATGTCCCCACGGATGTTAAATTTAGGACAATGGAATAACTATTGGTTTTCAAATGACATAGACCCAAGGACAAACTCAGTGACCCACTGAGAAAGGAGCCAAAGAAGCTAATAAAAGGTGAGAAGATAGCCCTAAGATCTCGAATCACCAGGAAGAGACAAAATATAGCAAGGAATGAGGGAATAAAATAGAGAATCTAGAAGCATCGGCAAAAGAGTTATTCTAGTGGGTGGAACTATCCACCAAGTGGTTATCAAAGAGTGTAAGCATTCAATGGCATGGCCCATTTTTCTTCATTTGAGTAAAGATGAGTGGACAGTTGTGTAAGTATCATAAAAAGGAGTAGCCTTGCCTTTCAGAGGACCAATCAACCCATGCTTTTGAAGAGACATTTGATATGATTTAAATGCCAAAGTCAAGGCTGGTAATCTACTCCAACATGGCCCCTTCACAAGAATTCCTCTTTCCATTGCATTCAATGCATCATGGGCAATTTGTGGAAAGAAGTGCCAAAGTCTTTATTTTGGATGATATATATTGTAATCTCTCATTTTGATGGAAAGGGGGATCTCTCAGTTATTGGAAGCAAAACTTTGCCCAAATTGAAAGGCATTTTTGAGACTTTGTGCTCAGATTGTTAATCAAATTTTCTCAGGTGAATGAGAAAGCAAGTGACCTTTCAAACTTTGTGTTGAAATAACTTTTGTTATGTAGGACATTATTCTTATGTCCTTTTCCTAAATATGATCTTATCTATTTGATCAAATAAGCAAAGCGAGTGAAAATAATCTGGGAGATGTTTCAAAGCTGATTATGGAGACTTTGTGCTACCATAATAGTCTTTAGTTTGTGTTTTAGTATCTTAGAATGAAGGATATTGGAAAGGCTTTGAACTACCTTTATCTTTTGTAATCATATGCTCTGTTGTAGTTTTCGATGAAGACTTTGGGCTGCACCTCATTCTACTATGATATAAGTCATAAATCAATAAGAGAAGCAACGAAAAACTTTGTGCTTTTATGGGTTTCTTGTGGATTCAGCTATTACCTAGGAAGATTTCCTTTTATTTTTTGAACATCATTTCTAAAAAAAGAGAAATGGATGATATGATCTCACCCATGAGTTAGTATTTGGTATAGGTTAAGTTTGTGATAGTTTATAGGGAGCCTCCCCTTGCTGAGAGGAGAGATTTATCTCATTATACTATGGTTTACATAAACATTTTGTCTTCAATTAGTTGATGACAAAATATTCACCCAACACTACTATTATGCATGATGAGTCCATGGTCTCACATTTTACACCCTAATCTTGAGTCTCTTGACTGATACTCCTCCTCCTCCTCCTATCCCCATCATCTCTAGAGCATGTTGTGCCCCAAAAGTACACACTACTAGAGGGACCACTTAGTGTGGGGGTTTAAAATATCCTATCAAGTGTGCCATTCGCTTTAGCTCTACCCACCAAGTATAATGGCCTATGATCTACACCTAAACTAGTCCTATCACCATGGTTAACCAACTAGGCAAAATAGTAATAATATGTGTGTAAGGATGCCACATAATATCCCCTTCTGTGATCATATAAAAATATATCACATGGGATATGACCCATGCTACCTGATCCTATCACCATCTAATCACCCATGGTAACCTATCATCCACCACATGGGGTAACCTAACTAGATGATACATAGGGAACCTCTCATATATCTAGGCACTTGATAAAACCACCATCCCCATGGTCTTCTACCCTCTAGATAACATCACATACATATCATTCATGATTTAGACCTAGATGATAGACCCAAATTCATATAATGATCCTTGATCCAAAATGTATTAGTATAAGGCTATCACTTATAGTGATACTATAGACACTAGAAAACTACACACTATAATTTTAGACATTGTGCTAACCCTTAAATCACTCCAAGCCCCCCTTGGGATCATTTCACAACCTTTAAACCACCAAACATAAGTCATAATGGCTAATTTTACCATTTTAACTTTACCCTTTCAACCACTGATGGTTGACCCTTAACTACCAATGGTTAATGTCAATCATCAATGGTTTACCCTTAACTACCTCAAGGGTTAACTTTAACTAAAAATATGGCTTATTTTTCTATTAATAACTATTTGATCTACTATTTTTCATAATCAATGCATGTTGAGATTAAAACTAGATATCTTATTAGACACCTTGTTGAACTTATTATTTCACCACTCCCTTCCATCTATATTAAGAGAAGAAGAGGAGGTGAAAGATCATCAACAATTATTATAAGAACTTCGTATGTATAAATTTTTGGCCAAGAGATCAGAGCTTCTTGGTGTAGATATTCTTCTAGATTCTAGCAACTAGGATAGAGATCAAAAGTGATTCTATAACTCATCAATTAGCAACCAAGGTACTGTCACTTTACCAGAATTGCTCCAAGATCTCTAAAAATATTTTAGCCAACCCAACATCCTTTAGACCAAAAATAACAAAGCTAAGTATCTATTCCTTATTAGTATCTAACAATTAGATTTTTTGTGTCATTCCTTATGTCACTTTCCCTCTATCTTGTAACCAACATCCAACCCAAGATCACTTTCCATAACCCTCCTATAACCTTCCCAGTCAAACTTCTCTTCCAAAACCAAATCCTATGGTAACTACTAACAATTTCCCAACCACTGATAGTTTGACCCTAACTACTGATGGTCATTAACAACCGATGATTACACAACCACTGATGGTTTACCCTAACCACCAATGGTCTGTGTCTATCATTTTCAATAGTAAGCTTATTCAACCTATTAGACCTTGATGAAATCCCATTTCTTGATTTTATCTCTTATCACAGAGGATCACTCAAACTTTTGAACCATGTCTGACTTATTTAGCATTGATATCTAATCATTTATTACCATAATTACTCAAATCACTTATTTTTTTAATCACTTCTTGTATTTGATTTTAATTTCTTTTTTTATTTATGAAAGTAATTCATCTGTCATTTTCAAAACTTAATTATTTAAAAGTGTGCATTGACAACCTTCAAGGAGCTCATGCTTCTTGGATCTAGCTCATGCTAAGCAATCCACCCTACTATCTAACTAATGAACCATATTTTTTTAGTGATTTCTTATCTACAAATCATTCCTTCCTATACAAAGAGTAGTCTCCATAATCATCTAGATCAACATGTGTACAACATATCAAGTTCTACTAACCTTACCCTTATTTCAAGTTTTACAATTTTTTTAAATAAATAAGAAAAAAAATACTTGAAATATTTTGGCACGCCTGGTGGGACCCATAAGTCTCTTTTTGGGTTCATAGTTTGCATCTAGATTTTTTTCTTCTTGTTTTATCCTCATTTGAATGAAATCAAAATTTCTTTTGGGTTTTAAATTAACTACATACATTGTTTGCTTGTATTGATTAGCTCACATAGCTTAAATTAAATCAAGTAAATCAATTGTAGTCTCATTTATGTCTACACACACAAGAATTAACCACGCATCCAATTAAACATCAAAACATTAACATAAGGCCTGATTGGGATTTCATCACATTATAGTCACCTTTCCTCAGCTATCCTACTAAGATTTCATCACCAAGGGGAGAGCTAACTCAGTTGTTAGCTGAGTATAATCTCTAGCAACTCAATATATTTTGGTTAAGCACCCAACACCCTTATTGTTTTGATGTGTGAAGTGAGGGGGTAGGCCCCAATATCAAGTCATGTACCAAGTTCTAGTGTAAATATTGAGAGCCTTTAACTACCTATAACCATCCATAGATATCTTCTTCTAGTACCTTCTCTACAAGCCCAAGTTGGTCTTCATAACTTATTTAAAATTGAGGCATAAGCCTAAAGAGAGATAATAAAGTATCCTAGGATTTTAATGCACATTAGGTTATGCATTTTTTTTCTTGAGATATTTTTATTTTAATTGCTTCTCTTTTGAGTTTTGAGATTGATTATCTCTTCATCTTTCCTTTATTTCCATGGTTTTAAATAGGTGACAACTAAGAAACCAAGCAAATCAAGATCCACCTCCTAATCATCCATCTTCCTCCTCTCCTTCATCCATGGAGTACATATTGGATGTAGAGAGTTTTCCTCATTTCTTCTAGAAGTCTTAATATTCCTTAGATAGTTGTCTAAGGTGATACAAATTTTCCCACCTTTTTGGATAATAACCCCATAACCCTCCAACATTACCTTAACGCCATATCCCACCATACCCTTACTTTGATTCCACCTATTAACCCACCCAATGGTATGCCATCCCACCTTATGAGAATCACCTCTATTGCCACCATTTCCACCCAAATTTTAGTCACCTAAGCATCATCTTATACCAATAACCAATCTACCCAACCAGCCAACACCCAAACACCTTTCACCCCAACTAAAAACCATTCTAGTATAGGAACAACCCAACCTTTATCAATCAATACTCCGCTCACCATGGGAGTACCCTCTACTAATGTTACCACCATTTTTATTGTTTCTAATTGACCTAAATCCACTCCATTATAGAGCCTGGTGGTTCTCATGCCTTCTACCCTTCCACCCATTAGAACCAAGGTTACTACCTATCCTCAACCTATCAAATCAACCATACCTCCAACCCAACCCATGTCAATGCCTCAACAGGTTCCTATTGTACTCAATCCAATCTATATTCCAAACCCCTATGGGTATATGCCTTTGTCCTCTACACAACTTCCTATATCCACCTACCCATTTGTGGCATCTTCTCAACCACCCATGTCCACCCATAAATATGTGACAACCTCCCAACCTTCTTCTAACTATCCTTATATTACACCTACCCAAACCTAACATAATCTGACCTACAACTATGGGGGTACACAACCAAAAATAGAACTTGCTAAGATGTTAATGGACAAAATGACCACTTTGGAGTCATATATTTCTAGTAACCATAACCCCTTATCATATGACCAAATTTGTAATGAACCAATTCACCCATTTCTACCCATTTGACCTTATCCTCCTCAATGGGAGCTTCTACAATTTTCAAAATTTTAAAGCAAGGAAGACCCTCAACAACATCTGAGAGCATTTAGACACTCTTTCTATTTGATTTCCTATGATGATTCTCTTCTTCTTCATACCTTTCCCATGTCTCTATCTAATCTAGAATTATATTGGTATAGTGTTATTACCAAGCACTCCCTCTTTTATTTTGCCCAACTAGATCAAACCTTCTTATATTACTTTTCCATAAACATCTCTAAGAAAGTTTCCAACACCAATATTTACTCCATCCAAAAATTTGATGATGAGTCTATTTCTAAATTCGTGACCCATTGGAGAATCTTGATAAAGAAACTCTCTTTCTCTTCACCCCAACTTGAGCTAATTAAACTCTTTACTCAAGCTTATGCCAAACACATTTCCTCTACCTTATGGGTTTAAACTTTCAGGACCTTTGATGAAGCTTTCGCTATGGCACATAAGTTAGAGAATATAGCCATTGATGAGAGGAAGTTAAAATTGAGAAACAAGAATTCCACCTTCAAATAAAATGAGGCTCTCTCTTCCAAACCTAATAATCGAACCAAATATAACACCAAAAACAAGGGAATTATGAATGTAGTTGGCCTTAAAACCACTCCTCCACTAGTTGTTAATAAACCCAACTCTTCCAATCCCTTCAATCAAAACACTAAAAACCAAAACTACAAAAACCAAAAATAATTTACTCTGCTATGGGAGTCATATGATTTGGTCTTGGAACAATTATTAAAGTCAAATATTATACAACTCCCATTGATCAAACATCCATATTAATTTGATTCCTCTTATCTTATACCTAATTAGTATAAGGAGAACAAATTTTGTGCCTTCCATCATGTCATTGGGCATGATGTTAGTAGGTGAAATACTTTCAAAAATGTCATCCAATTTTTTATTAACAAGGGGGAAATTGTGTTGGATAGCCCCAATGCACCCCCAAATCAATCACTTGACATCTTTAGACAACCACTTCTAAACCATGCCCCTTCCATGAACAATGAAAATAATAGAGTAGAATACTCTCAAAAACATGAGATCCATATCATTAGTTTGGTTCTTAGTGAACTTATTGCTGAAGAAACAATTGCCCAAACCACATTTCCTTCCCTTACACTTATTAAGGCAATAGATTCACTTTATATTCCTTTGGAAAATAAGGAAAATGAAACAACCATTCCGTTTTATCCACTTATCAAGGTGGTGGAGCTACCAACCCCTCCTTTAGAAGACATACTAGAATAATCAACCATTACAACCATATCCTTCTCTTCCATCATACAAAAATCCACTCTTCCTTTAGAAAAAATTTCTAAGGAAGAAGTCACCCTACCTACCTCTCCTATAGAAGTCTTAACTTACCAAACATTGGAACCTTTGGTTGAGGAAAATGATTAGGTAACCACTCATCTCTCTCCACCCATGGGTTTGTCCTTTGAGACTAATACTGAAGAGACCAAACCCATTTATAAACCTTTATCTAGTCTAGTTCAAAACTTAGAGAACCTATCCCAACCTAATGTGGATCATGCCACATTTTGTCACCATCTCTAACTTGTTTACCTGACCAATCAAGATCCAATAACCACATCATTGTCAACCCAACCTTGCTCTTCCCCTATTAAACACACCATCATCTCAACCAAACCATAAAAAACCTCTACCCCTCAAGCTATAGTTGAACTGGCTAAACCAAATCCACTTGTAATAGCCCAATTACCTTCTTCCATCCTAGACAAGCCCATCAAAAACATAGATGTACTTCCTACTCAGAGCCTTACTCACCTTCATTTAAAGTTGGATTTATCACCACTTAACCCACCAAAGAAACCCCAAGTCAATCTGACCAAGAAGGAGAACCCACTTAGGATCTTGAAAGCCAAAGCCTTGTCACATATTTCTACCTTGCCTTCCATTTTGGGTCCACATCCTTCTTCTATCCTAGGACCTCATCCTCTGGTTAAGAAAACACATCTCCCAAAGATAACCTAAACCCAACTTCCTCTTATAGCTACAACCTTACCTATCCTCTTCATGACATTGATCTCCAAACCCTCCACTACTAAACATCCAAATTCTAAACCTTCTAGTTTTAAATCACCCACTACCAAGCCTACTACTTCTAAAAATGTGTCCTTTAAAGTACCAATCACCAAGAATAATCCACCACCCAAAACTCCCACTACTAATGCTACTCCTAAGAAGGCTCCTACTCCAATAATCAAAACTAGAACTCCAACATCCTTGCCACCTTTAATTGAGTCTTATTCAACCATTTTGAAGAGGTTATTGCAAGCTTCATGTTTGACTTTGCCTCTTATCAAACCATTTTACCCCCATAGTCTTAAGCTATCCTGGTTTGATGATAATATTAATTACTCATACCATATAATGATAAGATGTGATACAAAGAACTATAAGGCTCTCCAAGTCCTAGTCCATCAACTATATGCCAATGATGACTTATTATCAGAGGAATCATAGACCACCACCCCAAACCTACCTGCTATTGCACTCTCATCCAAGATTGAGGAAGAATTGAAGTAGTCTTCTAGCCTAACTCCTCCCCAAATCCATACCATCCATGTGGTCACGTGATCACAAGCCCAAAAAAAGGATAAGGAGAAGGCAAAGATGACCATTCCATGGACATACCCTTATTATACCACTCAACCAAACCCAACCATCTGTACCTTCTCCCAAACCTAATATATCCATCTTGGGTACCTCTCAATCTAACACTTTTGAGTTAATCCAAAGGGTAGTTTTCAAGCAACATCACCAGACACTAGTGAATATGAGCTTATATGAACTAATCAATCCATTTCCCCATCATCACCAAGAAATGATAGAATTTTTGTACTCTATAGAGGTCCAACCCAAAGATCCACAACCTCTAATAGCCTTTTTAGTGCCCTCTACTTTTTTACCTTTGTTACCTTTAATTATTTATAAATACCCTCCATTCATCCACAAGATCTAGATTTGCCTCTCTTCATTATCGCATACATCAACCAAACTCACATCAAAATGGTTATGACTGATGGAGGGGATGACATCAACATTATTCCCTCCTACACATATGACTAGTTGAAATTACTAGAGAACATTATGTCAAAAACCACAATAGTATATTATTCCTTCAATGACACTATGGCAAAAACATAATGAACTATCATCTTTCATATTCATTTATGACCTTCAACACTTCCCAAGCTCTTCTACATAGTATTAGGCTAGTTCTAGTATAATGTCTTACTTGGATGCCCTAGGATCCATTCCATGAATTGTGTACCATCCACCCTACATAAGTACATCAAATTTGAGCATGAGGGTCAAGTAATTACCATACAAGTTGAACCTAGTCTTTTTACATCATGCAACATGACATAACACCCAAATGATGTTCTCCTCCTTCCCACTACCAAATCTCCATTAACCAATGATGATTCCACTTATCATACAAACCAAATATTTAATATCTCATATGTTCCTATTACCCAAATCCATAGAAGGACCTCTTTGAATACACATTCTAACATATCTTTCTTGAGGAGTACCATTTCTTGGCCTTAGAAGCCTTACCTACTCCTCAGGAGTATGGGAAACTTGACCAAAACCTATATTAAGACCCTAATACTAGAACCAATATTTATTTTGGGCTTCCCAATATCCAAACAAATCTTATCTATGAGGGACATGATCAACCACTTGCCACTTCTTTGGCATCCATTTCTCCTCAACCATTTACATTTTTAAGCATGTAATATACTGAGAGTAGGGGGTGAATCAGTATATCATATATCTTATAAAACTTTCCCTTAATCAAATTACACTTAATCAAACATTCAAGATATGCAATAAAACTAAAACAATAAACAACACACAAGAGAGAGACACCAAATATAACGTGGAAACCCAATGTGGGAAAAACCACAAAGAACAATCTCAAGTATATGAATGAGCACCAACCAAAACAATATTCATAAGCACCAACTTGCAGGAGCACCAACCCCTTTATTGAGCACCAACCTAGTAACTATTCGTGAGCACCAACCCACAGGAGCACCAACCCCTTTGCCAAGCACCAACCCAATAACAATTCATGAGCACCAACCCATAGGAGGACCAACCCCTTTGCCGAGCACCAACCCAACAACAATTCATGAGCACTAACCCCTTTATGTAAACCACACAACTATCGCTCAATGTTGCTATCTCAACAAATGATAGTTCATTACAACATCTCTTTCCTCTCTCTCACCTTTCCTTTTCTAAGCAAGATATAGCAAATACAAATCATATTCATCTCTCACAAATGCTCTTCTAAGATAGATAATACAATATCAAATCAACCTCTCTTTTTCATATACAAATGGCTTCTCAAGCCTTTAATTATAGGTTTCCAAATGACCTTTGTCCTTCCCCCTTTGTGACCCTTCAATTCTCATAAAAAATGGTGCCAAACTTGTATGACCCTTCATATCCTTGCCTTTGAAAAGTCATGTGGTGACCCTTCATGGGCAAAAACGTCCTTCCCTCTTTTGTCTTTACTTTGGTGACTTTTCATATTCCTCAAAGTGTCCTTTCATGAGAAATTGTGCCCTTCCTCTTTTGTCTTCACTTGGTGACTCTTGGAATTCCTGAAGATGACTCTTCATGGGAAAATGCATCCCATCCTTCTTTTTTCTTTACCCCGTGGCTCTTTGACTTATCCATGGCCCCTTTTTTTGTCTCATATGCAACCAAAAATATATTCGTTAATATTAAATAAATATTAACTCACATTAGCCAAGATATAACGATTACAACCATCATTAAATACAATGGGGACTTTATCACCAAAAATGCTAGAACTTTGACATCAGTGACAATATTTCCAACAATCTCCCCCTTTTTCATTGATGGCAACCTCAATCCTAAAACTGCCACACCCTATCACCTATACATATTATCATCCAAAAATGTACAGTAACTCCCCCTTACTGTAGTAACCTGTACATGTTCCCTATACCTATTTATGCACCTGTACATGTACTTATTATTCTCCCCCTTTGACATCAATGGCAAAGGGCCTACCTGGAGCTAACACTTAGCTCCCCCTCAACTGATGCTAAACCTCAATGGCAGGAAGTAAAGGGAATTACTCCCAACTTCTCTTATAGATACTCAAATGTGTCTTTTGGTAGTGCCTTTGTGAAAATAGCTAAAATTTGCTCTGTAGTACTAATATATTCCATCTTAACCTATTGATCTATAACCTACTCTCTTAAGAAGTGATATCTAATGGGAATATGTTTTGTTCTTGAATGCATTACTAGATTTTTTGAAATATTTATAGCACTTGTGTTATCAAAAAAAATGGAAATAGGTTTATCATACTTTACCTTGATATCCTCCAAAGTTTGCTTCATCCAAAGCACTTGAGTACAACACAATATTGCTACAATATATTCTAATTTAGCTATAAAAAGTGATACTGAGTTTTGCTTCTTGCTTAGCCATGATACTAAGCTATCACCAAGGAAGAAAGCTCCTCCACCTGTACTCTTTCTGTCATCTAAGCACCCTACCCAATCTAAATCTATATAAGCAGCTAAAGTGAAATCTTTACCTGTGGGATACCATAATCCATAATCCAATGTCCCCTTGATATATCTGAATATTCTTTTCACCAACTAAACATGACTATCTCTAGGAGATGACTGATATCTTGCAACCATACCTACTACATGCATGATGTCTAGTCTCGATGATGTCAAATATAAAAGACTACCAATCATAGATCTATACAAAGATTGATTTATAATAGGTGAATCTTCATCCTTGCTCACCTTATTTCTTGTACACATAGGTGTGCCAACTGGTGTACAATCTTCAAAACCAAACTTCTTGAACATTTCCTTGGCATATTTACTTTGAGATATGAAAATTCCTTTATTTGATTGAAATATTTGCAACCCTAAGAAAAATAATAATTCTCCAAGCATAGACATCTCAAATTCTTTTTGCATTTTATCAAAAAATTATTTTGTCATCTTTTCAATATTTCCTCCAAAAATGATATCATCAACATAGACTACAACAATCAATTGATTTTCACCTTCTATTTTGAAGTAAATATTACTATCAGCAAATCCTCTCTTGAATCCTTGATCTTGCAGGTACTTATCAAGTCTTGCATACCAAGCTCTAGGAGCTTGTTTTAATCTATACAATGCTTTCTTTAATCTACATACATGGTTACTAATATCCAAGAGAATAAACCCCTTAGGATGCTCAATGTAGACCTCTTCTTCAAGATTCCCATTTAGGAAGGCATATTTGACATCCATCTGAAACACTTTAAATTTTTTAAATACTACATATGCAAGAAACATTCTAATAGCCTCTAACCTTGCCACTGGTGCAAAAGTTTCTACAAAAAGTATTCCCTCAATCTGAGCATATCCTTTACATACTAATCTTGCTTTATTTTTCGTCACTTCTCCATTTCACTCAACTTATTTCTATAAACCCATTTTGTTCCTATCACATTATGATCTTTTGGTCTAGGCACTAATTCCTATGTATCATTATTTTCTATTTGATCTAATTCTTCATCCATAGCCTTAACCTAATGCTCATCATGTCTAGATTTCAAAAAGTTTCTAGGCTGAATTTTAGATAACAAAGAGGAATTAACTTGTTCATATTCACTTACCATCATTCTTCTAGTGCAAATTTCTTCTTTTGTATCCCTGATGATGTCACTTTCATTATAATTTTTTTGAATGTATTTGGATGGAGTCTTGGTGCCCTTTTTCTCCTTCTCCTTTTTCTCATCTTCATCTGATTCTTCAAAGCCTTCCTCTTTAATGCTTTCAAGAATGTCTACTAGATCACTGATTCTCTGTGTTCCATCTTCTTTTATCCTGACACTTACACTTTCAACAATTTTCTTGGTTTTTTTGTTATAACATTTATAAGATTTACTTTTTCAAGAATATACAAGAAATATACCTTCATCTAGTCTGGATTCAAACTTACCAAGTTTTTCATCGGTTCTCTTTATGAAGCATTTGCTACCAAAAACTCTAAAATAATCAACTATTGCTGGTTTGTCTTTTCATAGCTCATAAGGAGTCTTGTCACTGTTAACTCTTAATAAATCTCTATTTTGAATATGCACTTTTGTACCAACCACCTGTCTCCAATATTTATTTGCTATCTTGGATTCATTTAGCATTTTCCTCACCATCTCCTAAACTATTCTATTTTTTTGTTCAACAACTCCATTTTGTTATGGAGTTTTAACTATTGAATACTATCCCTTTATTCCATGATCTTCACAAAACTCAATAAATTAATCTAACATTAATTCACCTTCTCGATCTAATTTTAGACACTTAATCTTTAGATTAGTTTCATTCTCAACTAATGCTTTGAATTCTTTAAAATGTCTAAAAGCTTTTGATTTTTTCTTTAAAAACATTATCCAAGTCATACGTGAAAAATCATCAGTAAGAAACATGAAATATTTATCACCTTGAGTACTTTTAGTCCTCATAGGTCCACATAGATCATTGTGAACAAGCTCTAGCATCTGAGTGGTCGAGTACTCTTTTTTTTGAACCACCTTCTATCCTACTTCCCATGCTGACAAGGTCCACAAGTGTGTTATATGGCTTTGTGATCTTTGGAAGATTCTTGACTACTTGATTTTTGTAGATTTTGACAAGGTTGTCAAAATTTATGTACCCCATTCTCTTGTTCCATAGCCAAATTTATTTAATCTAACTCAAATAAATTTTTTGACCTTTGATGTCTGATAGCATATATAAGTTATTACCTGTTCTCTAAGCATATGTAACCAATACATCTAAATCTTTTCTTCTAATTTCATAACCTTCTACATAAAAATTTAGTGTGTGCCCCTAATCACACATTTGACTTACACTCAAAATATTATGCTTAAGACCTTCTACATATAAAACATTTTCAATTTTAGCTCTACCATTATCTAAACTTAGTGTACCTTTTTTGGCAATTCTGGCAGTAGTATTGTCCCCAAATTTCAATGTGCCACCATTGATCTTCTTCAAGGTTATGAACTTGATATTGTCTCTTGTCATGTGCCTCAAACATCTTCTATCAATAAACCATGGATTTTCTTCATTTCTTGCATGCAAAGCTGTCTAGACGAACATAGAACTTTCAAGTTGTTTCTTCTGCCATGTCTAAACCTTTTTCTTGATGAATGGAACCCTGAAACTCCAGTCCTTCTTGACTAAATTGAACACGCTTCTACAATACTAAGTTATGTGTTTGAAGTTGTTACACTTGTAGAAAATTATGATCTCTTCATCAAAGATTGATAGAGGAGCAAAAGAGTTATAGCTTCCGCTTGACTCTACATGACTTTCCTTTTCCTTATTTCTGAGATTGTTAGTTCTTTTTCTACATTATGATTTCTTATGACCATATCCATTACAATAAAAATAGTAACCATAAAAATAGGAGCTATTTGTGAATCTCTGCCCTGATTGCCTTTTATAGCTTTGTTCTTTCTAGCCTTCTTTGTCCTCTGTATTCTTCACTTCTTTCCTTCTTGTTTCCTCATTTGAAAGAGCTTCAACATAGCTCTTCTTCTTTTCAAAACTGATACCTATCTTATCTAATATTGCCTTTTGGCTCTCTAATATCTTATTCATCATATTAATGTTATTCTCAAATTTTGAATCATTAACTATTTTATTATTGACTGCTTTCTCAATCTCTTCTTTTAAAGAGGCAATTTCAATAACATACCTTTCACATTCTTTTCTTGCTATTTCCAACTGTGCCATTAGATCTTCTTCATTCTTCTTGGCTTATTTAAAGTGTGCTTGTAGATCTTCAATTATCTCCTTTGACTCTTTTTCATTTTTCTCGATCTTGCACTTCAATTTTTTATTTTTCTTTTCAACAACTTTCAACTCTTCTAAGGCACACATGAGTTCTCCTTCCATATTTACTTCAGCTTCATCCTCTTCTTCTTGATCAACTATTCTTTTGCTTTTAGAGGCACCTTTATGTATGGCCATCTTGTGCTTTCCTGATCTACCTTCAAGCTGTAAAACTTTTTCAAAAAGGAACCTACTCTGATACCAATTGTTAAGCATGGAATATACTGAGAGGGAGGGTGAATCAGTATATCATATATCTTATAAAACTTTCCCTTAATCAAATTCCACTTAATCAGATATTCAAGATATGCAATAAAACTAAAAAAATAAACACCACACAAGAGAGAGACACAATATATAATGTGGAAACTCAATGTGGTAAAAACCATGGAGAATAATCTCAAGTATATGAATGAGCACCAACCCAAACAATATTCACAAGCACCAACTTGTAGGAGCACCAACCCCTTTACTGAGCACCAACCCAGCAACTATTCATGACTACCAACCCATAAGAGCACCAATCCCTTTGCCGAGCACCAACCCAAAAACAATTCTTGAGCACCAACCCACAAGAGCACCATCCCCTTTGTGTAAACCACACAACTATCTCTCAATGTTGTTATCTCAACAAATGATATTTCATTACAAAATCTCTTTCCTCTCTCTCACCTTTGCTCTTCTAAGCTAGATATAACAAATACAGATCATATTCATCTCTCACAAATGCTCTTCTAAGCTAGATAATATAATATCAAATCAACCTCTCTTTTTCATCTACAACTGGTTTCTCAAGCCTTTATTTATTGCTTTCTAAATGACCTTTGGCATTCCCCATTTGTGACCCTTTAATCCTCATGGAAAATGGCACCAAATTTGTATGACCCTTCATATCCTTGCCTTTGAAAAGTCATGTGATGACCCTTCATCAACAAAAACATCCTTCCCTCTTTTATCTTTACTTTGGTGACATTTTGTATTCCTCAAAGTGTCCCTTCATGAGAAATTGTACCCTTCCTCTTTTGTCATCACTTGGTGACTCTTAGAATTCCCCAAGATGACTCTTCATGGGAAAATGCGTCCAATCCTTCTTTTGTCTTTACCCCATGGCTCTTTGACTTCTCCATGGGCCCTTCTTTTGTCTCATATGTAACCAAAAATATATTCATTAATATTAAATAAATATTAACTCACATTAGCCAAGATATAACAATTACAAACATTATTAAATGCAATGGGGCCTTTATCACCAAAAATGCTAGACCTTTGACATCAATGACAATATTTCTAATAATATCCCCCTTTGTCATTGATGGAAACCTCAATCTTGAAACTGCCACATCCTATCACCTGTAGATACTATCATATGAAAACATACAGTAACTCCCCCTTACTTAGCAACCTGTACCTATTTTTGCACCTGTACCTATACCTATTATTCTCCCCCTTTGACATCAATGGCAAAGGGCCTAATTGGAGCTAACACTTAGCTCCCCCTCAACTGATGCTAAAACTCAATGGCAAGAAGTAAAGGGAATTACTCCCAACTTCTCTCGTAGATACTCAAATGTGTTTTTTAGTAGTTCGTTTGTGAAAATATCTACAATCTACTCTGTAGTACTAATATATTCCTTCTTAACATGTTGATCTGCAACCTACTCTCTTAAGAAGTGATATATAATGGGAATATGTTTTGTTCTTGAATGCATTACTAGATTTTTCAAAATATTTGTAGCAATTGTGTTATCACAAAAAATGGAAATAGGTTCGTCATACTTTACCTTGATATCTTCCAAAGTTTTTTTCATCTAAAGCACTTGAGTACAACACAATACTACTATAATATATTCTAATTCAGCTATAAAAAGTGATATTGAATTCTGCTTCTTGCTTAGCCATGATACTAAGCTATCACCAAGGAAGAAAGCTCTTCCACTTGTACTCTTTCTGTCATCTAAGCACCCTGCCCAATCTAAATTTGTATAAGTAACTAAAGTGATATCTTTACCTATGGGATACCATAATCCATAATCCAATGTCCCCTTGATATATCTAAATATTCCTTTCAACAACTAAACATGACTATCTCTTAGAGATGACTGATATCTTCCAATCATACCTACTACATGCATGATGTCTGGTCTCAATGCTGTCAAATATAAAAGACTACCAATCATAGATCTATACAAATATTGATCTATAACAAGTGAATCTTCATCCTTGCTCAGCTTATTTCCTATACACATAAGTGTGCCAACTGGTGCACAATCCTCAAAACCAAACTTCTTCAACATTTCCTTGGCATATTTACTTTGAGATATGAAAATTCCTTTATTTGATTCAAATATTTACAATCCTAAGAAAAATTATAATTCTCCAAGCATAGACATCTCAAATTCTTTTTGCATTCTATCAAAAAATTCTTTTGTCATCTTTTCAATATTTCCTCCAAAAATGATATCATCAACATATACTACAACAATCAATTGATGCTCACTTTCTATTTTGATGTAAAGATTACTATCAGTAAATCCTCTCTTGAATCCTTGATCTTCTAGGTACTTATTAAGTCTTGCATACCAAGCTCTAGGAGCTTGTTTTAATAGATAAAATACTTTCTTCAATTTGCATACATAGTTACTAATATTTGAGAGAATAAACCCCTCATGCTGCTCAATGTAGACCTTTTCTTCAAGATTCCCATCTAGAAAGGCATATTTGACATCCATTTGAAACACTTTGAAATTTTTAAATACTACATATGTAAGAAACATTCTAATAGACTCTAACCTTTCCACTGGTGCAAAAGTTTCTTCAAAATCTTTTCCCTCAATCTAAGCATATCTTTTACATACTAATCTTGCTTTATTTCTGGTGACTTCTCAATTTCATTCAACTCATTTCTATAAACCCATTTTGTTTCTATCACATTGTGATATTTTGGTCTAGGCACTAATTCTCAAGTATCATTCTTTTCTATTTGATCTAATTCTTCATCCATAGCCTTAGCCTAATGCTCATCATGTCTAGCTTTTGAAAAATTTCTAGGCTGAAGTTTAGATAACAAAGAGGAATTAACTTGTTCATATTCACTTACCATCATTCTTCTAGTGCAAATCCCTTATTTTATATCCCCGATGATGTCACTTTCATTATGATTTTTTTGAATGTATTTGGAAGGAGTCTTGGTGCCCTTTTTCTTCTTCTCCTTTTCCTCATCTTCATCTAGTTCTTCAAATCCTTCCTCATCAATGATTTCAAGAATGTCTACTGGATCATTGATTCTCTATGTTCCATCTTCTTCTATCCTGACACTTGCACTTTCAACAATTTTCTTGGTTCTTTTGTTATAACATTTATAAGATTTACTTTTGCAAGAATAACTAAGAAATATACCTTCATCTGCTCTAGATTCAAACTTGCCAAGTTTTTCATCGATTCTCTTTATGAAGCATTTGCTATCGAAAACTCTAAAATAATCAATAGTTGCTAGTTTGTCTTTCCATAGCTTATAAGGAGTCTTGTCACTATTGACTCTTAATAAAGCTCTATTCTGAATATGCACTTTTATACCAACTACCTCTCTCCAATATCTATTTGCTATCTTGTATTCATTTTGCATTGTCCTCACCATCCCCTGAACTGTTCTATTTTTCCGTTCAACTACTCCATTTTGTTGTGCAGTTCTGGTTGCTGAATATTGTCTCTTTATTCCATGATATTCACAAAACTCAATAAATTGATTTGACATGAATTCTCCTCCTCGATCTGATCTTAGACACTTAATATTTCTGATTAGTTTCATTCTCAACTAATGCTTTGAATGCTTTTAACTGTCTAAAAGCTTCTAATTTTTTCTTTAAAAATATTATCCAAGTCATACGTGAAAAATCATCAATAAGCAACATGAAATGTTTATCACCTTGAGTACTTGGAGTCCTCATAAGTCCACATAGATCAGTGTGAATAAGCTATAGCATCTGAGTGGTTGAGTACTCTTTTGTTTTGAACCACCTTCTAGCCTGCTTCCCATGCTGGCAAGGTCCACAAAGTGTGTTAGATGGCTTTGTGATCTCTGGAAGATTCTTGACTACCTTCTTTTTATATATTTTGACAAGATTGTCAAAATTTATGTGCCCCATTCTCCTATGCCATAGCCAACTTTTTTCAATCTAACTCAAACAACATTTTTGACCTTTGATGTCTAATAGCATATATAAGTTATTACATGTTCTGTGAGCATCTACAACCAATACATCTAAATCTTTTCTTCTAATTTCACAACCTTCTACATAAAAATTTAGTGTGTGCCCCTAATCACACATTTGACTTACACTCAAAAGATTATTCTTAAGACCTTTCACATATAAAACATTTTTAGTTTTAGTTCTACCATTATCTAAACTTAGTGTACCTTTTCTAACAATTCTGGTAGTAATATTATCCCCAAATTTCACTATGCCACCATTGATCTTCTTCACGGTTATGAAATTACTCTTGTCTCCTATCATGTGCCTCGAACATCCACTATCAATAAACTGTCTTTTCTTCATTTCTTGCATGCAAAGCTATCTGGACCAACTTAGAACCTTCAGGTTGTTTCTTCTACCATGTCTGAACCTTTTTCTTGATGAATGGATCCCTAAAACTCTAGTCCTTCTTGACTGACTTGAACATGCTTCTATAATACTAAGCTATGTGTCTAGAGTTGTTACACTTGTAACAAATTATGGTCTCTTCATCAAAGATTGATAAAGGAGCAAAAGAGTTATAGCTTCTACTTGACTATACATGACCTTCCTTTTCCTTATTTTTGAGATTGTTAGCTCTTTTTCTACATTATAATTTATTATGACCATATCCATTACAATAAAAATAGTAACCATAACAATAGGACATGTTTGTGAATCTCTAACCTGATTGCCTTTTATAGCTTTGTTCCTTCCAACCTTATTTGTCCTCTGTATTCTTCACTTCTTCCCTTCTTGTTTCCTCATTTGTAAGAGCTTCAACTTAGCTCTTCTTCTTTTCAAAACTGATACTTATCTTATCTGATATTGCCTTTTGGCTTTCTAATATCTTATTTAGTATATTAGTGCTATTCTAAAATTTTGAATCATTGACTATTTTATTATTGACTACTTTCTCAATCTCTTCTTTTAAAGAGGCAATTTTAGTAACATACCTTTCACATTATTTTCTTGTTATTTCCAACTATGCCATTAGATCTTCTTCATTCTTCTTGGCTTCTTCAAAGTGTGCTTGTAGATATTCAATTATCTCCTTTGACTCATTTTCATTTTTCTCGATTTGGCGCTTCAATTTTTGATTTTTCTTTTCAACAACTTTCAACTCTTCTAAGGCACACATGAGTTCTCCTTCCATATTTACTTCAGCTTCATCCTCTTCTTCTTCTTGATCAACTATTTTTTTTTCTTACAAAGGTACCTTTATGTATGGCCATCTTGTGCTTTCCTGATCTACCTTCAAGCTATAAAACTTTTTCAAAAAGGAACCTAGTCTGATACCAATTGTTAAGCATGGAATATATTGAGAGGGGGGGCGAATCAATATATCATATATCTTATAAAACTTTTCCTTAATCAAATTCCACTTAATCAAACATTCAAGATATGCAATAAAACTAAAATAATAAAAACTACACAAGAGAGAGACACCAAATATAACATGGAAACCCAATGTGGGAAAAACCACGGAGAACAATCTCAAGTATATGAATGAACACCAACCCAAATAATATTTTCAAGCACCAACTTGCAAGAGCACTAACCCCTTTGCTAAGCACCAGCCTATCAACTATTTGTGACCACCAACCCATAGGAACACCAACCCCTTTGTTGAGCACCAAACCAACAACAATTCATGAGCACCAACCCATAAGAGCACCAACCCCTTTTCCGAGCACCAACCCAACAATAATTCATGAGCACCAACCCATAAGAGCACCAACCCCTTTATGTAAACCACACAACTATCTCTCAATGTTGCTATCTCAACAAATGATAGTTCATTACAACATCTCTTTCCTCTCTCTCACATTTGCTCTTCTAAGCTAGGTATAACAAATCAAATCATATTCATCTCTCACAAATGCTATTCTAAGCTAGATAATATAATATCAAATCAACCTCTCTTCTTTATATACAAATGGCTTCTCAAGCCTTTATTTATAGCTTTCTAAATGACCTTTGGCCTTCCCCCTTTGTGACCCTTAAATCCTCATGGAAAATGGTGCCAAAATTATATGACCCTTCATATCCTTGCCTTTGAAAAGTCATGTGGTGACCCTTCATGAGGAAAAACGTCCTTCCCTCTTTTGTCTTTACTTTAGTGACTTTTTGTATTCCTCAAAGTGTCCCTTCAGGAGAAATTGTGCCCTTCCTCTTTTGTCTTCACTTGGTGACTCTTGGAATTCCCCAAGATGACTCTTCATGGGAAAATGCATCCCATCCTTCTTTTTTCTTTACCCCGTGGCTCTTTGACTTATCCATGGGCCCTTCTTTTGTCTCATATGCAACCAAAAATATATTCATTAATATTAAATAAATATTAACTCACATTAGCCAAGATATAACAATTACAAACATCGTTAAATGTAATGGGGCCTTTATCACCAAAAATGCTAGACCTTTGACATCAATGACAATATTTCTAATAATTACATCCAATTTCTCCTACCTAGATAAAATGGAGTTTTCCAAGACATAATTACATAGGTATGCTTGGAAGGGATTCAATCTAGGAAATTACAAGAATGGACCACATGAGTTATCTCCATGTAAGTATCAAAATCCTTGTGAAATATTTTGTCTCAGTTTTGCTCCACCCAAAGAGCCAATAGTTTCACCTCCCATTACCATGATTGACGAAGAAGCCCCATCCTCACCATTCACTCCAAAATCAACATTTGAGGATGTTTACATCATCCCCCCTAACTTTTTTTCATCAACATGATCAGACTTAGACCCCTGATTTATCAAAAGGATGGGAAGACCATAACCATTCCTCTAACTCATCTTGAGATGGTAGGAGATGACTCTCCTACCATTAAGATTGTTTGGTGTTAGGATGATGATTACATTCTTGGATAATTTGATGTAGAAGATTATTATATCCACAAGTCCCTTCCTCTTAAGTCTTTTACCATTTTGAATGAATCCCCCATGGATATCAACTTGGGTACTCTAGATAACCTACACATTATCAAAATCAGCCAATCACTAAATTCTAAGGAGCTTGAGTATTTCCCCTCTTTCTTACGAGACTATAACATAGAATTTGCTTGGTATTATGATGACATGCTAGGAATCTACCCCTCCATCACCACTTATAATATAGTCACCAACTATGATGCCAAGATATTTAGGCAAAAACTTCATCAGATGCACCCTTGCATAACCCTTCTCATCAAAGAAGAACTTCAATGCCTCCTATCCATAAATTTCATTCAACCAATTGGTTATCCACTATGGGTCTTGAATGTAATCCCTATTACCAAATCCATAGGTGGAATTCACATTTGTGTTGACTTTCATGACCTTAACCTTGCTTACCCAAAAGATGACTTTATTTTGCTAAGTATTGACCAACTTGTTGATCTTACAACCAGCCATAAGATGCTATCTCTTATGAATGGGTTCTCAAGTTACAATCATCTCTTAATTACCCTATAAGATCAAAACATAACCACCTTTATCACCCTTAGGGAAATTTATGCTATAGGGTCATGCTTTTTGGTTTGAAGAACATTGGTGCAACCTACTAGTGTGTTATGACCTACATCTTCCATGACCTTATTCATAAAATTATAGAAGACTATGTCGATGACCTTCTTGGGAATCCAAATATCATAAAGATAATTTGGCCATTCTTAAGATTGTCTTCGAATACCTCATCCATTACCATGCCTACCTTAACCTCAAGAAGTATATTTTTAGGGTGTTGTCAAGAAAGCTCCTTGGATTTATGATCTACTTTGAAGGAATCAAAGTCACTCCCACCAAAATCAAAGAAATCCTCGACATGCCTCCTCACACCCACCTCAATCAAATCCATAGCTTGTAAGGGAATCTCTAATCCATTCATCACTTTATCTCTCAACTTTTGGATTGATGTAAATTATTCCACCACCTTCTAAAAAAGGATGTACCTTTTAAGTGGAATGAAGACTATAAAAAGGCCTTTGATTAACTTAAAGAATACCTTGTTTCTCAACCCATCCTCATTCCTCCCAAGGAAAATTAGCCTTTTTACCTCTATATTTATGTCATTGACCACTCTTTATGGGAAATGTTGCCCCATCAAGATGAGTAGCATAAATATCAAGTCATCTACTGCATAAGTCATTATTTCTCTATGTTTTTTACTAATTGATATTCATAAGAAAGAAGAAACTAAGGTTAAGAAGGTCATGGGTTTGACGTTACCCAGATTAATTATGCATCGTATCCAAGTGTTTTGGGAGCTCCTCTTTGGCTGTGGAGGAAACACATGCAATAAGAAAGAGACTTGAACAAAGAAAATGTTAGAAAAGGATATGGTGGACTGCCAAGCTAGGCGCTCAGTCCCAGAAGCGTGAAGCTCCGTAAGGGATGATAGTCCACTATTTAATGAAAAGAGTGTTGTATAAAAAGAAATGATGAAAGACTAAGAAAGAGAAAAATAGATAAGGCATACCTATTCTCTATAGTTAGTTTGTCACAGTCATTGACGTCAGTATTTCTACCAAGGTTAGTTGGGTTAATGATGCTGACGTCAGTTTTGTTGCCGATGTTGGTAGGGGCAGTGGGCCTTGGATGGGGTTTAGGGTATTTCTATGGTTGGCAGAGGAGTCTAAAAGTTTAAAGGTTTGTGCAGGGTTGTGGGAAAGTGAATAAGGTCTGAGGAAGGGCAAAGGTGAGGATAGGTGTGAAAAGAGGGTAAGAATAAGAGAAAGGCTTTTCAGCCTCTCCACAGAAGAAGTCAAGTTTCTCTCAATAGTTCTTAGAAATATCAAATGGAAACTAATTACCAATGTATTCTAAAATACTAAAATGAGATAGAATACTTAGCTCTATTAGATGAAGAACTAGAGGTGTCAAAACACTTATTCCTATTGTGGCTGATGTTGAGGTCCTCGTACAGTGTTTCAATCTAATGTCTGGAGTGAATTATGCAGAGCTTTGGTAGCCAGGAGAGTGATAGTCAAATTTTGATGATTGGTCTTAGAGTGTGTGTGTCAATCTCAAAGAGGCAGGTGGGGGGTAGCTCAATGTTGGAGCTAGGCTTATGTAACTAACGTTGGTAGTTTTGCCATGATTGACTAAGAGTTGACTAACATCGATGGAGGGAGAATAGGTAAAAGGGAGCTCTTGGCCCGTTTCTCCATCTGCCAAGTGCCTTTGCCATTGGAGAACGGTCAAAATAATGGCTTATGAGGCATGGAAGTTAGTTAAGGAGTTAAGAGGGGGTTTGAATAGGTCATGGGTAGTTAGGATTTAGATGACCTAGTCTGAGGGTGACTCAAAGGGTAAGAAATGGTCTTAGGGTGAGGTGTCTAGGTGAGGTGTCCAAGGTGAAAGGGGTTCAACTATGGGTTAGGAGTAATAATGTTTTAGAAAGGGACCAAGGGGGGGTTAACATGATATTGGTGTCTATATTTTCCCCTTTTTGTCTTGTGGTTTGTCTTGATGAATTACAAGACAAAAATAGATGTAGGTTGCCCCAGGTATGGGGATGAGGTATTCCCCCTCAAAGCAGGAGTTGAGAGAAGGGAATCCAAAATCAAGTGCCAATTTGATAGGCATTAGATGGGTAAGGTGAGGTTGGAGTGTAAACGCTATAATAGTTGAGATTGCATGTATACCACTTCACTTGATAGGCAGGTCAAATTGTCATAGGCAAGGTCGAGGAGGACTAAAATCAAACTAACCGATCCCCAACTTATTAGTGGTAGCTGATTGGGTTAGATCGATCAAAGCTGTAGCTTTAATGGTCATCATGTTCCAAGTATCCTAGGCTAGGAAGTGCTCTTGGAGAACACAAAAATGTCACAAATATTGGGGATAAACTTGGGCATGATCCGATAATAGGTGTGAGGGGTGTGTATAATTTGCTAACTATTCGTGAGGTAGCAAATATGCAATCAAATCAACCAAGGAAAAGTTGTCTCAAAAGTGGTCGTGGTCTGAGGAGATAGTCACGATCTCCAAGGTCATTGGTTAAGTCGGGCTGAGATATAAGTGATCTCAATTGTTGTTTGTTGTGGTTAGGGAGATATATGTGATCTTCAATGTGCCCGATGAGAAGTCTAAAGTGGCAGGGCTGGTTGTTTGGTCATGATTTTGGGTTGGTATAGATAGTTGGTCCATTAGGTAGATGAACAAATAAATAGCTGAGCTAACCTCAGAAGACCCCATGTCAACATGAGTGCTACCTACATAGCCCCTATTTTAAGGGCCTCAGGCCAATGTAGTTCTCCCCAAAAGGGAAGAAGAGGGTAGGTTATGGATTGGGTTTGACTAGGTTAAGTCATGGTTAAAGGTTATATGGTTAGTCTATCAAGTAGATGAATGAATGAATGGCCAAGCTAACCTTAGAAGACCTCATGTCAACTGAGTGCTACCTATATAGCCCCTATTTTATGGGCCTCAGGCCAATGTAGTTCTCCCAAAAAGGGAGAGTGGAGGGTAGGTTATGGATTAGGTTTGACTAGGTTAAGTCATGGTTAAAGGTTATATGGTTAAAAAGACTAAAAATGAGGTAATTCAGGATATGCAGTAAGCCTAGGGTTCAAGGCAGTCAATGACCCTTGGGTTTAGATAGTTTGTCCATTAGGTAGATGAACAAATGAATGGCCAAGCTAACCTCAGAAGACCCTATATCAACTGAGTGCTGCCTACATAGCCCATGTGAGGGGCCTCAGGCCAATATAGTTCTCCCATAAAGGGAAGAAGAGTCAAAGAGGTTGTTGGTTGGTCTAGTTATGTTTAGAGTTTTTAGCATTTCTCATATATTTGATGATACATGCTTGATATGATGAGTGTCTGATGATGTTATAGCCTTTTCCATATTGTGTGATGGTGTATGCTATAACATAGGTTATGTGGTTTTTCATCCTTTGCAATTTTCTATATTGGTGATGGTGTATGCTAAAAATGAAATGAGTTTATTTATGCTTCAGCAAATTTCCATATTGGTGATGGTATATGCTTGACATAAATTGTGTCTGGTTTATAGTTGTTTTGGTTATGTTTGAAATGATGAGTGTTTGATGATGTTACAGCCTTTTCCATATTGTGATGGTGTATGCTGTAACATGGGTTATGTGGTTTTTCATCCTTAGCAATTTTCCATATTGGTGATGGTGTATGCTAAAAATGGAATGAGTTTATTTATGCTTCAATACGTTTCCATATTGGTGATGGTCTATGCTTGACATAAATTGTGTTTAGTTGATAGATGTTTTGGTTATGTTTGAAATGATGAGTGTATGATGATGTTACAGCCTTTTCCATATTGTGTGATGGTGTATGATGTAACATGGGTTATGTGGTTTTTCATCCTTAGCAATTTTCCATATTGGTGATGGTGTATGCTAATAATGAAATGAGTTTATTTATGCTTCAATATGTTTCCATATTGGTGATGGTATATGCTTGACATAAATTGTGTTTGGTTGATAGTTTCCATGTGTATTGTTTTCCATAGAAACTAATGTGAATGAGCTATGATAGTTTCCATGTATATTGGTTTCCATAGAAACTAATGTGAATGGGCTATGACAATTTACCTAACACAAATGGGTATTTGTATTAAATAAATCATGATATTATGTCAGTGGTTTGGAAATGTTTTGGTTGTCATGTTATTGGCATGTGACGAAGGTGTGTAAGAAGTGAAAGATGTGTTGCTCTTTCATTGACAAGGACTATAATGATAGCATAGATAAGGTTTTTTCAAACAAAAGCTCCATTCATGCATTACGTCATTGACCATTGGTTTGTGTTAGAAAATTACCCTAATCACTTGACGTTAAGTGAGTTCAAAATCCCTTGGGTATGTTGGGGTAATAGGTGTGATAATGTGATATCTAAGGATAGTGTAACCCTTTTTAGCAGGGACAACTTTGCCCCTTTTATAGGTGACCCTGAGAATGACTATAGACAAGTCCATGACTTGATAGTTTGTTAGTCATTTTTGTTTTTTTGTTTTTGTAGTAGACTGATCAATGCGGGAAGTCTACTTTGGGATGTTGTTTTGTTTTGTGGTCATGTGAAGCTGATCGATGTGGGAAGATTTTGAGAGGGTGTTGTTATGGTAGCAAAATTTGGGCATAGCCATCCTTCGAGGGAGTGGTCTATATTTTGCTTTGTTTGTTTTGATAGCTATCCTTTAAGGGAGCAGTCTATTAATTACAACAATAATGTAGCTATCCTTCAAGGGAGTAGTCTACATTTATAGTTTATGACCTTTTAATATTTTTTTAGGCATCCTAGTTTTATGTTTTTTTGTTGACTAAAATTTTAGTCATGGACTAGACTATAGAGGTTTAGGGGTTTCCCTCTTATTAGGACAAATCATTTACTACTTTTTAAAAAAAAAGGTTAAGTAATTGTTGTAAGGGAAAAGGGTTGAAAGGAATAGGAATGAGGATGACGTGGGTTGCTCAAGGGATGAGATCAAGTTAAACATCAAGTGAATGATTACTTGGTTAATAGTAGAATGGTCACAGATGTAAGGCATTAAGGGGCTCAAGTTCTAGCCAGCCTTCGAGAGAAGATAGACGATAAGTCCCTAACCCATACTTGTGCATTATTATGTAAGGTTAAAGCCAATTAGGAGCAAACTTGCCTCATTTTCTTCTTTCTATATTGGTCACATGTTGCTTTTCTTTAAGGATGAGATCTCTGATTTTGAAATCTCACTCTTTCATATTTTTATTGTAGACATGCTTGATGCGATGTTAGACGTGAAGTAGTTTAGCATTTTGTTGGCATTTGATACAATGTCGAACATACTCACTACAGTCTTGGTTAAGAATGGGCTGATAATAGTCCAGGTGAAGGATGCATTTTGTAACCGTGTTACCACTAAAATGTCCCCCACAAATCCCATCATGGACTTGTTTAATGGCATGAGATGTCTCAGTGGTGGTTAGGCATAAGAGAAGGAGGCCGTTGAAGCCTCATTTGTAGAGAAGACCCCCTAACATGGTGTATCAAGTAGTACTCTTGATAAAATCCTGTTGTCCATTGCTAAAGAGATCAAGAGGAATGATAGAATAAGTCAAGTAGTCAACAAGTTGTTTATACCAAACATCATGTGGACTAGAGAGGTCAGGAGGAATTGCCCCCAAAGATGTTGGTTGAGATGTGCCCAAGATATAAACCTTGGGTTTTGGTGGTTGAGAAGGCTTGGTGAATGGATATGTTTGAGGGATAGAGACCTGCTCTTTTCCTTTATCTTTTAAGTTTTGGGACTTGGTGGCCACATTAACAGTGTTGATTTTGAATAAAGGGGGAGAAGGTGGTAGAGGGACCATAATCTCGCATTGGGATCCTAATTCAAGTGAGGAGGTTTGGGAGGCATGGGATGGTGTTGGTAGTTTTTTAGAAAAGTGGTCAAGAGGATCCCCAATGAGAAGGGTGTCCTTTTCCAAGTGTTGACGAATGACAACCTTAAGGGCACAACAATTCTTAGTATCATGTCCAGGTGTGTGATGATACCAATAGATTTAAGTGTCATCAAACCAGGATGGTTTTGATTTGAGAGGTCAATATGGCTTAATAGGTGGGAGAATGATGCTAGAAGACTACAACAATTGGCATAGTAGTGAAGCATAGGAACCCACTACTGGGTCTGCTCTCATTTTTGTGGTAGGGGTTGACAACTTTTGTTTAGGAGTTGTAGGGGGAGTTTTCTATAACACCTTTTTGGTTGGTGGTGTGGAAACACGCATAGATGGCACTTTCTTGATGAGAGATGTCAAATTTTTTGGAGGAAATATGTTTTTGATGGTTAGAGGGAGTAATGGAGGTGATTTGTTTTTGTGAGATGTTGGAGTAGGGAGCACTCCTATTAAAGTAGATGGATGTGGACCCAAGATAGAGGGTAATGGTGAAGGTGGGGGAGAAGTTCTCTGACGTGGTTTAGTAGCCTTCTTTAGTATGGTGTGAGGACCACTATTGTGTGGGGCGAGGTTCAAATATACCTTCACTTGTGGGTGAGTGAGGTTTGATACAGGGCAAACACTGAGAGATTTAATCTATTTTGGCATGGTGGATGCCTGTGAGGGTTTGGGTTCAGACGTGGAAGGCTGAAGTTCTGATGATTTAGAAGTGGAAGCCCAATCCTCATCAGAGACTTTAAGGTGAATTGTCATAGAAGGATTGGTAGTATAAGGTGAAGCAGGATGTGTAAGATAAGGAGCCTTAAGTCACTCCCATAATGCCTCATGTTCTAGGTTCCTAGAATGGAGAAATCCTAAATTTTCTACCAATCGAGAGAAGGGTTTAGATGACATCACATGAGGTCTTACAATTAATCTTTTGGAGGATTTGGGTGGTGGCAAGAGCAAAAATGTGTTGGATGTAGCGATCTCGAGCCAAAGGTGAGAGAGAACCATCACCGGATCTTCCTTGGACAAAGTGGGTGAGGTGGCAAGTTTTTCTCTCAGTGGAGAAGGGATTAGAGAATTTGGCTCTTCAAGAGGATAGAGCATAGGGATGATCACGCCTTCCACATGTGGTCTAGGAGTGTGGAAAGTATGATCCTCCATTGGTGATAAGAAGGATGAGGGTGGGGCCAGTGGCATTGGTACCATGAAAGCATCCTCCAACATGGGAGAGGTCAAAGTAGACTCTCCTACATGTGAAAGGGGGGTGGATGGAGGACTATACTCCATTAGTGGAGGACAAATAGGAGAGGAAGGCTCCTCTAAAGTTTAAAGTAGAGGGATGATGGGCCCTTCTACATGAGGGCATGGGGTATGAATAGTAACTTCTTCCAATGGTAGAAGAAGAGGGAAGGTGGGGGCAAGAGAAACAGGTAATATAGGATCCTCATGAGGTAGAAGAATGGGTAGAGGAGGTGTTTGATGTCATGGGGGTGATATGGGTAAAATAAGCTCTTCTACTTGTGGTGGAAAAATGGGTTGACTAACCTCTTTAGATTGTGGGAGAGATTGGTTAGGAATGAAAGGAGAAACCATGTCGACCATCTGTATGTTGCATTCTTAAGGGTTATCGGACATGGTCTAAACATTTTTTTGACTTGGGGGATGGTTAGGAAAAGGTTGTCTAAAGACATCCATGTTTTGGTTAGTTGGCGCATTAGGGTTATCCAAAACAAGGTCCCCTTTATCTAACATGTCTTGAACAATGTTTTTTAAGGTTTTACAATTATCTATGTCATGACCCTTGACACGATGGTAGTTACAAAAGTCATTTTCCATATACCATGTGGGGATGGCTCATGAGGGGTCAAATTGGATAGGTCAGATTTGAGGGAGGTTAAGGACTACCTACTTTACTAGTTTATCTAATACAACAGTGTATGATTCTCCTATTAGAGTGTATTGACACTATACATACCATTGTTAGAATTGTCTTGTGATGTTTTGTGAAGTAGAGGGCTCAGATTGGTTGGTTGTGGTAGAAGATGATGACCTAAGGACCATAGTGTTCACCAATCCCTTGGACTTGGAGTGGGAAGAAGAAGGTTTGAAAGAAGAAGGGTCATTAGTTTTTGCATCGATATTTTTGCTACGCAATTTGAACTTATCTTCTTTGACTACATAGAGTTTGAGCTTTTAGGCCATAGTGAAAGCTTCATCAAATGTGTAGAAAGTTTGAACCTGCAAAGTGGATGAGATGTGTTTGGCACATGCTCTTGAAAAGAGCTCAATGAGCTCAAGTTGGGGTAGTGAGAAGGAGAGTTGGTTGATTAAACCTCTCCAACAGGGGACAAAGTTAGCTATTGACTCATCCTCGAATTGTCTAATGGAATAAAGGTCTGTGATGGAGACCTTCTTAGTAATATTAATTGAGAAATGATCGAGGAATAGCTGAGCGAGTTGAGAGAAGGTGAAGAGAGAATGACTAGTGATAGAGCTATACCAGTTAAGGGCGGCACCAAAAAGTGACATAGGGAATGTGTGAAGCAATAACGCATCATCATGTGCTATTAGGTAGCAAGCATGTCTAAATGCTTGTAGATGTTGTTGTGGGTCCTCTTTACTCTGAAAGTGAGTAAATTTTGGGAGTTACCACTAGCTAAGGTATGGTCAAATAGGAATTAAAGGGTGGATAGGTTCATTGAAGATTTGTTCATATGAAAGAACACTCATCGAACCTAAAATAGATGTCTCAAGGTTGGACATCTTATCCATCAGCATCTTAATTAGATCAGTAGATGGATTGGCATGAGGGGCACCCCCTAAGTTATAAGGTACCTAGAAGGCATTGGGAGGGGCATATGACATACTTGGTTGCATTTGTGTAGATGCAACATACTGATAGTTTGTTATAAGGGCCAATGTCGAGGCCAAGGGGCCATGTGCCATGAAGTTGGAAGGCACAACTTGACTAGAAACTGCTAAGGGTGGTTGAATGGTGGCAAGACTAATTAAAGGATAAGTGGTCACTCTTGCATTTATGGGTGCATGAGAGGATGGGATAGAGATAATCAAGTTTTAGAACGGTGTCAAATTTGGTTAAATTGTTTGTGGTTGAGGGGACATAGAAACCTCGATGGAGGTAGGGCCAAAAAAGATAGAAGGGGAGGCCAAATCTTGAACATTGGCCATGGTTGGGTTACTGGTCAAGGCAATGGCCTAAGTGACCATAGGTTGGGTAGCGGATGCTGTTGATATCATTGCCACTTCAACCAAAGAAGTTGGCGTCCCATAAATAGGGTTACCTAAAGGATCTCACATTTGGCTTCTAGCGAGATAATGTTGGAGAGCCTTGACATTGTGGTCAAGGAATCTCTCAAAAGCTTGATCCCCTTTGGGAACAATAGGAGGTTGATCGATAGGGGTAGGTTGGATAGGTGTATGCTCGGTGTCTAAAGTATACTCCATTAGATGACTTGGTATGAAGGGTGAAGGTGGGAGTGGTTGTTGACTTGCGTGGTCAAAAAGAGATTTGGCTTGACTACGTGTCAAAACCATCCAAGGTGCAATGGATTTAGGTTCTAAAAACTATGTGTTTTAGTTTAAAAAAACTAGAATTTATGTTTAACAACAAGAAATTTGAGTTTTAAGCTTGTTGTTTGGAAAGAAAAATTTTATTGATAGTGACCGACGTTAGTTGTTTAACCAATATCAGTTATAAAATGTTTTTGATGTCAGTCAGTTAACCGATGTCGGTGAAGAATAGTTGGTCGGTGGAAAAATTGATGTCAGTTTCCATGTAATTCTAGAAACACAAAAAACTGAGTTTTTGGAGGAGGAAGATATTCTGAATTATTTTTAGACTTCAGAATGATATGACCTTATCAACTCAAACAATTAGATAAAAATAATAGAATAGATGAATAGGAAAGCAACCTCTAAAATGTTAAATTCCTAGGAATGAATTTTAGAGTCATGGTGGCTTATGCCTTAATAGAATGTGTTGGGAGTTGGGCTTGTAGAATAGGTCCTAGAGAGGAAGTCTATGGCTGGTTTTAGGTTATGTTTGGTGCTCAAAGATCTATGTTAGGTTTAATATGTGGCCTAGTGTTGGGGCTTGCTCCCTTCATTTCACAAACCCAGAGCCGAGCTGGGCCGCTTACCTAAAATATACCTTGCCTATAGTTTATACTCTACCAGAGAACAGAGTGGGTCCTCCTCTTGGTAGTGAAGTCTAAGTAGGATCGCTAGGTGGGGTAAGGTATCTGCTAGGTGATGAAATCTTAGACGGGCCTTGTCTCAAGTAAGTTCAAATGTTTGATTTGATATGATTATGGTTTGGTTGTGTAACATTTGTGCACTACGATTTATTCATAATGCTTTAATTACTAAGTGGGCTAAGTATGCATTCAAGCAAGAATGAAATGCAGTACTTTTTGACCCAAATTGAAATATGTTATTTAAATGTAAACAATTAGAGAAGAGGTTAAGAGTATGAGTTTTTCACTACTCTATGATGCATGCAAGAAGTTACAAGAAAAAGAAGAGATGTTCTTTTTAACTTCTGCTAATGGTTTCCTTTTGGAAAAGAGATAGAAGAGGGGATGCAAGAAGAGAATATTTTCCTAATGCACCTATATGAAAGTTTGATTTTCTAAAAAAATAATAATGAACCCAAGGAAAACTCTAAGGGTCCCACCGGGTGTGCCAGAATGTTTCTCTATGTTTTTCACTAATTGATATTTAGAAGAAAGAAGAAACTAAGGTTAAGAAGGTTATGGGTTTGACATTACCCAGATTAAGTGTGCATCATATCCAAGCATTGTGGGAGCTCCTCTTTGGTTGTGGAGGAAACACCTACAATAAGAAAGAGACTTGAACAAATAAAATGTTAGAAAAGGATATGGTGGACTACCAAGCTAGGCGCTCGATCCCAAAAGCGTGAAGCTTCGTAAGGGATGACAACCCACTATTTAACAAAAAGAGTGTTGTATAAAAAGAAATAATGAAAGACTAAGAACAAGAAAAATAGATAATGCATACTTGTTCTCTGCAGTTAGTCTGTCATAGTCATCAACATCGGTATTTTTGCTAAGGTCAGTTGGGTTAATGATGCTGACATCAGTTTGTTGTTGATGTCGGTAGGGGCAGTGGGCCTTGGATGGGTTTCAAGGTATTTCTATGGTTGACAGAGGATTCTAGAAGTTTAAAGGTTTGTGCAGGGTTGCAAGAAAGTGAATAAGGTCTGAGGAAGGGCAAAGGTGAGGATAGATGTGAAAAGAAGGTAAGAATAAGAGGAAGGCTTTTCAGCCTCTCCATAGAAGAAGTCAGGTTTCTCTTAATAGTTCTTAGAAATATTAAATAGAAACTAATTACCAATGTATTATAAAATATTGAAATGAGACAAAATACTTAGCTCTATTATATGAAGAACCAGAGGTGTCAGAACACTTATTCCTATTGTGGCTGATGTTGAGGTCATTGTACAGTGTTTCAATCCAATGTTTGGACTAACTTGTGTAGAGCTTCTGTAGCCAGGAGAGTGATAGTTGAATTTTGATGATTGGTCTTAGAGTGTGTGTGTCAATATCAAAGAGGTAGGTAGTGGGGTAGCTCAATGTTGGAGCTAAGCTTATGTAACTGACATCATCAGTTCTACTGGCATCAACGGAGAGTTGACCGATGTCGGTGGAGGGAGAATAGGTAAAAGGGAGCTCTTGGCCTATTTCTCCATCTGCCAAGTGCCTTTGCCATTGGAGAATGGTCAAAATAATGGGTTATGAGGTGTGGAAGTTAGTTAAGGAGTTAAGAGGGGGTTAGAATAGGTCATGGGTAGTTAGGATTTAGATGACCTAGTCTGAGGGTGACTCATAGGGTAAGAAATGATCTTAGGGCGAGGTGTCTAGGTGAGGTGTCCAGGTGAGGTGTTTAAGGTAAAAGGGGTGAGGTGTCCAAGGTGAAAGGGGTTCAACTGTAGGTTAGGAGTTTTAACATTTTAGAAAGGGACCAAGGGGGGGTTGACACAATATTGGTGTCTATAGTCATATGCTTATAGAGTATCAGACTTGGTACACCCATACCAAGAATCTTTGCCTTGAATTGGTCTTCATCACCTCCAAACTTTGCCACTACCTTTTTAGCCATAAGACTTATGTCATAACCAATACTGACCCACTCAAGTATATACACTCTAATCCATACAAAAACTAATGTATGGCTAAGTGGCTCATGCTCTTGGCTAAGTTTGACCTTGATTTTTTCTAGCACACTTTAATAAAAGGGCAAGTAATTATCAACCAATTTGTCAAATCACCCTTATCAAATAACTAATCACCTTCCCTTGAGTTTCTCGATGAGTCCATCATGACCCTTTTTCAAGAAGACATCACCTATCAAATGACCATGTTATTTGATAGGTCAAAATGTCAGTGTGGTGGGGGAACCAATATCATCTTTATTCCCTTTGATTCTAAACATATTCTTTTTATCTTTTAAGATATATTTTTATTGTACCAATAATATGGTTGAGTGTGAAGCCCTAGTGATAGGTCACCAAACCGATTTAGCCTTAGGAGTTAAAATAATCAATATTTTTAGTGACTCCCAACTAATGGTCAACCAAATCAATGGGTCTTATCAATGTAAGAATGAAATTTTGTAATATTACAAACAACTAGTTGATGTACTCTTAACATCATTTGATCATTACCTTATCCAAGCCATTCCATGATCTATGATAATTTTGCTAATATAATGACTTCTCTCTCTTCTTGGATCTCATCTATACTTATTTAATCTAAACTATCTATCATTATCCATCATCTTACCCAACCTTCCTATATCAAATTAGACCCTTCATCCATTTTTAATGTGGAGGAGACCTAACCCGACCTTTGGTATAAATAGATCTTTGACTATCTCAACCTTGCCATTGTCCCTTCTAATATTTCTAGGAATGATCAAAGATAATTATTTTAGGGTAAATATCATTACACAATATTAGGGGGAATTATTTACAAGCATGGCTTTGATGGCCTTCATTTCCATTGCCTATGTAGCCATAAAATCTCTCATGTTATCAAGGAAACGCATGATGGGATATGTGGAGGATACTTTAGTGTTCTTTCCATCACTAAATGCATCCTTCACCTTGGCTATTATTGGCCCACCCTTAACCAAGGTTGTTTTGATTATGTGAAGAAGTGTGTTAAATGTCAACAACATGCTAATTTACACTAAGCACCTAGCTATAGTCTCTAATTATCTAAATATTTTTATCCCTTCTCACAATGGGGTTTATATCTTATTGGTGAAATTAAGCCTCATTATTCATATTGACATCATTCTATCATCACTAAAACAAAATATTTCATGAAATGGGTAGAGGTCAATCCTCTTGTCTCAACCAAATCCTAACTTATTATCGATTTTATCAACCATCTCATTATCTATTTTTTTGGTGTTCCTCATAAAATAATCACCAATAATGGAAAATATTTTAAGAATAAACAAGTCTAAGGTCTTTGTGACACATTCAGTATCAAGTTAAGTTTCTCATCACCTTATCATCCAAAATCTAATGGATAGGCTGAAGCTTCTAAAAAAAACCTCAATAACATGCTAACTAAAATGGTTAATGCATCTGGTCGAGATTGGCATTTACACATCCCCTTTAACTTATGGGCATATTATACTAGCATTTTAACACCTATGGGTGCTACCTCTTTCTCTCTTGTGTTTGGAGTAGAGGCTATCTTACCTCTCGAGGTCCCAAATTTACTCTCTTTACATATCCCTACAAGATCTCATTTATAAGGGTTATTATTGTCAAGAATGCTTAGTCCAACTTGATCTACTTGTTGAACATCATTTGGTCTTGCTTACCCATCTTCATGTCTATCAATAATGAATCAAGTGTGCTTATAAAAAACACCTCAAAGTATGAGAATTCAATATCAGGGATCTCATATTATAGGAAGATCAACATTTAACCAATTTGAAGAAAATCAAGCAAGGTAAGTTTGCTTTCAATTTGCTTGGACCTTATATCATAATGCATAAGTATAGATTAGGAGCTTACTAATTGTCCTCTCTTAAAGGGAAACTAAAACCTGATCCCCTCAATGCTTTGCATTTGCATCCTTTCATTTCTTAAACAAGGTCAAATTCACGTTTTGTCTAACTTAAGCTCATCCCTTATGTTCACCAACATTCATCTCCTTATTCTTAGGACAACTGATTAAAGCTAGAATCATGTGATTAAACCATCACAGTTATAGCTTTAATCCTAAATATAGGTACCACAAATCTACCCATGGCATGATTATCATGGTTTTTTCCATCCCTTTATAGGAGGTATTCCCATGGTTATTGTCACTTAAACGTATTTTACCCATCATAAGCCTTCTTCTGCTCTAGTTTTTCCTTCATAAAGGTGAACCTTTTAAGACTATATAGTCGAATCCATGTCAATAGCAAAAATTATAAAATTATAAAATCAAAACACAAGAAAAAAATCATATATTCTATGGGTCATTCCAAACATTCATAGACTACTCTCATGAAGGTAAACTACCAAAATCAATCAAAATTTCTTAATGTAAGGTAGACTATTCACTTGAAGGACAACTAAGAAAAGATAAAATAAATCTCACAAACTTAAACCACTCCCTTAAAGGATGGTTGAGTGAAACATTTATCAAAGCATAGAAATTCATGGGATGTTTTTCACATTGATTATCTTCTCAATCAATCAACCCATTATCAAAATCAGAAGAAGGCAATAATAATTTTGGAAGCCACAATCAACTTTCATAAGTAGACTTCCCACATCGATTAGTATACACCTTATATGACATGTACTTGTTTATACTAGCTCTTTGTTAAACTACTAAAGAGGCATGCTAGTCTCATAATAAGGTTCTAATTTCATCCATCTACCCTTTATACCCTTTATAAACAAGGTATTTTTGAGCTTACTTGATATTATGTGAGAATGAAACTATTTAACTAACTAACTAATGTTAAATGTGAAGCATTCAAAGGGATTATGTTCTTAATCTGATCTAACTTTATTTTTTTTAGTCCTTACCAAAAAATAAGCATCATTCCTTATTATTATTCCATCATACCTACTTGTTGATACATTCATTTAGATGATTATATTTTGATTGTCTTCTGTTTCTTATCTTTTCTCACATTTAACTTGTTATCCAACTTACTTTATGTGTTTTGTTAACAAATATCATACATCACACATCATTTCATCCTAATAACCAAATACATCAACTAGTCATCAACCATCTATCATATCTACAACCATTTAATCATACATAAAAAATGAATGTGTTATTCGCATATGTTATCCACCACATGTCTAATCTATATAAAGAAGAATAAACTAATTAATTTAAACCATGAGCATCATCATCAATACCCATAACCATAATTTTATCAACATCATAATATCATACACATATTTCTCATTAACATAAATTAAATGATCACATCGATGAGTAATACTAATAAACCATATCCACATCATGAACATAGTCATCAATAACCATGACAATAATCATAATCACCAACTTCATAGCCATGCACAATATAACATCATAATCATCATCCCATCATGAACATAAAAATATTAATAAAATATCAAACATCATCATGAATATAAACTAACTAGCCACATCATCACATGCCTAGCAATGAAACATAGATTCATGAAATCCACATTTATAATGAGTCATACATCTAGCCATCAACATCATCACATCATTATCATATTAATAAAAAAACATCTACATAACCAATCACATAAACTAATCATAAACCATATATCATCATCATCATTTATCACATAATATATCAACAAGTTATTCACATATGTCATTCATCACATGCCTATCTAGGTGAGTAAAAATAAAAAATAACATGCTAATCATAAGCAACATCATGATCATAACAATAACAACATCCATAACCATAGGTAAAATACACAATCACATATATTTATGTCATGAACTCATAATCAAAATGATCATCATATATAACAATAATGTACATATCTCTCATATGGATATATGCATATCACTACATCAACTCATAGGCTTATATTAAAATCATATAATACATCCAATACAAGGTCTCATAGGACTCTACAGTCCAAGAGTATCACTACCTCTTAGAGCCTACTTGACCCCTGAACTTGTCTATCCTCCTATATACACTACCCACTAACTTGGTGTAGCACTGATAGCTCCTCTAGTGATCCTTGCTTTATACTTACCCAATCTAGGCTCATTTAGAAGACATGTAAACACTAAGGCCTCATAATACTTCAGATACTCAACTATCACTACATATATAACCATAGAGATAGTCTTTTATGGTCCTATAGGTGTTGGTACTTTCCCACCTTCCTATCTAAGAGAATCTCTCTCATGTATAACCATGGTTAGCTAAGCTCTACCCTAATATCTCTCCCTAGTAAGCATGGCTACCTAGCCCTATGTTGCATCCCTCTCTTGGGTCACCAATGCTAAAGTCATCTATGATACATCTAATGCACCCCACACCTAATATCTCTTTGTAATCAATATCTATATATCAGGGGCATCTACCTCCATCTGATCCCCACCCCTACCTCTACATCTACATCTATATCTTGCTATCCATTATATCCTCTAAAAACTACTATGTCATAATGTGCTTGAAACCATGTGTGTTACTCATCAGTGATTCATACATTATCAATCTCCACCCTCACTAATAAAAGCTCATGATCAATGAAATCATCAATTGGCTCTAGAGTAGGTAGTGGAAACTCTACATCCTCTATTTGCTACCTCAAAAACTCACCCAAAATATACTAGATGAGACTAAACTATATCCTCACCCTATCATAAGGGATGATCTCCACATCATGGTCTCACCTCCAAAAAATCTATGTATAGCTCTATAATGACAAGGTCTACCTGACATAGCTCACCCATGCAAAAAAATTGATGTATGAGCACCAAATTACCTCACCTTCCATAAGTGCCTCTAATCAGTCTCTATACCAATCTAGGTCTTAGTCTCCTCCCCTACGTCTTGTGAGTACATAGTCCCCCATCCATTATATAAAGTTGGCCCTATAGTCCATTTGAGCAAAATTGTGCCATGGTAGTCTGGCTAGTCTTAGTACCTTGATATGCTCATATGTCCAATAGTGTAGTATATAGCTAATGCTAATCCCATATCTATTTTGAACATGATTACCCTATATCTCTCAATAAATCTAAACTAATAAGATAGGTTCCCATGTAAATACTATTTGATCTAACCACATATCAACAATAACCCCCAACAACACATATGAAAACTTGCCACTACTAGAATCTAGTAGAGCATAACACATGATAGCTATCATCATCCTCATAAATATCCATCTTGTTTTCCTATCCTAGTGATATAATGGTGTATACTAAAATCCTCTTGAATTTCATCTCACAAGAATGAGGACCACTCTGTATAGATGATCCATATGCTCATCTCTCTCATCACTGCTAATATAGTATACCGTCTCACCTCACAAGGGTAGTCACACTATCTGGTAAATGTCCTCCTATAAGATAGTGGTCTCTCTAGTTAGAAGCAATATTGTGTTAGTAGTTGGATCCCATCTCTTGACGAGGGCCACTAACATGGCTGCATCATAGGATATGTGATGATAGTATCTCATGCCTCTTAGGCCAACCTAAGTCATGTGATCCCAATCCTCATCAGTTATACCTCAACATAATTTTTCAAGGATCTAAGGCACTTGATCTTGCATTTATAACTACTACCTCACCTATACAGTTATATTAATTACCTTAGTTTACCTAGCTCATCAATTTGTACTTATAAAAACCACCTATTCCCCCATTTCCTACCTTAACCTATTTACATAATCTACACTACCTTTACCTTTTTCTAAACCACAACCTTATACCCTTTCTATTCCTATTTCATTTAGTTTTCTAGACCATACCTATCACACCATTATTTAAACCTATCATCTACTATCCTACCCTTATGGCATTCAACATTACAATAAGGGATCCTCTAACCTCATTCACATTTAAAAATATTTAAACCATTCTTATTTAACCTATCCTCACCTATTAAACAATTATTGATGGTCTAATGTCAATTGGTGATGGTTCCTTATGGAACCATCATTGATCCAACATTGACCATCGATGGTTAGGTGGTCGACCACCGATGGTCTATTCAATGTCCATTGGATGGTTGGTTATCAATTTTCAATAGTCACTATTGACCATTGATAGTTGATAATGATCATTGATGGTGATTGTGTGGTGACCATCAGTGACCTAACCCTAGGTCTACCCCGACAAATTCTTCCATCAATAAAAGAAACATTTTACTTACACCACTCCACCCTCCCTATGCGTAACTCCCACCCATCTACCAAATTTTCAACCTTAAATTGACCCTCAACCAAATTTTATCAATGCTTAACCCACCTACCCACAATAATAAAACAAAATAATCAAACTGATTTCTAATCTAAACTACTAATTCAATTAAAACATCGACATGGGGATAATCTCAGAACTACTACCACTTAGCCATGCACTCTACCTCAGCCTCTATACATCATCAATGGTCAAACCTCCTACTCACCACTTTGGTCTCAATCACGTCTCTCAAATCTCACTCAACAAAAAAATCACTCACTCAACTTACACCTTCTCAGCTATTGTCATTTTTCTCATAATAGCTACAAGTGAAGTCATCATAGGTTAATTCAAAAATAAATAACTAAAATGCCTCATTTGACTTTCAAACCTTGCCCTTTTAGGGTTTATGTATGACTTCCAATGGTCACTTAGTGACTACTGATGGTCAACCCCCACCATCGATGGTTAACCCCTTTAGACCTTTGACATAATAGCTACAAATTTTCACTACTTACAATAAATACCACAACTAACCATTGGAGTATACCTTTTCTACCAACCAAAAAACCATCCACTAACCTTGACATTAGTCATTTTGACCCAAATTTTGCATTCTTGTGATGACCTTACCTTGGTTATTTTGATCATAATGATTACTTTGCCATATTTTCACATTTTGAGCTTGTGTTACTTTTTATCATTAACCAATTTTTATCTTCCCAAGATCACTTCCTACCTTAGATACCAACGAATACATTAACCTTACCTTGGAGACTTGAGTCTATGAGTGTAACCATAACTGTCATGCCTAAATATGGTTACTTGGTCCATTTATCACTCATCCTTCTAATGCCAACCATGTTTTAGTACTACCTCAACTATGGCATCCTACTCTATGCTTGATCTATGATATTTCACTCAATTTCATTTTGTGTGATTATTTGTGCTTAATTTCCCAAACTTTCACCAACTTTATCAACCACTTTACCACTTATCAAACCTGCACATGATTCCATTTTAACTCATCATTTCCCAGTTTGAGGGGGAACACCTCCTCCCATACTTGAGGAATTTAACCTTGTACCAAAATTCCTTTTTTTTGTTTTAAATTTCAAAAATACAAAGTACATAACAAAAAGGGGTAAAATGTAGACACTAAAAAATTGCACACTATGGTTCTAAATGTCATGTTTATCCTTAGATCACTTTGGAACCCCCTTAGGATCATTTCACAACCTTTTAACCACCAAACATAAGTCATACCTTTTCAATCTCAATCATTGATGGTCAACCCACACCTGATTCTATTTTATCTTTGTCATCTCAATCATTGATGGTCAACCCTTAAGCATCAATGGCTAACATCGACCATTGATAATTTTCCCTTAACTGCCTCAAGGGTTAACTTCAACTAAAACTTTAATTTGCTTTTCTATTCATAGCTATTTAATCCACCATTTTTCATAATCAATGTATGTTGAGCTTAAAATTAGATATCTTGTTAAACACCTTATTGAACTTATTGTTTCAGCACTCCCTCCCCTCTATATTAAGAGAGGAAGAGGAGGTAAAATATCATCAACAATCATTATTAAAACTTTTTGTGTAAGAGATCAGAGTTTCTTGGTGTAGATATTATTCTAGTTTCTAGCGACTGGGATAGAGATCAAAATTTCTATTATAACTCATCAATCAACAACCAAGGTACTGTCACTTTACTATAATTTCTCTAGGATCTCCAACAATATTTTATCTAACCCATACATTCTTTAAACTAGCAACAATAAAGCGACGTATATGTTCTTTATTAGGATATAATAATTAGTTTTTCTGTGTCATTCCCTATGTCATTTTCCATCTATCTCGCAACCAACATCTAACCCAATCTCACTTTTTAAAACCTTCCTATAACCTTTCTAGCCAAACCTCTATTTTAAAATTAGATCCTATAGTAACTGTTGATGGTTTTCTAACCACCAAGAGTTTGATCATAACCATCAATGATCATTAACCATTGATGGTTCACCCTAACCACTAATGATCTTTGTCTATCATTTATAATATTAGGCTTATTTGACCTATTATACCCTAACCAAATCCCATTTCCTATGTGTCTCTCTTATCACAAATATAACTTAACCTTTTGAACCATGTGTGACTTATTTAGCATCAATATCCAATCATTTACTACTATAATTAGTAAAAGAACTTATTTCTTCTCAAGTACTTCTTGTATTTGATGTTAGTATCTCTTATTATTTATACAAGAAATTCATCTATCATTTTTAGAACTTAATTGTTTAAAAGTGTGGATTGACAACCTCTAAGGAAGCTCATACTTCTTGGATCTAGCTCATGCTAGGAAATCCACCCTACTATCTAGCTAATCAACCATTTTATTTGGTGCTTTCTTATCTGCAAGTCATTCCTCCCAAAAAAAGAAGAGTATATACAATCATCTAGATCAATGCATATAGAACATATCAGGTTCTACTAACCTCACCCTTATTTTAATTTTTACAGCTTTCTATCTAAAGAAATAAGCAAAATTTATGTGAAACAGATACCTTGTCATTTGACTTGTGACACAAGACTTATGATATGATAAGTTTGATCATGGCCTTTTAGATGTATGAAATCTACATGATATACACATCAAAAAGACTAACCCAAAAACCCAAGTATATCATATCCAAACACATCGCCCACCTTGTTAGTGCTCATCTCTCCTCAAGATCATTTGGTGTCCTTATGATCACTGGTGTCCCTTTTATTAGTAGTTCAAGAAAACCATGGACATCCTCTAGTGTGGTACCCACCTCTATGGTATCCCCATCCACCACCTATCTAAAAGTGTTGGTCAACCATTTCCATGATCCAAGGAACATGAAAATGAGATCAACATTCAATGGGATGTGCCTCATCTCCATAATACTTTCAAATCCTAATGAAACTAGCCACACTCTATCCACATTAGTCAATCACTCTAATAGATCTGGTAGCCATGATGCATATATCAGTTACCAATACCTATAGTATCTCTATAAAATATCAAAAAATAAAGGATATATTATACCTCCATGTCATAAATAATAATAAATACATTCTTATAATTTCACAAAACTCAATTGGTTTGATTTAGTTTTTCCATTTTATACATAATCAACCTATTCAATACTAAATCAGCCTTGTACTTTCTTTGGAATACTAAATTATCCCTATCAAATTACTATTGAATCAACATATCCAATATTAGATCAGGAACCTTCTTGCCTTTTGATAATATATCAGCCCTATTGTGCATAGTCAACCTCTATTAGCAATACTACATCGACCACTTCCAACATACTATACCAACCTTATTATACACAAACAACCTTGCTTCCCTTAGAAACTAAGTCAGCCCATTGCTATGCAGTTGACCCCCATTTTGAAAACTAAATAAACCCACTACTATGTAGTCAATCTTATCACTCTTCCTTGCCTTATAGACTAAGTTGACCAAGTTGACTATATTCATATACAATGATGACGTTTTGACCATTTATCATAAATGCCTTAGGCATTTATTGGTCTAACTTCTTCCTACCCATTATGTTTACCTAAAAAATTTATAGGGTTCATTTTGATGCCTAAATTTTTCTTACCAATCATTTTCCCATATTTAACTCAATTTCAAATCAAAATAATAAAAAAAAATTGAAATTTATAGTTGCTTACTTGTATTGCACTCATTGTAGCCATTATGCATCCTTCCCATCTCAACTATCAACTCCTCATAATGATGGCTCTCTAGTCTCCAATTAGGTCTCTTAGAGATCTATTTTCTCATAATAATAAAAATAACAAATGAATTATTTTTCATCATAGGAAAAATTTACTATTCAAAATTATTTACCTTTTAAATATTTACTATCATATTTCATATTTTGATCATAAATTTATATCTACTAGATATTTTTCCAAACTTCAAAATTTTCTATAATCCTAAAATTATAGAGAATATTTTCACCTATTATATATCTGTGTTGCAAAAATTTCACCTTTTTGCTATTTTCACTAATCTCTACTGGTTTCCCTAATGGTATCTACATTGGACACCTTCACATTTTTTGGATCTCCTTATTTATATAAAACACAAAGCTAAGTAAATTTATGTGTTTTTTAATTATATCCTTTCATTTATTTTATTTTCTCCTTACTGTACTTTATTCAGCTTCAACATTATGTGTTGCTATGTTGTTTTCCTGAAGCACCATATTGTGTGGCACCTAAGTAACACATGATGATATTAAAGTGAGGCATATGTATACACATAATATTTTAAATATTTATGAATTATTGATGCTTTTTATCTTAAATTAACCCATTGAGTCTTAATCTCTTTGAGTACACACCTTAAGGGGCATATTGCAAAAGGGGTGGGCAGAGCACTACTGCTTTGTAGGATAATTGTCCCTTTACTACCACTTTTTATCTATATAACCATCTCCTAAAAATAATTCCATAAGATTTTTCTCCTCTTTTTACCCTCCTATAGTCATTTCCACCTTCATTATCCCTTTCCTAGACCAAAATCCTTTTTGATGGTTTATGTTACATTTTCAACCCCATCGACCTTGTACTCTAATTGATAAAAAATATTTAGGGTCTAGGTAGCCCCTAGCCAACCTATAATGAGACCTAATTTTTTTTGTCAATAATGATACAAGTTTGATAGGCTCAACCTTATTTGCCTAAACTTTTAGAAAGGACTAGGGTTAGATTCATCTATATAAACACATCTATTTCACCATTTCTAAGAGAAGAGAAGAAAAAGATATATATTGTTCATCTACTTATCCACCATTCTACTTGATGAGTAAATATTAGGGTTTCATATTTTATTTGGAGATATAAATCTTGTCTTGTGGAGAAGTCTTTTGGATGCATTGATAGACTGTGTAGCCTAGAGCTGATTTATCCTTATCATCCTTACATACCACAAAAACCTCTTATGAAGCACCTTGGCTAAGGGAGATACTAAGGCTGAGTGGGTTTTCCTTCAAAATTAAGTATTCTTAACTTTGTTATTACTTTTTAAGATTATATATATACTAATTTTTAATTCTCTCCCATGTATTAAGATTATATATACATTGACATGAGTATATGTCTTCTATGCATGTTTACTTTTAATGTTTATTACCCCCACTTTGTGCCACAATATTTTGTGAACACTAGATTAGAATTAAATTAATTTTTTATTAGTTTAGTGAATATGAAAAAATATGACCTAGTTAGCATTATTGCATATTTTTTGATTGACTTAAGGCTTTGGAACCCTCGAAAGTGAATTTATTATGGTGATTGATCCCTTGGCTAGGTCTAGTAGATCCATCTTGGTCATGAACGTGAATATCTAATGTATCCACAATCAAAAGTGTAAGTAAGATTTATCTTCTTTGATCTAGGATTGATTTATAGATTGGTTGAATTTCCCATTGCATACACTAGGTTCTAATTTCTCCCTCAAGGTGCCTAATTCATCAACTCCAAATGTATTACTTTATTGAGTATCTAGATAGGGATGTTTGGGGTCTTAATAGATGGCACTGAATGGGAAGTAATAGTTGATATGAGGTATCCCAAAATATATTTAATATGTAGTGGCTTCATCAAACTATTTTCAACTCATAATAGGCTTTGTATTTTAGATTTAAAACTTCAAAAGGACTGGGTGATCCACCTATAGGTTTAAGTCCTTATGCACAAAACTAATAGTGAAAGTGAGACCAAAAGTCTATATAATTCCATGGAAGGATAATGAAACTTTGAGAAAATAATATCAATCAAGTTTGGAAACTTTAAAAAAACCAATGATAGTTTAGAAGGTCAAGTTTAGGCCTAACTTTCAAAGAGCTTCCCCCAAATCACCACCTATAGCTAAGCCTAGGCAAATACTATAGACAAATATATACTTGTGAAGATGACTATCTAAATGGAGGCTATTAAGTTTCAAATTAGGAAAAATAGGTTCCTTTTAAGGTATATATAACCTTTCTCTTACCCATTGACCTTTGGGAAGGCTCTAATTGTAGTCAAGTGACCCCAATCACCACTTACATGACTATAGATAGGTTTTCTCCAACTTTGGGAGTGAAATACCACATATGAATTAAGGTGGGAGATCAAAAAAAGGATAATAATATATAGGTTAGGTTGTTAAAAGACAAAATGGTATGAAATAATGGCTTAAAAATTTAACTCAGGACTCCCTAACTCTACATACATAGTTGGCTCAATGTAGATAGGTCTACCTAGGAAGTTGGGGTACCTAGCTAGCCAAAATGATAAAGAAAATAAACTATGTGAGAGTGGCCCCATGGTAATATATGAAATATTTATAGTAATAAAAACCTTTAAAGGTAAATTTAAGTTTTAGAGGGTTGCCTAATACTGACTGAGCATTCATGACACACATGCTTGTGTGTATAGCTATAGAGTGGTATTTTGATGGAAAAGTATGAGAGAGACCCAAAATAAAGAAATTTTAAAAAACCATGAGATAACACTCCATTAAGTGTCCAAATATCTCAAAAATTAATAAAATAAAAATATACACCACTTAGGTCTCTAGCATCAACTAGTCTAAGCACTTAAACTAGGCCAAAGATGGTCATGGCAGACCTAGAAGAGAAGAATGATAGAGATAAGGGTCTGAGAAGTTGTGATATTGTGAAAAAGGTTGGGTTTAAATGGATAAAGGTAATAAAGAGTCATAAATCTTCCATAATAACCTAAAAATAACCTTGTATCTTGAATCTCAATTTAGGCTTATAAGGCCTAAAACCCTACTTAAGTCCTTAAGGCCCCAACTTCATTCTTGTGACATATAAAGTTATTATGATAGATATAATGACATAAAAGGATTTATTATTTTATTATAAATATTAAGGGATTTTTTTAAAGCAAGAGAAGATAGGGGAAGTGTCAATTTTCCCTAATATACCTCTTCAAGCTCCATCACCCTAGTCTACCAGTTCGAGCTACTAGTTCAAGTTCTCATATATTACATGATAAGATGCATGGGACCTAGTGAAATTAGATGAATTTAGGTACCCATAAACACTTTTAATCCATAGTGGATATACATATTTTTTAGGGGGATAACTATATGAACAATCTTTATCACCATGAGTATGCCCATAATGCCTAATCAATACTTGAAGGCTACCAACTTTTACTTAGAACTCACTGTACAAGGTGAATGGGACCAGGAGATGTTAGGTAGTTTTGAGGGGGTATATATAATTAAAATTAATTTCTTTAAGTTTTCATTCCAAATCTTGTGCTTTATGAACCATCATTAAGATGTTAGGCCGCATTAAGCCCTCCTAATCCCTCATGAAGGACCTAATGGATAGAGACTATTCCTGATGATTAAAATGACTATGAGACACCAGTAAAACATCATGAAGACACCTACAAGACTTATATTCCCTCTTTACATCATAAAACTGGTAGATGCAAGGAAAAACATGTAATAAAATGACTTTTAAAGTCTAGTTTTAGGTATGTTTTCATAATTCTAAGCATGTTGAGGGTCTTAAGTGAGTATAAAGGCCCATTGGGAATATAAAAACGTGTAATGATACCCAAAAAACCACTCTTCAACTCCAAAAATAGTGAAAACAATCCTAATAATCATACTTGACCTTAATTGAGGAAATAACCTTCATTTGCATCAAGAAAGGAGTTTTTCAGGCCTATTGACATAGTGATGATACTTTCAAAAGTAGGAATATTATTGTTCCAACCTATTCAAGTCATTATCAAAATCATCACTCACCTAAAATCCTCTAAGTCCTAGGTCTCTCACCCACTAGGAAAATAATGCATTGAATGGGCTAAGAATGGCATGGAGGGTGGTAGCTAGGTGAGTTATGGACAAGTTCAAATAAGTAACAACCTCTCATAATGGGGTGCATAACCTCTATTTGCATTTCAAGGAGTGATGGAGTAGTTTCAAGTGGTATGGTATCTTCATGGGGTTAGATATGGCCGAAAATAGGTGATTTACCACACATCTATGCCCAAGGGGTCATTGAAGATCATTGTATATCCAAGGCAATGCATGTGAGAGGTCATTGAGATATTACTACCCCCACTCATGTTTTTAAATGATTTATAAATGAATTATGGTATTCATGGAATCTAATCCACACTTCTACACTATTATCCTTCTCTATCCTTTTCATATTATATAAATTAAGCTTTAAGATCCATTATATTGATCTCTCAACTAGGTATGAAGAAACTCTACCCAATTATACCTTATAACCTTTAAACTAATATAATTAAAGGTTTATCTTCTCCATGCCATTTTAGTGTGTTTTATAATTGTTTATTTACACAAGTGGTTGATTATTATCTCCATTTATAGGTCCTTGTTTCTCACCTAGTTGCTAGGAGAATATTCTATACAGGTCACATGGTGTGTGAAAGTGTTAGTGATTATGTTTGAAGTGGAATCTGATTGGTAGTGTCTTGAATTAGACCTTTCATTCATCGCCCTCAATTTTTAGTTATCTATTATAGCCTCCATGTGAAGCACTGATGCTTAGGAGTATTTTAGAGGGAGTGGTTTAGTCATTATTCCTTGTATTGTTCATAAGTGTTATTAAAGGGTTGAATAGAGAAGACAAACCATGTTAGCGCATCACCTCCCATAGCTTAGGTTTTTTTATACATATTTTTATCCCTTTACATTAACAATTAGGTAGGTTTAGGAATTAAGCATAGATGATTCATCAGAGTAGCTAGCCCCAAAACTAGAGGTTCATCTCACTCAATAGGCTACCCACACCTAGAGGTGATCCTATTATATCAGCTAGATGAAGCAAGTTTGAAACATCTTTGCCTCAAGGGTGAAATTCAGATTTGTAAAATTTATACAAGATGATCAATATTACCACTTTATTATAAATTGAAACTTAACAATTTATTCTTATATCCTAATCAACTTTTTCTTCTAGTTTCCTCCATTTACCTTTTGGTGATTTTATCATTTTCTTAGAAATCTTACCATTTCGTAGGGTGTCTCCATATATTTTAGGATGTTCCCACTATTTTATCTTCTTTTTTACATTCTCACCATTTATATGATGAGTTCCTTATTTAATAAGACATCCCTACCAATTGCCAAGATGATCCTATTGTTTATCAAGTTCACTATTTTGGGCAATTTTCGCCTTAAAATGTGATCTTACTATGTTATTTGTATTTTCACCATTGATGTCAATTTTGGCTCAAAAAAATGAGATTGTCATTTGGAAATTTTAAACTATTTTGGTGATATCACTTAATCGGTCATGGCCTCATCATTGGACCGATGATATCATCATTTGTGTGAGCAACGTCATCATTTTCATTTTTATGAAAATGGTGAGTTCATCGATCCATACCTTTCTAAGGGGAATTAAATATTATTAATGAAAAATTTGGACTAAATAAAAATGTACTTATTGATGCCCCACTCCATGTTGGTCATTGATACTCTTGCACATGCTTTCTAAGATGACTTTGATGTAGAATGTGAGCCATTTTATTCACTCTTCTTGCGTGAAAATATAGAAATTCAAATTTTAAAAGGAGGAGGGTGAAAATAATTTTTCTTTATCCCTTAGGGGTAAACTTATAGCTATAATTTTGATTTTTTCACTCCTATTATGCTTAATTTTTCTTCTCAAGAGGCTTATTTTTTACTCTTTTGACTATTTCTCATCCTATTTTCTTCTAATTACTCTAATTTAAACCTCTTTTATTAATACATGTGTGATTTTATTCTTTTAAAACATTATGGGACAATTAACTGGAAGGAATATTCAAATTTTGATATTGCATAAATCACCCAAAAGCTAATCAGGATTAATTAGTCTAAAAAATCAAATCAAATGGATAAAAGGAAAATCCATGGAAATTGGCTAATATATAATTATGTCATATTTAAAATTTCAATAAATATCTAAATAGTGAAATCATCCAAAAATTTGGAAAGCACTAGTCATTATTGAGTAAAATATCAAGATTAAGGCAAGCCATGCCTCATTAATGCAACTGCTTTAAAAAATCTTTACTATATTTGCCTCTAAAATTGAATTAAATTTTATCCACTCATCTTTATCTTGATCTAATGGCCAAATTCAATCTAAAAAATCTATAAATAGAAGGGTCACCATGGACCTTTTAACAAGATTATCTGTAAAGAAACTCTAAATAAATACCTCAAAAGCTTCACTTTTTTTTTATAATTAATCCACAAACCATTTTAGATAGTGATTGGATATATGCTAGTGGATTTTACACTATGAAAGCAACAAAGTCTTTAAACTCTACAACTCACATTTTTCACAATAGGAGCAATAACATTGACACAATATCATTTCATTAGAGAGATAGTCAATATTGGAGAAATATATTTAGAAATTTTTAGGTATGAATATTAGTACACTTATATATTTACCAATTCATTATCAAAATAAAATTTTAAACATCTTATAAATAGGCTAAGGGTCATTGATGTTGAAATATCACTCGAATGTACCTTGGTAATCAAGATAAAGGGAAAGTGTTGGAATATCTAATCTTGACTACTCACATATATTTCTCTAAAATTTTTTAACACTGAATCATTTTTTGAAGGATATTTTCATTAAATTCATGTTTATTCCTCCACTCAAAATGACGTAGCATTTATGAAAGTTTTTTTACTTGAATTTTGCTTTTAATTGAAGAAATAAATCCTTAGAGTTTGATATGGTTATAATATATGTAATAAAAATGCTAAATCTTAGAAAATAGAGTAACAAATATCTATATATTTTTTTTTGAACATGATTATGTAGTATGCAACAACATACTTCCATTAATATAATCATTTTGGTGTATGAATGTTTTACTCTGATTATCTAATTTTTTTTGCATTTTAATAACATTCATTTTGTGATTGCCTACTATAGTAATTTAGAGGAAAACAAAACACACAAATAAGGAAAAAAAGAGAACATGCACTTCACCTTCTAATAGGTGGATCCTGAAGGATTCATCTATGTACCCTTGTTATCATTTGTGACATCACTCATTATAATAGGATTACCATCCTTACCAAATTTACATTTTATCATAATTTTCCATGTCTCAATATATGATTGGTGACACTTATGGAATGAGGCATGTCATGATTTTAAAGGATAATTATAATAATGTTAGTAAATTATTTCATAAAGATATTGTAGACACCTAAACTTGGCCATCGATAACCTCCAATCAAGCTTTTGGCCAATTTCCACCTAAAATGAACAATTTGGCCTAAAAACACTAAAACATGCTAAATGATGTGAAATTGACATATTTAAGTGCCAATTTTGGCTAAGGTATCCCTAAATGGGGAAATACAATTTATGGGTTAGCTAACTTTGATCAGATCATTTTGAGTCAAAATGCCAATTTTGCCCCTCAGTGCTCTGAATTGGTCTTTCCTATCAAATATATTTTAAAAGATGCATGCCTTTGTTAATTTTTTATTGGTAACATCCTAAATGGGAATACGAATCCAATACATCTAACATGGACTTCCAATTTTAATCCAGTCAAATTTTGGACCAATAACAAGGTATTTAGATCAATTTGAGTAATTTTTGCATACAGTAATTAATCATGATTAAGAGATAATTAACCCAAACCAAGGCCTAATTAATAATTCCATGAAAAATTATTGAATACTTATTTTTAGTAATGAATATTAAATATCTACATCATTAGGTGACCTTATTTCTTGGGAAGACATCCCTAAGCCATAAATGTCACAAATATCAGGATGCATGCCCTCCATGCCTCATCAATGGCTTCCATGATGCCTTCCATACATCTTAATTACCCCTTCTTACAATTTCATGATGAGAATAATTTTAAAATTAATTCAAAAATTTGAATTAATCCTCAACCACACATCTCAATCTCGAGATGGATGGTTGAGGTTGATTCTGATCAAATCTAGAAATTTATAAATAGGAGGCCTCACAACATCATTTATAAGCTTAATTTGTGTAAAGTTATAATGTAGGATTGGTTCTAAAAGCTTCAATAAACTAGTGTTACCATTCCAAATTGATTCCAAGCCAAGCCAAGCCATAAGCCAAATGTGCCAACGAAAAATGGAGGTTGCCAAGCTTCTATTGCCAAGAAATTCATGAGCACAAGCTGAGAAAACCACTACTACAAATGCATTTGGAGCATCCAAGGAAGGTGAAAGAACTCTTTTATTTGATCCCTTAATTTTTATTTGTGCTTGTCATTTGATTTTGTTAACTAAGCTCTCCCTAGTGTCTAGGCCTAGAGATGTTATGTTATTAGTGCGTTTATTTCATTTTATTTTCATTTTGGAACTAACACCATACTAACCATCCTCTCTTGAGTCAAATTCCTAGATCACATATGACACACCTGGTGGAACAAGGTGTATCCTACATATGAATGATAACTTTTCTAAAACTTTAAAATATTTATTTGAGCTCTTAAAACTCTTGCAAATTAATTTTATAACTTTATTTTACCATTTTTGGTTGCCATAATTTTTACATAGTAACTAACATCAGTAGAAATACTGACATCAGTTACCTGGCTTAACCGATGTTGATCAGTAGAACCAACATCAGCTAGATCTCAATTAGTTGTAACTAACATCAGTGGTAATAACTGATGTTGGTCACTATGTTTTTCCAAAAACATAGACCTGAGAGCTATGTTTTCAAAGTTTATTGTTTCAAAATCAAAAGGGCTTCAAATCTAAAGGACATGCTAACAATTTTATAGCAAGACCAAGTTTAAAATTTGCTCAAAAAATGTTTAAATCAGATTTACATGCCTAAAAATTGATTAAGAACCTTGGTTTGGGTGTTTAACAAAGAATTTAGGTGTTTTTGATGAATGTTTTTCAAAGTTTACAACTAATACCAAGGGGTCAACTAAACACCACCAAGTCTTTCATTTGGGATTAAAATTAAGCACACTTGCCATTTTTGTCTTCAATAGTTATTTGATCTAATTTTTTTTGGAAAGAAGAGGGATGTTGCATGTATGCTCTTCCATTTGTCCCCTTTAGGGAACCCTTAGAATCAAAAGTTCCATTCCTATTGAAAGTAGTCAAGTCTAAGGCTTAGAAAGAATATCATCTAAATCACTCCCAAAAAACTCATCAAAGTTTGGGTGACCTTGAAAATGATCCTAGAGTCTTTCTATTTCATGATTTCTTTATTTTCATCTAAACTTGGCTTATGAGGGGGATGCAATTACCTTCCATAAGTTCTTTAGGGAAGCTTTGGCTTGGGGTTTCACCTCCTAGCATTGATTTCACTTACTCCTTCTAAGTTGCACATGGGATGTATCTACATTTGGACATCACACTACACTGAGCGAATAATAGGATGTAGTGATTGTAAAAAAGATCAGACCTTTTTACAACTATCCAATGCTATGATCACCCAGTTTTTGTGCTTGTCTTTTGCATTGTTTGATGTGAAAGTCATTGTACAATTAATTCCACTAGAAACATTCAAAACTTGATAGTTTAGTCAACCCCACATTCCATACCCTTACTAGGATTTGGACAGTAATACTTAGTGTATTTTGGTCATTATTTGGTTGGTATGCTTCAAGGCTAAAACTTGTTTCTTTGTCCATAAACCATGTCAAAATAATGTATTTGAGTTGCAGAGGGTAGTGTTATGATGCCCAAATCATGTCAAACCATTTGTTCCTTTGATTCTTTTGAAACATAGCATTCATCACATCATTCTAGCATGTTTACATCATTAAGATGCTCAATTTGTTTCAAGACAAAACCATTGTTTCAAACCATGTCATGCATACCATTTGGACCTTTGTCTTGTGATGTCATGATATCCAATCTTGTCTATCTTGTTTAGTCAAAACCTAGTTTTCATCATTGAGTTTTCAATTAGCCTTGTCAATTTTAGATTCAAACATTGATTGATTTTTGTTTAGGCCTAAATTTATGGGGCTGATACATAGATATTTCTCTTTTGAGTTGCATAACTTAGATTAATTGGTTACCCAAAATTAAAAATTATTGATGGTTTATTTGTTTAAATGCCTATCTTCATCATTATTTGTGCATTTATTTGGGAGAACACAACCTTTTTCAAAGATCATTTTATCTTATGCCTTATGCCAATTGATCATGTTTATGTTTGATTCTGTGTGTCGAGTCTATGTCAAGTTTGTTTCTAAACTTATTAGATTAAATCAAATCACATTAGCCTTTGTTTCAAGTCTATATTTTGACACTATTTAGCTAGAAGTCCTATCATTCCTATTGGTTTGAGCTTAGATTTTGACTCTGCATTTGGACTAAAGACCTAGAAACTTAACTTTTCCCTTTCCTAGTTTAGACCTTATTTGGAACACTTTGAGCTAGACCTTTGGCATGCTGGTTTTTACTTAGACACTTGAATTTTTATGTATATGACATTTGACATTAGAAATTTGATGATAGGCTATTTTATGACAAGTCTTAACACAAATCATTTTGGAGATACAAATCCACTTTCAAACCACATTCGAGATACAACTCCACCCCTTCAACCAAGTTAGACCAAGTTTGAACCACTTGTCCTTTAGATATATATTTTTAGAGTTTGTAGAACCCTAAGCCTTTTTATTTTGTATCTTTCATCATTTATGAAGATATGTCTAGCTACACTTATGGTAGAGTCACTTACAATCTAACTTATGGTAGAATGGCCACACAAAATGACTTTTATGGTTTTTGTTAAGACCCAAATGATGCTAATATGGTTTGTGAGACATATTTCTATCTGCCTCATATTAATCATTCATGGGAACAAAGTCATGAAGCAACTTATGATCCAAATCAAGACCTAGATTGGTATGAAGAGGCTTGTGAGGAGGAATTTGAATATCCAACTATAAATAATGTTATTTGGGATATAGATCCATACCCTCTTTTCAAAAATTAGTATGTAGAACATAGTCAAGAACTAGTTTATGAGCCAAGTCATGACTAGGATGATATGGTTTATGAGGAAGACTTGGATGCTTTTGGTTATGAAATAAATCAAGTTTCACAACATCCTTTTGCTATCTGAACATTGACTACCCTTAACCATCTTTTGGATTATACTAGCCATCAAGCTATGCAATATCTAAGGAAGACCATTACCATTCCTAGACCTAGTCCATTTATTTGTGTGAGCAACCAAACTCCATAATGCCTAACCATTTCTATACCAAGACCTCATCCTTTGGCTTGTGTGAGCAATCAAGCTCCATAATACCCTATCATTACCATTTTAAGACTTCATCCTTTGGGTCATGTGAGAAATCATACTCCCCAAGGCCCTACCATTATCTAATCATAAGTCATTCCTCATCTAGTGCCAATCCTAGCCAAACCTCAATTGATCCAATAATTCAAAGACCAAGTTGTGTTCAGAAGTAGTATTTTCTAACTCATTAGAAACCAAGGCCAAGAGAACCAATCAATCTGAGATGTTTTTGTTGAATCAACCATTTATAATAAGTCAACCTATGATAAATTGCCTATTGATCATATACCAGTTATTCAGGAGTCTCACTCTAATGAGCCAATCTTTATTGAGTCACTTCTTAATGATTATAACTACCTTTGGGAAAATCATTACCTTGACCATGTGCCTATTTCTCAAGAGCCTCTTATTGAAAATACAATCTCTCAAGAGTTGTCTCTTGATCTATTTCCCATCCTAGAGGAGTCTCACTTTGAAAAACCAATCTTTATGGAGTCCATTATGCCATCACAAGATATTACTTATCCAAAACCAAATATTCAACAAGGCATCACTGTAATAGAGTACCAATCAAATGAAGAATTAGAGTTAGAGTTAGGTTCTCTTTATGAACCAACATCATATTTAGCATTAGAAATAGAATCAACTCTATTTCAACATTGGATTTAGAGTCCCTTGAGTTAGAATTAGATTAAAATGAAGAATATGTTCATAGCTATTATAACATTGGTTATTCATGCCTTGTAGATCAATTTGAATACATTTTTTATCCTTTTGTAGTTTGTGAGGATGAGTAATTCAACATTAACACAAGTTTTCCTAGTATCTTCTATGAAGATTGTGCAGTCTCTCCCCATTCCATTATCATTCCACATACTATTACCATCAACTAAGATAGCCATACTATTGACATTCCATCTCCCACAAGTGTCGATTAGGATTGATAGAATCAAAATTTATTAAATTGCATCCATGGTGACATATTATTTGAAGAAGAGCAAGGAGGCCAAGACAACATTCATGTAGTAGAAGAACAATTTCCTAGTGAGACCTTTTTAAAGGTGCTAGGGGACAATCCAAGTCACAACTCAACATCTTCTAGTGAATTTTTTTTTAAAGTGCTAAAAGACAATAAAATTCAAAAGTCAACATTCATTAGTGAAACCTTCTCAAATTTGATATGGGACAATCAAGACAAATTTATTGGTGAAAACCTCTTTGAGGTACCAGTAGCTGAGCACAAAAGTTCTTCACTATTTGATGAAGACAAAATCAAATATCAAATCAAAATAGCTTCCTATCTATAACCTAATTAGATAGTAGCTACTCTTAGGCCCAAACAATAAAAAAAATTGATGGTCCTATTGAGATAACAAGTATTCAACCCTACCATAACCAAAATTATGTCAAATCCAGCATCAACGACATTACATGTGACTAAAAGTCTTAATCTTCATTTATTTTCCCACCATTATACATTACATTATCATTTACCATTCCATTTCAAAATCAAACCTACCATCCATTATTTGTCCCTATTTACCATCCACGGTTGCACTTTCCTTTGTAAATGATATAAAGATACCTTGTCTCGACGCTTAAAGGAATCAGAATCAATGAACAAGGAAGAACACAAAGGCATTCTTGACAACCAAATATGTAGGCCATTTTTGATAGAATAGTTATTTAGATGAGGTGTGGAATATCAATTAACATAATCAAGTATTCTATTCGTATCATTTATTGATTAGGATGTGCATCTCCCCATCAACAGGAACAATAGAATCAAAAACCATACCCAAGACAAAAACATGTACCATACCATTTCATTACCATGCCATTACTATTTTTATATATGCCTATTTGCCATTATCATAGATCTTGCAATTCACCCCACCGCTTGGGGGAAACCTTCTTACCATTTTATCCAATCTATTAAAAATCATCATTATCCTTAGTAATACCATGTCATCCTATCATTCCATTCCTATCTAGACCAAAGCCTATTTTTAGTCATCTTACCTAATCCTATTTTGATCTTGGTTCATTTGATTCTTCCCATACCTTTTGTGAGAGGATTCTGATCAAGTTTTAACAATCAATCCAATCTATATTTCAATGATAGTCTATGAAAGTAGTGTGACAGTTGGTCTAGAAAGATACATTTCATCCTATCCATGTTTGTTTATGTGAGCTTGATTATAACTACCTATGGGAAAATCAGTGTCTCACCAGTCTTGATACTAATTATAGCTCCTTATGGGAAAATTATTATCATTAACCTATGCTATTGTATCCTAGTTATAACCACCTATGGGAAAACTAGGGGTAAGACTTATTTACCATGCATTGTCACATCACCTTACCATCACTATTTTCATTTGACTGGCCTTTTTCCAAATTTAAGAACTTGTTGAGACCTAGTTTTTTTTCCCCACCTTTTGTGTGGATGGAATTACTATGACTTCAGGCCATTTTAGGACTATGTGGGTCATGCTCAATTCATGTTGAGGTCACCTCAGTCCCCCTTTCCATATGCTCTCACCATTTTGTTAGAAACCTAATCCAAATGTTCTCACCATTTTGTGAGCAGGTATCTTGTCATTCTATAACAAGTTAAGATACATCAAAATTCCAAAAACATTCATAATATTTCAAAAAATACCAAAAATATTTGTCTTGTCTAAGCCTAGTCAGTTATCCTTGATCTACCTTACTGGGGTATTATCATTGTTAAGATACTTTATTTTGATTTTGTTTCTAGGCTTTCTATTTGTTTATTTATTTCAAGTTGTTTGTTTATTTGTTTATTTATTTACTTGCATGTTTGTTTACTTTTAGCACTATTGCCTCAACCCAGTCTATATGTATTCATTGGGTGATTCCTCAAGCACATTATTCTTGAGTCCATTCATATTCGTATGTCAACATTATCATCATGGTTTTTATCATTGGTGCATTATTTTTAAGTGTTTATGGGATCACGAATTATTCCATACACATATTTTGGCCAAGTCTTCATGGTGTTCTATCATGAAGCCTATCATCAAATGCTATAGCAAAAATTAGCTTCAAGAAGGTCTACAATCAATGGAGACATAAAAGTTTCTCCTTGGCACCTTGGTAGATCCTCCCATCCCACCCTTGATTGATATAGCTAATTTTACCATTCTAGTTGTATCATTGTTAATCAGGACAAGCATCTCCTCATTGGTAGGTTTAACTAAATCATTCTACTGATCAATCTTATTCTTTTATTAATCTATTTCATTACTCTTCACCTACTCATCTTTAATATATATTTCAAGTTATATCCTTAAGTAAAGCTTGATAATTATCCCTAATTGGGGCACCATTAGTTTTATCCAATCTAGGTCCTCTTAATGATTATAATTGCCTATAGGCAAATCATTATTTTGACTTTTATTCCTGATTATAACCACCTTTGGGCAAATCAACATCCTTTTTACATCAATGCATGCAATAATTTTCTCATTTGGATTAATCCCAACCATGGACTAATTCCACCTTTCTTCTTGTTTATTTTTGAGGGAACATCCATCAATAAATGTGATGACCACTCCCTCGAGGGGGCATCATCATAGGCTTCCCAATAACCATTTGAAGCTGTGTTCTTCAGTCATCATCTTCTTCTTGGCATACAAAGCATCTCTCATTATTTGAGAATACATTGATTTGGTTATGGTTTGAAACATATTCCCAAATAGGGGTAAAACATAGACACTTAAAATTGGCCATCGATAACCTCCAATCAAGGTTTTGGCTAGTTTCACCTAAAATGTACAATTTGGCCTAAAAACACTAAAATATGCTAAATGATGTGAAAATGACATATTTAAGTGCCAATTTTGGCCAGGGTATCCCTAAATATGGAAATGTAATTTATGGGTTAGCTAACTTTGATTAGGTCATTTCAAGACAAAATGTTAATTTTACACCTGGGTGCTCGAGATTGCTCTTTCCTATCAAATATCTTACACAACATATATGCCTTTATTAGTTGTTATTGGTAACATCCTAAATAGGAATATGTTTCCAACACATCTGTGATGGACTTCCAATTCTAATCGAGTCAAAAATTTGACCAATAACAAGGCATTTCGATCAATTTGCGTAATTTGTGCATAAAGTGCTTAATCATGCTTAAGAGCTAATTAACCCAAATCAAGGCCTAATCAATAATTCCATGAAAAATTGTTGAATACTTTTTTTTATAGAGGAATATTTAATATTTTTATCATTATGTGACCTCATTTATTGGGAAGACATCCCTAGGCCATAAATGCGTCAAATATCAGGATCCATGCCCTCCATGCCTCTTAATTGCCCCTTCTTCCAATGTCATGATGAGAATAATAATAAACTTAATTCCAAACATTGAATTAATCCTCAACCACACATCTCAATCTTGAGATGGATGGTTGAAGTTGATTATGATCAAATCCAAAAATCTATAAATAGGAGGCCTCACAACATCATTGCTAAGCTTAATTTGTGCAAAGTTATAATGCAGGATTGGTTCCAAAAGCTTGCAGAAACTAGTGTTACCATGCCAAATTGATTCCAATCTAAGCCAAGCCAATCCATAAGCCAAAGGTACCAAGGAGAAATAGAGGTTGTGAAGCTTCCATTGCCAAGAATTTCATGAGCACAAGTTGAGCAAGCCACTACTACAAAGGCATTTATATCATCCAAGGAAGGTGAAGAAACTCTTGTATTTGATCCCTTGATTTTTAGTTGTGCTTGTCATTTGCTTTTATTAACTAATATCTTCCTAATGTTTAGAAATAGATATGTTCTACTATTAGTGTGTTTATTTCATTTTGTTTTCAGTTTGGAACTAACACCATACTAACCATCCTCTCTTAAGTCAAATTCCTAGATCACAAATACCATTCTTGGGTGTACAAAAATAGGATCCCTAAACACCACCACTACCAAAACCATCCTTATTTTAAATTCACTATCATCCCTTTGACATGTAACACTTAAGGATAATTTTGAAACTATGAGAAAGAAATTATTGAACCTCTTTAGACTTGAAAACTTCATAATGCAAACCCCCTAATTCAAAAAATCATCCCTCAACTACTCATCATAAAAAATCATATATACCCTATCTTATAATTTACACTTCGCCTAAAAATAAACCTTAAGGTTCAATTAGTTACATTTGTTTAGTTTAATTTTCTTAATGGAAATGGAATTTACATCGCATACAATAGTCCCACCCACCAACACTAAGGCTAGAATATGAAATTGGTTCAAGTTTCCTACAAGTTTAGTGCCAAAATATCTTGAAACATATTTTATTAATGGGGAAAAATATAAAGGTATATGAGGTTTCATTAGGTTCATCATGTCACCAACTTTAAGTTATTTAATGCATAATGTGCCTTATTCAATGTCGAGGACAAGTAAGGCTGAAATACAACCCAAAGGGTACTATCAACTATGGACATTAAGTGAACAAGGATCTAGAATAGTGATACATCTAGTCAAATAATTTATCATGGTTTCTAATAGTAATACACCCTTAAATAATTAAAATCAAGGTCTCTTTATGTGTAGGATAGATTAAGTCTATTAAAGGTTCCAATACCACTTTAAGAGAATGCATTGGAAATATAGTTCATTACAATGACTAGAAACTAACACAAAACCAATGCCTTAGAGCCACAGTTTTCAAGATGAAGGAATACACATAATACCAACTATTTCAACCAAGATTTTTATTATTTCATGTTCTTCTAGTCAAGAAGACATCTAAATTAGTATATGCACTAGTATTTTGATATTAAGTAATAAAAACAACTTACTATGAATTATAACAATGTTATTTATTTACCTAAGCTTTAGGTACATATTTCAAGTAACAAAATTGTCTTCTTTCATTAAAAAATTTAGTATTATTTTTTTTTTAAAAAAAATTGGAAACCATCCATCAATTTTTCATGACAAGAACTACATAACTGATTTATAATATTTTTACATTAATGCAAGAAACTCAAAACCATCTTTTTGAACTTTTAATGATTATGAAAAAATAATTGAATTTTAAGAAGTTTATCATGCCATGCATTGAGATCAAACAAACACCATATACACTCATGCATGTATAGGATTGAATAGGTCTATGTATAGTCATACATATCAAAAGGTTATAAGACAACAATAAGGCATCAAATATAATTATTGAAATTGATTTTATCCAAAATTATTAGATAAGCTAAAAAGAGAGAAACTACAGAGACTATGTCAATGCTAAAGATATTTTGGATAATACCAAAAATGAATAACTATTTCCATCAAGTCTATTAAAGTCTGTCATTTATACTAACTGTAGTTATCTAATATGTTATTTTAGTGTAATGAGTGTCACCTAAGACCACCTTGCCCTATCTTATCCCAAGACCTATCATAGGGCCTATTTTGATCATTTTAAATATTTCATGTGGGTCTAACCCACTCTTAAATATACCAAAAGTATCACTAATCCATCCCCTAGGCACTCATGTCCCTTGCTCACCAGCTTCTACCACTTGGACATTAGCACAACCCTTTGGACACTAGTGCATTGTGCTATTGACCTTGGGACTGTGCTATAATCCTTTTACTTTTTAATCTCCCAATGAATATATTTCTATTCCCAAAATCACTCTTAGGGGAAACCTAAACCTATTTTACCTATTGGAAAACATTAGAACACTATATATACACCAATTTCATTCACTTATCCACTAGATGGAAATTAGATGTAAATAATCATAAATAAACTCAAAAAAAATTGTGTAAATCAAGGTCATTGATATTTATTCTTCCCTATTTTTGCATACACCCATATACAATAGCTTAGATATTAGATTATTTCTAGTCTCAAGACACAATCAAACTATCACTCATACTAGCATTCACTTACACTTTCACCAACACTTAGATTGGGAGAACTACATCAAGATTGATCCCTTTTTGAGGTATTAGTATGTAGAAAATGCTTGACACATGTGGTGTTCAGGTCACATCCAACCTAAATTTTTAATACCTCTATTTTTTACTTGTGATCTTTGAATACCCTAACAAACATGGAGGATTAGGGTTTTGCATGCAAATTAGTCAAAAAATAAGGAATAAATAATGAACCAACATTCATCCACTTAGGCATAAACATCTCAAGACTAGGTAGAGGTACACCTAGAAGATCATTATCCTTACTTACAAAAGGACATTTCCATGACCTAGAGGATAATAGCATAGTGTGTTAGTATCCATAGGAATGTGTTACTATCCATTAGAGTTTTTATCTCTTATTTCTAGTTTAAGACATTATGCATAGCCCTTGTACTAGTTTTTATCCTGTCATTCGTTTGTCTTAGTTAGTTTCCAAACAAATGAATCTCTTTTAGTTTATTTTATATTTATAGAATAATAAAAAAATTAATAATTATATAAATTGAAGGTTATAATTATTGCATATTTGTTCCCTGATTTATTATTACAACACTTTATCAAAATAGGGTTTTGTATTTCATAATCGCCTTAAAATATAAAATAATTTGGTGAACCTGACTTACTTTGAATATATTTATTAAAATTCCTATTGTGCCATTAGATTTTCAATTCTTATTTATAAAATTTTCTTAGTTTTAGTTTTCATCCTTTTATCATGATTATAATGACAAAAGCAATTTTCTACTTTTTGGTGCTAAGTTTCATGGTTTGTCTTGTATGATTATTGCCTACCATTTTTAAAATGATGCACATGTATGTCACTCCTCTCATAAATTACACTAGAATTCAACTTAATTCACACATTAATCCACCTCTTCTTGAGCTCTCATTATATGGAAAGCATTATTGCATGGCCAATTTTTAGTTACTTTTGGTTACTACTCGATGACATAGAGATCAAAGGATTATTTTTATTCCTCCTCCACCTAGACTAGTTGAATACCTTTGCTCCCATCCTACCTCTACTACTCATCCTTATCAAATAGTATATCCTATGGTTCAAGCTATTACTAGATAAAATTAGATGTCTCCTCAACCTATATCAGAACAATGTAATACCACCATCTCTCCTCATCCCCCACAAAAATATAATGGGACCTATGGATCAACACATAACATATGATATTATGGATTAGTTTAGAAATACACTAGATAATATTTATATATTAGAATTACTTAAATAGGAAACCATCTATTAGCTAGTGAACACTGCCTATCAACTAGATAAAATCCTCATTGCCAATATATAACATCCTTAATGTCCTTGATACTTCAAACAATTAATCATACATCTTGGCCTCATGATAAAAAACCATATTACTTTACATATATCATGAACACTATCAAGGACAGTAAGGATGTTATATATTTTGGAAATGAGGATTTTCCCTCATAGATAATTATCGATTAGAATCTCAAAATCTTCATTCAGGCACAAATCAAAACCATTGCTATTAAATGATTTATAATTGATAGTGATTAAAGTATTAACATATGCAAACTAAGATTTATATAGACTATGGGAGTTGATATAACATCCATTCAGAAGACATACAAGAACATTCAAGGTTTTGATTACATTCCCTAACATGCATTAGGTTCCATTACATTGGATATCATGGTTGGGCCAAAAACACTATCCACATCATTTTAGGTGATGTTTAATCATTGTAATTATAATTTATTATTAAGGTTACCTTGGATACATGCCATGGATGCCATACCCTATACCTTGCATAGATGTGTAAAGTTTTTACATGATCAATATTTATACACTTATCTAGTTGACAACCAACCATTCAAATATTATAGAGTCATCGAGCATACTACCCCAAGTATATCTTCAGTTGGGACAGCTCATGTTATCATAGAGTCCCCACCTTATAACATTCCTATAGAACGAATTTATACATATGAGATTGAGGAAACTAACACCACTATTCCCACACCAATTGTAGATCCTCCTATAGCACCATTACCATCACCCATTATGTAAATAAATCCTCCTATAACATAGTTATTCATAGACATAATGGTTGATGATATTTACATAGCACAATTACTATTACTTGTTAACTCACAGGAAATATACATCAAAAACTTAGATATAGCTTGTGAGACCACCATAGAGGATAAAATCACACTCATAAATATTGATGGTTATTTATGTGGATGGAGCTTTACTCTAGTAGGCCTTAGATATTATAGAGATGATTTTAGGGAATTCATACCTTCACCTACATATCCATCACCCATAGATCATAGATCTAAAGATATAGGTCCAAACACACTCAGAGTTATAGGTAGATTATTGTATACACTCAGTAAATATGGTTACATCTATGTATATTGATCTAATTTTTTGAATTTAGGTAGGTAGTACACATGATAAACCACACCATATTTTACATATATTACTTGGAAGAGGATTAATGGCACTACCCATAGTTATACATAGATCTGTTAGTAGATTGTCATAGTATGATGATAGACCCTTTTATCATTTTCATAGGTTACCGAACATGATATAGATACATGCTCAATATTACAACAAAATTGAATAAGTTCAAGGCTCAAAGTCCTCTCCATATTACAAAACCTCAACCTCTACTAGTACAGGCACCAAAATTGATTCTTCATCGACATCAACATTCATAGAATGATCCCTTAACTATTTGATCCTTCATTAAGGACCAATACATATCTCATGTTGTTATAGATGAGTATTTTGATCCCAACACTTGTACATTGGCATTATTACAACACATAAGACATTAGGAGAATGAAATACAACATGTTATATATTATCAAGACTCATTGGGAAATATCACACTACCAATCACATGTGGCCTAAAGGTGGTCAACACACTACTCTTCATCATGAGCACATATACTTATACATAGGTTAAACTTGGTAGTACATGGTTATAGGTAATGGATGGCATAGTTGATAGGATAAATAAATGCTTGAATTTTAATTATGGACACAATTTGCATTATACATGATTGATATAGATGATAATCATAAATTTCATATAGATACCCCATGGTCTAATGTGGTTTACCTTGGGACTACAATAGAGACTTCTTACATATTAGAGTAGCATGCCATTTGGATGCACAAAATTTAGACTAATGCCAAGAATAAAGATGTATTTGTATCGGCATAATGGTATGATGGTCACAAGGATGATGATATATTTGATTTTGGGTAGATTTAGTATCTAATATTGGATGACCTCCCACTAGATCCACCATTTGATTATCCACATACTATAGATGTGATCTTAGGTCTATAAAGGCAGTAAATTTAATTTGTATATAATCTCATTTACTTAAACATTAATTGTACATAGTTTATCTCACTTCACTCCTTATATATAGTTTCATTTTCATGTTTCTTATACATAGATTATACTCTGAAAACATAAAAACAATATAATTTTTTAAAAAATAAAAAAATATTCAAATATTTGATCAAAAAATACAAAATTTTAGATTGTATGCGTGTTCACATTTACATTACTTCTAATTTCTAGGTACTACATATGTTATTTATGATAATATAATTAATTTTATCATACATACATGTTTCATTGATTCTCTTCAAGTTTTTGCATATTGTTATAAGACTTAGGTAATCTAGACACACACACACACACACACACACACACACATATATATATACACATATACATATACATATATACACATATATATATATTTGATACTATCTATCAATTGGAGGCACATACACATATACATATATTTAACATGGATACATTCACCCATTGGTGGCATCATACTCCATAATTTCTAGGTTGCCATGTTATATATTTCTTTACTCCATATCATAGATTTAACATTGATTATATCTTGATATTGATCATCTACACTAATAATTTTTTGACTACCACTAATATAGACTCAACTTATGTACACATTTTCACTTATATGGATTTGTACCAAATGTTCATGCATTAATTTCATTTCTAACTTTCCTAGTTTATATTTAATTACATCTATTTGCTTCTACATATATTCGATGGAATTTAGATATGCCATTGTTATATGGCTCTAAGCCACTTATTTCATTGTGTGTATACTTTGGACATATTCCCATGTCCTTGTGTGTGCCTTCTTGATTGTGTATGTAGACATTTGAACATGTCCTTCCATGTGGATCTAAGCCAACCTTGATTTCTCTATGCATATGTGGACATTTGAACATGCCCTCATATGTTTGATATTTCTCAGACTTAGTGACATGTTCCCATGTCCCTTTTATTGTGGCCCCTTGGCCTAATTTGTGTGCCTCATGTGTTTTTATGTATTATTTTATGTATGCATTATGGCCACAACATTTATCTCTTGCATGTTACATTGACATCCAATTTGTGATACCATGGGGGACATCTTGCATCTCCAATTCCTCCTTGGGTGCCTTGATGGACATCATTACCCACCCCCTAGGTAGTTTATTCAGATTATACTTAGATTTTTTTTCATATACATGCTTACATTGTCATATCTATCTTGACAACCTCATGAATGTTAGATCTAATATGCATCATACATTACCAGGTTATGCTTAGGTTATTTTACATTTTGATGTCATCTATACACATTATATTAGTTTATCATGTATATATAATATGTTTTAGTCTAACACAAAAGATGCACAACTTTTTTTAGGATATTTATTGTAGAGCTTCAATAACTTTGATAATAAAAGGGGGTACTCATAGGGGTTTGTCATAGTGATCAAGCCATCCTGATGCACATATAACACAATTTTCAAAATGCAAACATAGATTACAAAGATCAAATTTAGGAAAACACAATAAAAAATAGTCACATATAGATCAGTTTAAGTTTCACACAAAAACATCACAATAGGTCAGTAACATGGCATATAGAACACTAATGTAGTGTAATACTGTCTAAAGATCCACACTACTATCTAGTGTCCCTAGAAATATTAATTTTTGGAATTGATATAAAAGTACATCAGTTAAAGTTTAGTTTTACATTTTTTCAATCATAGATTATCAAATAGGCTCAATATATACTCAGTCTTCAAATAGATTACCCATGTTTTTCTTAGATTGGGGGCATCATGCATGGCATAGTCATTCCTATTTCAGTTTTATATACTCAAAAACATATTATTATAACTTGGTATAGAATCCATATGCACATATATCAAATTTTGGGGCATGTGTGCAACACATTGTTCCCATATGTTTAGTTTGACATAAGTACTCTCAGATGGAATGGTAGCTCAATGTCATTCCCCATGTTATTACTCTAGACACCATTTGTACTAGTTTTTCACTAGATTGATGCCTTATTATGTATTTAGTTTTTGGAATAACCTATTATTCCTTGAGCTACATTACCAAGTGCTCGAGTGGAATTTGAGCCATTTTACATTTAAGAGTATTTGAGTGGCCCCAGAGCCATCCTACATAGTTTTAGTTACATCACACAACTTAATTCACTGTTTATAAAATTTGACCCTTAGGTCAAATGTTTACCCCTATAGTAAATAAAATTGACATTTTCAAGAGGTTTCAAGGTTAAATAAGGTCTTAGGAAATGTTTTGAAAGGTTTAAGGTTTTTTTTGGAGATTTTAAGGTTAAGTGCTTTTCATGGTCTTATGTGTAGTTGAGTCATATTTCATGTAAACCCTTAACAAAAGCCTTTATTGTCTTGTCTCAAGTAATTAAAAGGTGAAATAGTCTCAAACTAAAGTTAACCAAGGTAGCATTACATGGAAAAACATGTGTCAAGATAATTTGATTCAGTTTCATATGGAAAATGGTAGTTATAAGTGGTTTATAAAGCCAAAAAAGAGAAGAATAACATGATTTTATAGGTTTGAAAGATGTCAAAGGGAAATAAAGGACTCACTTAACTCTTTAAAGGTCAAAATTAGGCTTGTAATGTAGGTACAAGTCCAAATAAGGTATAAAATACTTCCTTTCTTCCATTGACTCCTTGACAAGCTTGAGAAGACTAGTTTTAGATGCTTGGTCTATACAAAAGAGAGAGATTTAGGACCTAAGGTTTTTGAAAAATAGGGGAACTTAAATAAATTAAAATTTATGTCATTATTTCTTAGTTTGAACTCCCCTTATTTATGAATAATTGTTAAGAAGGTAGGGTGGTCTAAAACCCTACAAAAACCCCATATGCTCAGTTTTCCCCTTGAGATGGCACTTTGAAGCTCATTGAAGGTATGTGATAAATAAAATAGGATTTAGGGGGTATAAAAAATCTTAATTCATGATTCTACAGGCCTCATTTGGCATGTGTAACCCTTAGAATAATAAAAATATCCATTCATGTTGAGTTGTAGGCAGGGTCATTGAAGGTAAAAGATGTTTTCACACATGAGGATGATGGTATTCACTTAAGAAATGTTATATATCACATTATATAACTCTCTCAATCACTTAAAATGAATCATATGATCTTTAATAGACCAAACATGAATGGAATGCAAATTTATAAGTTTGTAGGTGTTAAGAGAACAAATGATCAAGGTTGAATTGAGATAAAAAAAGAGCCTATAGAGGGTCTAAAAGGTCCACCCATGCATTATCAGTGATGTATGATGATCATAACCTCATAATAAGAATTTTATGTTAATGGAGAGATGTTTATAGGGCTAAGATGATCAAAGATTGCTCTATTGAGATCTCAAAGGGATAAAATATAGACATGTATGTTAGGAATATAGAACATAGAGTAATATTACTGAATTAAAGATGGAAATAAAATGTAGAAAACACAACAAAATAGAGACACAAATTTAATGTGGTTCACCCAATATGGGCTCTGTCCACATAGAAACAACTAATATTTCTTATTATTTAGTCCAACAAATGAAGGGAAAAATCTAAAATACAACCACTATAATATCCTCTTCACTCACATACAACATGCCATCATAATTACAATTCTCTCATATCAAAAGGAGGGTTACATATAGGGAAAAGTTACACAAACATAAATTTTACCATTAGATCCGCAACCTAATAGTGAATGGTTTAGATTTACTATGAAATTATAATATTTTACAATAGAGACCATAGTAGGGGGGCAATTTCACCCCCACACCCCTTGTTAAGAATCAAGTGTTATAATAAGATTAGGCTCCACCATCCAAAAATATCCCACTTGGAGACTAATTTCTGTAACTCCACCACTACAACTCTTCCTTGGAATTTTATTTGAACTTTGACCCTAACATGTTTCTCATCTTCTTTGTTTTCCTTGAAGACCTATTGAAGCTAAACAACTGCTCTAGCTTCTCCTTTATAACTACTTTTATTATCATATCTATAGGATTCTAACTTGTATGGATATTTTCCAACTTTAGTTGACCATCCTCTAAAACTAAACAAATGAAGTGATACCTGAGTTGTATATGATTGGTTATTGAGTAGAATTTTGAGTTCTTTACTAAGTGAATCACACTCTGGCTATCACTATACAATCTAAAATCTTCCTACCTATGTCTCAAATCTTCCATAAAATATTGCATCCATATCATCTTCTTGCTAGATTCTATAGCTACACTATAGTCTACCTCTATAGTTGATAAATCAACTATCTTCTATAACTTTTAAATCTAACTAACTGCTATATCACCAATAGTGTAAACATAACTTGTGGTGCTCCTCCTAACATCTAAATCTCTAGCCATGCATGCATCAACATATCATTTTAAAGTAACGTATTAACTTTCATAGAATAATTATCTATTATTGGTCCCTCTCGATTGCCTAAAAATCCATTTGACTGCAACCTAGTGCTCCTTTCCTAGATTATTCATAAACTTGTTGACAACTCCCACTGCATGAGCAATATTGATCTCATGAACACCATAGCATACATTAAACATCTAAATGCTGAAGCATATGGAAATTTAGACATGTAATTAATTTCTTCTTACATTTTAGGACACTTTTCTTTTCTTTATTTGAAGTGCCCTCCCAAAGGTGTACTTACAGTTTTTGCATCTTGCATATTGAACTTGACTAACAACTTATTGATGTACTCTTCTTGAGATAATGTCAATTTTATATTTTTCCTATCTCTTTTTATTATCATGACAAGGATTTACTTTGCAACACCCAAATCCTTCATTGTAAATGAATTTTCTAATTCTCTTTTTTGAGATCATTTATATTCTACATGTTAGACCCTATAATAAGCATGTCATATACATACAATAACAAGATAATATACTATCATTATCTAATCTCTTAAAATATACATAATGGTAAGAATGACATCTACTATAACCTTTTTCTATCATAAACATGTCAAATTTAAAATCCCACTACCTTGGAGCTTGATTCAGACCATACAAACTCTTCTTCAAGTTTCACACCATTTTTTCCTTACCTTTTACTTCGTATCCCTATGGCTGCTCCATATATATTTCCTCCTCCAAATCACCATGAAGGAAAGTAGTCTTCACATCTAACTATTCAAGGTGAAAATATTCTACTACTATCAAACTTAAAATAGATTTTATGGAAGTCATTTTTATAACTAGAGAAAATATTTTGTCAAAATCAATACCTTTATTTTGTGCAAACCCCTTTACAACAAGTCTAGCCTTGTGCCTCTTTTTACCTCCATCTTCTTCCTTCAACCTATAAGCCCATTTATTCTAAAATGCTATTTTACCTATAGGAAATTAAACCAAATCTCATGTTTCGTTATTTACCAAGGAGTCCATCTCCTTTTTCATGCCTTACTCCTACTTCTTTATGGTTTCTACATATATTGCTTCTTCATAGCTTTCTGGCTCACCACCATTAGAAAATAATAAATAATAAAGTTAATGAGAGTATGATTCAAGGAGTCTAGTTACTTTATTATATATTCTAACTATACTTCTAGGAGTTTGAGGTACTTTTTGTTGTATTTGTTGAACGTTCTAATTATTTGACACTTTTGGAATTTCATTTCCAGTGATTTCATTAAGTATTGCATATTCAGTATTTGGATTTTATTGTTTATTTCCCTATAACTAATCTCAATACATGACTTTATCATTAAATATCACATCTATACTCTTAATGATTTTGTGATTTTCAAAATCCCACAAATAGTAACCAAAATCATTAACTCCATCTCCAAGAAAAGTACATTTCTTAGATTTTGTTTCAAGCTTGGTTCTATTTTCTTTATCAATATGGATAAATGTTTTACCTATCCATGTTTCTTCTATAATGCCACCATCCAACGTACTTGAAGCCCTATATTTATTAAGTAAATAGTAGTATCCATAGAATCTACCCAAAACTATAAGGTTAACCCTGCATGTAATATCATGCTCCTTACATGCTCCATGATTTTCCTATTCATATTTTTGTATAGACCATTTTGTTTTAGTGATCTTGAAACCATCTTCTCTCTAAAAATACCATGGGATGAACACTTATTATCAAATTCCTTATTGTAGTATTCATCTCCATTATTTGATTTGACACACTTCAACTTATTTTCTATCTCATTCTCAACCAAAGCTTTCCATTTATTAAAATTTTCAAAAACATTAGATTTTTTCATATGTAATAAACCCAAGTTTTTCTAGTTGCATCATTAATAAAAGTAACATAATTAGAAGAGCCACCAAGGGATGATACTTGAGCTAGTCCCCATACATATGTATGCACAAGCTCTAACTTTTCATCCTTATATATCTTCCCAACTCTAATAAATATAACTCTCTTCTATTTTTCATACACACAATGCTCACAAAAATCCAAATCTACCTTTAAATCTGGTAACAAATTATTTGAGTGGAGAACTTGCATCACCTTCTCACTCATGTGCCCAAGTTTGTGGTGCCATAATTTTGTATCTACTTCTATAGAATATAAATCAATATAAGATTCAACATTAACATTAGATAAATATATTTTACCCACCTTCTCTCCTTTTTATATTACTAGTGATTCTTTAGTGGCCTTCCACAAATTTTATACAAATGTAACTATGTAGTCCTCAATTCCCAATTGCCCTACCAAAATTAGATTTTTTCTCAACTTAGGAACATGACTCACCTCTTTCAAAAACCATTTATTTCCATTATGTAATTTTATCTGTATCTTACCCTTTCCTACAATTTTATAGGGTTCACCATCATCTAAATAAACCTATCCAAAATCACCTTGAACATAGTCTTGAAAATATTTCTTATGGGGTGTAACATTAAATGAAGCCCCTAAATATAACATCCAAAAATCATTAATATTATCTAAATAAAGGATTAAAGTATCTTGTAACACATCACCTACTACATTTACTTCCTAATTTTTATCTTGTTGTACATCTCTTTGTTTTCCTTTTCAAAGCCAATAATATTTATTTAGGTGTCCTTTCTTACCATAAATATAACACACCAATGATCCTCTGGATTTTAATTAACCCTTCTTAGACTTACAATGATTCTGGGCACTTTCCTCTATCCTTTTGTCTTCCCCTATTATTCATTTTTAAAGCATTTCCTGATGTCTCACCTATGATTTTTCATCATATTTCCTATCTAATAATAACACTAATGACATCATCAAACTTTAAAGTGTTTGAACTAAAGACATAATTAATCATAGCCATGACCAAGCCATTCCATCTTTCTAGAAATGAGCAAATAATCAAAAGAGCCATAACCTCATCATCAAAATTTAATCCTATAGAGCTTAATTGATTTATGGCCATGTTCAATTTGTTTAAATGATTAACAATAGACCCACCTAATATTTATAGATTAAATAAACACTTCATAAAAAATACCTTGTTGGAGGCTGAGGGTTTTTCATATATTCTATCTAATGCCTTTATCACATCCACTATTGTCTTTTCTTTGAAATATTGAAGGCCACCAATGCTACTAGGCACAACTATATTGTTCTTAGTGCCTTTATATCAATAAAATCCCAATCTTCATCCTTCATAGTCATCAACTTCTTTGTTATTCCACCCAATGGTAGGAAAATATCTTTCTAATATAGATATTTCTCCATTTGCATCTTCCATAGTTAGTATTTTTGACCGTTGAAATTCTTGACCTTAAACTTTACTTTTTTTTTACCATTATTCCCACTCAAAATAGGAACCCTCTTTTTCTATGAGTTTATCAACCAAATAAACCTTTAGCTCTGATACCATTTGTTAGGAATATATAAGATAGAGCAATATTAATGAATTAAATATGGAAATAAAATGCATAAAACACAACACAATAGAGATATAGATTTAATGTGGTTCACCCAAATGGGCTATGTCCACATAGAAACAACTAGTATTTCTTATTATTTAGTCCAAAAAATGAAGGATACAACTTAAAATACAACCACTATAATGTATTATTCACTCACATACAATGTTATACCATAATTATAATGCCCTCATATCAAAAGGATGGTTACATATAGGGAAAAAATGCATAAACATAATTTATACCATTAGATATTCAACCTAATAGTGAACAGTCTAGATTTATTATGAAATTTCAATATTTTAAAATATAGACCATATTTTGGGGGAAACATTTCTCCCCATACCTCCCTATTAGGAATTGGGCATTATAATAAGATCAGGCTCCACCATCCAACACTACATGTTTTTTTTCATTAGAAATGTAATGAAGTTTGTATTGAGACTTGAGATATGATGTTTCAAAGAGATGTATGGAGCATGCATACGTAACAATATTTTTGAATGAATCTTATTTTGATATAAATTCATAGCTCATCAACTCCTTTGATTTAGGGTTATTCTAAGACCTATTAAGAAACTAATGGAAGACTATGTTGACCTCACCCCCCATCTTGGAGAAACCATGGTTCCTCATTCCTATAATGATCTAAACATGTCCATTGCCTTATATTAATATAATGAATTCATTTAATTATTGGTTAAAGGGGGGAAAAGATGGCACATATGGTTATTCATATTAAAGAACATACTCTGCCCAATAGATTATAAAACATTAAAAATATAACTTTGATTGATTTATCTGAGTCTCTAAGGTAGTTAAAATACCTTACCAAGAATATGTAAAATCAACCTTTGGAGGCATGTGATAAAGTCAAGGAATTTTTTTTTATGATCCTCAAGGTGAATAAATTTACTCAAATGTCAAGGTAAGATATGGAAAAAGATCAAAATAACTTTAATAGGCCCAAAATAGGCACCTATAGTTTTGATTACAACTATGCTAAAGGAAGAAAGTTTTTAAGAGGTGTGACAACTCAAATCAAGAGTTAAAAGTGTGGATACTATAGGAAAGGAAAAGTAAATGACTCTAAATTATAAAAAAGTCACTTGTAATATCAATTAGTTAGAACATAGTACACCCATACACCTAGCCTAGTTGTATTAGGACTATATGTATTTTATCAAAGGAAGCATGTATTATTTGAGTGTGAATAATAATTCAAGGTCTAAAAAACATTGAGGAAAGTTTATAATATTTTTTGATTCTTTGAGATGGACAAAATCACTAGAAGAAGGCTACTAGGGTTATATTTGCTAAACCATCCACAAACCCTAGGCATGGTTTAGACCAAGTTTAAAGATTTTTGAGGGGATAAATGCATTAGATAATTATCCAAATATAAGGTGATAGGTGTTAAATACCTAAATATACCATCTAAAACTTGAACCAAACACTAAGATTTTTAGCCAAAACTCTCACTCAAGCACAGTAAACATAGTATGCCTAGCCTAAAAGGCATATTCTCTTACTCAAAATTATATGAAAGAGTTTCAAAAGAGTTTAAGGTCATAGGTAGTGTTGGGGACACTCATATAATTTTAATTTGTGGCATTAGTTTAGTGATTAAGGCCCTAAGCTTTATGAATGATTGTTAAGATGATAAATAGTTCTCAAGCTATTAAGAAGACCAGAAATGACCTGATGGGAGGAATGAAGCTTCTAAGTGCCATAAATGGGTTAGTTTGAAATTTTAATTTATTTAATATTCACCATACCTCTCATGTACCTTTAATGAAGAATAGCTATAACATGCGTGAATGGTGTAGTGTATACAATAGGCCTAAAAAGCTTAATTATAGGCATATTTATGAGTGTGTAAGGTGGTGGTGAGCCCTCAAATTAGGTAGAGAATATTTTTAAGATTGGGAAGAGGTAACATAACACATTAACATTTAAAAATATCCTAATGTGGTATATGAGCCATTCAACCCACTAATTTTGGAAAAAAGGGTGATTGCACTACTTTATTGTCTAAGAAGCCTAGTTGTAAACCTATAGAGTACTCTTAGAGAGCTTCCATTTATTATATTGAGATATCCTATGATGTCACAAGCATAATTAGACCATCATAAATCAATGGAACCTATTAAATTATTGATAAATCAATCTAGTTACCTCTTGGTCATGAGCATTCACCTAGGCTAGGGTTTTGGCCATTTCTTGGTCCACCCATTTGTACAAGGTTTAAAACCCTAAAATTTAACATGGAACATGATTAGGATATCCTAAAAGTGAATCAAAAATTTTATTTAGATTTTCACAAGTGTGAGAGATGTGTATAGCCAAATCTTAGTTTCGTAAGTTTAGAGATCTAATTGAGGGCTAATGGAAGGAAGAAATAAGTGGATCAAGTACACTTGAATTTAGTGTTTGATCATGAAATTTTTCATAGAGTAAGAAAAGATAAAAGGGTACTCAATTTTTTTTTTATATTAGAATATGTATAAGGTTTTAGATAAGGATATTTATGTGGAAATGAAGATAATTATGAACCTTAGGCGTGAAATGGAGTGTTAGAGAGTGATTGAGGCACCCAAGGGAGTTGATACAAGTTTTTTAAAGTAGAAAGAGATATCTCTTAGAGATATATTACCTTCATGAATATAGAAGCAAGATTTGAGACCATTGAGAAAAAAATAGATTGTGAGGATTGTGAGCTTTTGAGAATAAAAGAAGTTTAAAATAACTACAGGAGAGTGGTATGGAATATCTTAAATCATAACCAAAATAACACATGTCAAGACATATACTTGTAACTATTTCTAAAAAATAATTGGTATTTCCATGAATGGGTTGATGAGTCACCCAAGAAGACTAAGAGTTATCCTATGCCATGTTAATGAAGAGAAGATCAGTTCAAAGCATACACATGTTGATAACATACTTTATAACTACCTACTTGTAGATTAATCTTAATTTTAACTTTCTAATTTTGAGATGAAACTTTTCATAAGTCTCTCCAGCAGTATCTTACTCACATTCTCACATTCTCTTCTTTATATACAACCTTGTTTGACTTTATAAGGATCCTTTGGCTTAGTATGGTGAAGTTGTACTCAACTAAACACTTGTACTATGAATTTTAATATTAATAAATCTAATTATTACCTTATCACATGATTGAAACTAGTTTACTTGTGTGACTATTGATGACTTCTAGTATTAGTGTTTTTACTATCTTTCATTTGTCCTCTCCTTCCTATTTATAAATAGATTGTCTTCTTATAGGTCACATGGAGAGTTTGATGTAGTTTTTCATGGTTTTAAAGTGGATTTTAGTCATTAGTGCCTTGATTAGACCTCTTGACCATCCCTCTCATTAAATGTAGTATCTATAACCTCCATGTTGAAACATTCATACTTGAAGGTCCGTTTTGAGTAATGTGATCAAATTCAGGCCTAATCTATGTTCTTAGTGCATGATAATCAAGTGAAGGGTGTTGATTTGGTTTATCACCTCTTTAATTAGGTTTATTTTATTTTATCCATCTCCATTTTCATTTGAAATATAGTAGTGTAGTGTTTATGAGCCTAATTGATACAAAAGGGGAACTAGCCCTATAATCTATAGGTTTAGTCCACTTAGAGGTCACCCATAACTTATGACTAATCTCATTATATATATCAAGTTAGAGGGCTTGAAATACCCTCTCAAGGGTGAAAATTTGAGATATAATAGTTCTAACATACTCAATGGGACTAGATTATCATACATTAAAAGAATATTTGGTGTTATCCTTTAATACATCAGCTTTTATAGGCAACAACTCAAGCACTAATGGTGGTTCTAAGTGAATCTCAGCTAGTTTAGGTAGTCCAAGTGCCTTAAAAATAAAAAACTGTATGTATCATTACTAATATGATCAAAATGATTATTGTGTACCTTAATATCAATTTTGTCAAGTTAATGTTATTTATAACTTCTCCTCAAGTAGTCCTCAAACAATTGCATACCAAATTTACCAACAACCCACCTATCCCTCTAATCAACCTTCTCAAATCTATGTTTCTCATTCTTCATTATTATCCAAGTTTAAACAAAACCATAATATAACTTGTAAGGATGATGACAAAGAATTATAGACAAGTAGAGTATGGTGTAGTTTCTCTATCTATCCCATTCATGAGGTTAAAGAGATATTATAAGGCTTTTGGAGAGTGTGGGTAGGTATTGATAAGGAAGATCATCTAGCCAATTGAAGGATAGAGGTTATAGGTATGATACACTTATTATAATATATACTAATGAGGTGGGAGTGAGAACCTATCTAATAAAATACAAATACTTATTATGTTTCACTTATACCCAAGTTTCAAACCTTCATTCCTCAAGAACCTTATCCCATTAAAGCAAGCTCTATTCTCCATAAAGATCCTCAAACCATCCCATCATGGATATATTATTTTACTAAGACCCATAATTATGTCATGTCCATTATTGAGAAAGAGTCTTCCCCTATGCCCATCAAAATTCAAGAGAGATAAGAGGTTGTATAAGTCACACCAAAAGGATTTATAAGTTGGAAGGAGTTTTTTCATATGCAAGCTCAAAATCAAGAGGGAAAAAGAGTGTTGGAGGTGAATCTAAGAGAGAATAAAAAACCCTCAAGTCCTTCATCTATCATTCAAGATACAACTATCTAAGAGGCATCCAATCAGCCTAGTTATCCTAAAATAACAAGTTGGAAGGACACTCTATTAGGTTTTAAGCAAGATAATGAAGTTTCTTTCCCTCCCACATCTCCTTTAGTGAGGAAGAATCAAGTTCATGAGGGAAGAAGATGGATATTAAAATGTGAATGAGAGTTTGTAAAATATAGGTACTGAGATGGAGGTCTTTGAAAAGGAAGATCAATAAACTATAATTGAACCTTAATAAAGATATAAGGATAGTGTTTCTAGTGTGAATGACGAGGAAATATTTTTTGGAAATCTTCTTTTTCAAGGAGGTAAATTAATGTTGAAGGATGATGAAAGAGATTATATTAATGGTGAAATACAAGATAACATGACAACACTCCCTTGTAAAGGTGATTTCATTGAAAAGAGTGAAGAAGAAGACATTGATCAAGGATGGTATTAATTGTAACATAGTTTCATGAAATAAATGGACTTTCTTGAAAATCATATGACCCCTCTAGATCATGAAGATGAACATAACCATGAAATTGGTGAAGTTAACAATCTCATAGGAGAAGATGAATCATGTTTGGCTCAGCTTATACATGATAAGTTGAGTCTTGAATGGGCATAATAATTTTAATTATTCCTAGAGGAAGAGTAAGACCAATATAACTCTTATCAGTTAAGCCTTGATGAATAAGAAGACATATTTCAGCCTTGTCATTAATCTTTTCAAACATATGAAGCAGCCTATTTTTCCTCAAGAGAATGTAAATATTGAAGTTGAACTTGACATGATTTCAAGTGTTGAATAAGAATAAAACTTTTGGAATGAACTAGAATTTTTTTGCCATAGTTTAGATGGTGAACATATATCCAGTGAGGAGAATGCTTATAATGTTGTCTTGGCCAATGATCATGATCAATAAACACATGATAAAGTCCTTAAAGGGAACACCATGATTGATAACCTTATTGAGTATCATGAACAAGTCAAATATGGAATTGAATACATGTGAAAGTCCTACTTAGACATGTTTAATGAGTTTGAAGAGCTTGGTAGGTTAGCACCTCAAGAAGAAGTTGTTGATGAAGATTTCAAGGATCTTAGCAAGACAAAAAGTCTAATTAACCATCAAAAAGAAGTTCAAATTGATGGTGTAATAAGGTATGATGAATATGACACTCTTCAAGATGAACATGAGATAGATTTCAAAGAACCAATAAAAGCTAAGGTTGTTGTTGCATTCAAGGATCAAGATGAGATGTGGTATAAATATTATGAGATTTTAAATGAGTTTGAGGCTCTTAAATAACCTATCTCTCTTGTTGGGTAGGTTGAATAAGTTCCAAAAAATAATGGCTCTCTTCAATGGACCATGGATAATTAGGAACAACCTATTGATGAGGCAAGAATGACATTGTTTATGCCAAGTAGATATGTTTGGGATGAGTATGAATTTGTTATTGACACATAGTAAAATCATAGACATTTAAATGAAGCAAGAAGGTATGATTGATGGCCATGGAGATCATGTGTATCTCAATATCTTAGAATATGGTCATAATCTCTCACTCCATGACAATTACCTAATTAAACTTCACTCAACATATGACAATCAAATTTCATGGTGACATGGTGATCTCAAGAGCTTCCCATTTGATCTTGGAGGATGAAGATATGTAGGTAAATTTTTCATACCATTTGTTTGAATTATTTTCCCTAAGTGCTTGTTAGTAAAGGTGTGGTGTGTTATCTTGTTTTAGCCTTATTGTGTGTGTGTTTATTGTATTGTTGTGTGTTTGGAGAGAGTCAGTTGTTTCATTCATACCAAGAGGTTTGTATTCAAGTATCAAGATCAAATTAGGGCTATAGTAGAGTGATAATTACTCCATTGCCAAATTTAAGGATAAATCAACTAATATAATAAGTATAACATGCATGCTACCCCTTTGAGTCACCAAAAATGTTAAAAAATTTGACCCTAAGCTCAAATTTGTACCCCTATAGTAAAAACAAAAATTTGACCTTTTCAGGTGGTTTCAAGGTTTAGTAAGGTCCTAAGAATCTTTTTTAAAGGTTTAAGTTTTTTTTGGATATTATAAGATTAAGTGTTTTTGATGGTCTTGTGTGTAGTTGAGTCATATTTTATGCAAAGTCTTAAAAAAAGCCTTTATTATATTGTATCACATAATCCAAAGGTGAAATAGGGATAGACTATAGTTATAAAAGGTATCATTGTATGCAAAAACATGTGTCAATATATTTTGAGTTAGTTTTATATGGAAAATAGCAGTTTTAAGTAGTTTTTAACACCAAAAAGGAGAAGAATAATGTGATTTTGTAGGTGTGAAATATGTAAAAGGCACATAAAGTCATAAATAAACTCTTTAAAGGTTAAAATCAGTCTTATAATTCAGTTATAGGTCCAAATAAGGTAGAAAATACTTCCTTTCTTCTATTGACTCCTTGGCAAGCTTGTGAAGATCAATTTCACATATTTGGTCCATACAAAAGAGAGAGAGAGTTGGGACCTAAGGTTTTTATGAGAGGATGTGCCCATTAATAGATTTATATTCATGGATTTTGTTCTCATTTTTAATTACCCTTCTTTATGAACAATCTTTAAGAAGGTAGGGTGGTCTAAAACCCTACAAAAACCCCATATGCTCAGTTTTTTCCTTGATATGGTAGTTTGAAGCTTATTGAAGGCATGGATGAAATAAAATAGGTTATATGGGGTATTAAAAATATTAATTAATGATTATCAAGGATTCATTTATCATGTGTGACACTCATAATAAGAAAATTCTCCATTCATGTTGAGTTGTAAGTAGGGTCACTAAAGGTAAAAGATGTTTTCACACATGAGGATGATGGTATTCACTTAATAAAAAATGTATTTAACCTTATATAAATATCTCAACCCTTCCAAGGCATAATATGAGATTTAACAAATGAAAAATGAAAGGAATGCAAAGTCACAGGTTTGTAGGTGTTAAGAGAACAGAGGAACAAGTTGGGTTTGAGATAGAAAAGAGCTTATAGAGGGTATAAAAGGTCTAACCATGCATTATCAATGATTAATGAGGGTCATAAACTCATGATAATAATTTTGAGGTAATGGGTATATTTTTCTATGGCTAAGATGATTAAATATTTCTCTATTGAGATCTCAAAGGGTTAAAATGTAGATTTATAGGTCTATTTTTAGTAGAAATATAATGAAGTTTGTATTGATACTTGAGCTATGAAGTTTCAAAGAGATGTAGGGAGCATGAATAAGTAAAAATATGTTTGAATGAGTCTTTTTTGATAAAAATTCATAGATAATAAACTCCTTTCATGTAGGGTTATTCTAGGACCTATTGAGAAAGTAATGGAAGACTATATTGACCTCACCCTCCATCTTGGAGAAACCATGGCTCATAATTCATAGAATGATCCAAACATGTCCATTGACTTCTTTTGAGATAATGCATTAATTTAATTATTTTTTATAGGGAAGATAAGAGGGCACATGTGGTTAGTCACATGAAAGAAAATACTCTCCCTAATAGACACTAGAATGTAAAGAATATAGATGTGATTGAATTGTTTGAGTCTCCAAGGTAGTTAAAAAATATCATCAAGAACATGGAAAATCAGCCTTTGGAGGCATGTGAGAAATCCAAGGAATTTTTTTTAGGATCCTCAAGGTAAATAAAGTTACTCAAATTTCAAGGTGAGATATGGGAAAAAATCAAAAGAACTTTAATAGGCCCAAAATAGGAACCTATAGTTTTGACTAAGATTATGCTAGAGGAAGCAAGTTTTGTAAAAGGTATGAGAAATTAGAGCAAGATTTAAAAGTGTGTATTATATAGGAAAGGAAAACTAAATCACTCTAAATTACAATAAATCACTTGCAAGATCAATCATTCAAAACACCTAAGTGCCATAAATGGGCTAGTTTTACCTTATAATTTATTGAATAGTCACCCCACACCTCTTGGACCTTTGATGAAGTAGAACTATAGCACATGTGAAGGGTGTAGTGTACAGAATAATCCTAAAAAACTTAAGTATAGGAGTCTTTGTGAGTGTGAAAGGTGGTGGTAAGCCCTAAAATTAGGTAGTGGGGATTTTTAAGCCTATGAATAGGTCATATAACCATATCCACCTTTATATATATCTTAATGTGGTATATGAGCCATTCAAGCCACCAACTTGGGCCAAAAAGGGTGATTACACTACTTTGTTATCCAAAAATCCTAGTTATAGACCTATGAAATACTCTTGGAGAGATTCCATCCATTATATTGAGTTGTCCTATGATGTTAAAAGACTAATTAAACCATCATAAAGCATTGAAACCTATTAAATTATTAATAAATTACTCTAGTTACCTCTTGGGCATGAACATACACCTAGGCTAAGGTTTTGGCCATTTCTAGGTTCACCCATCTGTACAAGGTTTCAGACCCTCAAATTTGACATGGTACATGATTAGGAGGTCCTAAAAGTTAATCAAGCATCTATTTAGAGTTTCACATGTGTGAGAGATGTGTAGAGCTAATGAAATAAGAAACAAATGGATCAAGTACACTTGCATTTGGTGTTTGATCATGAGATTTTTCATAAAGTAGGAAAATCTAAATGGGTATTCAAATATGTATTGTGTTTGATATGAACATTTATATAAGGTTATAGACAAGGATTTTTATGTGTTTTTAGGGTTAAAAGGAAATGATGACAAGTATGAACCTTAGGTGTGAAATGGAGTGTTAGAGAGTGATTGAGGCACCCAAGGGGGTTGATACAAGTTTGATAAAGTAGAGAGAGGTATCTCATGGAGATAAATTGCATTGATGAATATAAAATAAATATTTGAGACATTTAATCAATAGAGAGATAGTGAGGTTATGAGATTTTAAGAATAAAATAAGTTTATAATAACTACAGAAGAGTGGCATGGAATATCCTAAAATCATAAACAAAATGAGACATGTTAAGCCATATACTTTTAAATATTTCTAAACAAGAATTGGAAGTTCCATGAATGAGTTGATGAGTCACCTAAGAAGACTAATAACTACCTTATACCATATTGATGAAGATAAGATGAGTTCAAAGCACATAGATTTTGATAGAGGATTTCAGAACTACCTACTTGTAGATTCCTCTTGTGTAATGTCCCTTTTTAAAAATAAAAAAGTGTAGAGGATGAATTCATCCCTCATGAATGAGGTGCCAAAATGAAGGAATAAAACCCAAACAAAGTTAGCCCATGTGATATTTCAAGGGATGACACTCCTTGGGAAGTGACACCATTTGGGAAAATCCACTTAAAGGGTATTTATGATGGGAAGTTTGTGGAGAAAGAGCATGATCATATTATTTCAATAAATATTCATATTTAGGTAGCATATATGATAATGCATTTGAAGACAAAAATGTTAAGCACATGATATATTAAGATGGGGGATGAATCATTATATCATATATCTTATAAAATTTCACTTAATCAAATTCCACTTAACCATACATTCAAGATACGAAATAAACTGAAACAATAATATGCATCACATGAGAGAGAGAGAGAGAGAGAGAGAGAGAGAGAGAGAGAGAGAGAGAGAGAGAGAGAGAGAGAGAGAGAGAGAGAGAGAGAGAGAGAGAGAGAGAGAGAGAGAGAGAGAGAGAGAGAGAGAGAGAGAGAGAGAGAGAGTCAAGATTTTTACATGGAAACCCAATATGGGAAAAACCATGAAGAATAATCTCAAGTATATGAATGAGCACCAGCTCAAATTATAAAGTTCACAAGCACCAAATTTTAGGAACACCAACCCCTTTTCTGAGTACCAACATAGAAAATATTTTTGAGCACCAACCCATAGGAGCACTAACCCCTCTTATGTATAAAACACAACTATCTCTCAATATTAATTTCTCAACAAATAATAGAACTCTACAATATCTCTTTCTATTCTCTCCTCTTTTATTATATAAAACAATTAAAAAATATGCACCCTCTTGCATATTATAAATGGCTTCTGAAGCCTTTATTTATATCTTTCCAAATTAACTTTGGCATTAACCCTTTGTGACCCTTCACTCCTCATGGAAAATGGTGCCAAAATTGCATGACCCTTTGACTCCTTGCATTTGAAAAGTCACATGGTGACCCTTCATGAGAAAATGCATCCTTTCCATTTTTGTCTTTATGTTGGTAACCTTTTTAATTCCTCAAAGTTTCCCTTCATGAGAATTGTGCCCTTCCTCTTTTGTCTTCACTTGGTGACTCTTGGAATTCCTCAAGATGACTCTTCATGGGAAAATGTATCCCATTTATCTTTTTTCTTTGCCCCATGACTCTTTGCCTTCTCTATGGGCCCTATTTTAACTTTTATGCAACCAAAAATATATTCATTAATATTAAATAAATATCAACATATTTTAGCCAAAATATGAACATTAAAAGCACTTTTAGATAATAAATGTTTTAAAGCCTTTATCACCAATGATAGATCTTTGACATCAATGAAAATATTTCCAATAGAAAACCCTCATTTGTAATTAGACTTAAGGATAAAAACCATTGAAGTCTATTATGGTAACTTCATTCAAGAGTTACACTTGTGATTGACTTTGATTATTTGACTATTATTATTTGGAATATTTGTCTAAGACAAAAATAAATAATTTAATATTTAAAATCAAAAATTTATTAAACTTGATTTTTTTATAAGCTCATAAAAAATAGGAAAAAATATCAATGATATAGTTTCTAGTAAATAGGATTATGGAAAAATCTAAATTTAAATATTATGATCCCATTCTGGATATGATAGTGGTATTAAATCTATTTTCTTGCCAACTTGTAAACCATGGGTTCACTACACAATAATATTGTGGCTAATTTTGATCAATAGAAAACTCTTTCAGTAGAGATTCAAAAAGAAATCTATTTTTCACACTTTATGGAGTTGATTGAGTTATAGAATGGAACATGGCACTATGAGGAAGTGTGGTCAGGTAAAATGGAAAATTCAAATTTTGAACCTCAAAACCCTGATGATGAGCAAAAGAAACTCCACATGTTAGTTGAAGGTAAGGATCCTTGGTTAGTGAAAAATGTTTCATTAAATTATAATTATTACATATATCAACAATTTATTGATTAATTTAAGTCATAAATGGATTCACTTGTTGGATGCAAAGATTTTAAGGTAAAGGAAGATATGACAAATATTGTACTATCCTTCAAAATTCCAAAAGGTTAATACTTTTATGACAGCCCAAGCATAAGACATATAGGTTATTTGATTCATGATCATATTTTTTTGGAATATGGGATCCAAGTGTTATTTTGATACTAAAAAATATCATGTCAATATAGTTGGATGATAATGGGGATGGTAAAAAAGTAGAGGGAAAAGATAGTTCTCTCTTAGGGATGGAAATATTTCCAGAACCATCTAGTTCAAGCAAGAATGTACTAGATTCTAATGGAACACCTTTAAGAAATAAAAGGTAGAAGAAAAATAAAAGAAAAATTCTACAAAGGCTATCATCTATTGATAAGGATGGAGAACATTCAAATAAACTCCTCTTTCTTATAACTATGGAAGAAAGGGGTGTAAACATTACAAAATATTGTTATCAAAGATATCAACTTTTATCAAAATTATATGAATGTGGTATTATTGAGTGAGCATCAATAGATGGAATTATTAAGGACACATACCAAATACATAAGAGCATTGTAAGAGGAATGATAGGAGTTGGATCAAAAATACTCTTTACAAATTTACACTATTTCTCCATAAAATATTATAAGGTAATAAGGAAGTTTTTTCAATGGGATCTCCTCTTTTAAGAGTGTATAGTTCCATTTTCTTCAATTCTGAGATAGAGAAGTCACTTGAGGGGTTAGAATTTAGATCCTCCTACTTTGTTGTTCCATAGATTGAATCAGATGAATTTGAGAACTATTTTGTTGTAGTAGCAACCATTTCATGTGACCATTATCTCTTATAGACCATCAAAGAATCAATTTACATGATTGAAATATATTTACAATAGGTCTCTTGTCAAGTGATGGAAACTAGAAAAAAGTCTTCATTATTTAGGGATTAAAAAGTATCACATCCCAAATAAGCCTAGGAAGGTGTTGCTTAAAAATGATCAAAAATGACATACTCAAGTGTTTCAAAGGTTATTATTTCTAGGAGGAATCAGACAGAAACTAAAATTAATTATTTAGGCTCATTGGCTTGTCTACAAGAGAAGGATCACTACTTTTTTGTTTTATATTCAAATATCTTTGAGTAATTTTATGGGAAACATGCCACAATAATTCTTACACAGGGATGGGTTTCTTTTTTCAACTAATGTCATAGCTATAACATATTCTAAAAGGAATAATATTATAGAAAATGCATAAAAAATATCATGTTTCCTATATGGTGCTCTTGTAGCTTGGAAGATCATTGTAGTTTTGAAATGAAAGAGGTTAAGAAACAAAAGCATCAAAGAATAATTTATCTGTTGGAATATTTACCTATTAAGGATGCTACCTAGGAAGGAGAGATGATTTTAGATCATCCCAATTTATAATTGTTTGAGGATAAGTAATTTTGGGAAGTGAGGACTGTAATGTTCCTTTTTAAAAATAAGTAAAGCACCAATGATGAAGTCATTCCTCATGAATGGGAAAACAAAATGAAGGAACAACACCCAAATTAAGTCAACCCATGTGAGGTTTAAAAAGATTCCACTTCTTGGGAAGTCACACCATTTGGTAAAAACCACTTGAAGGGTATTTATGATGGGTAGTTCATAGATAAAGAGCATGATCATATTTTATTCAATAAATATTCATATTTTGGTAGCATATCTAATAATTCATTTGAGGATGAAAACCCTCATTTGTAATTAGATTCAAGGAAAAAAACCATTGAAGTCTATCATGGTAAATTCATTTAGGAGTTATACTTGTGCTTCACTTTGATTATTTGACTATTCTTATTTGGAATATTTGTCTAAGATATAAATCAAGAATTTAGTATTTGAAATCAAAAATTTATTATATTTTATTTATTTTTATAAGTTCATAAAAATTGGTGAAAATATCAAAGATATAGTTTCTAGTAAATAAGATTAAGGGAAAATCCAAATTTAAGTATTTTTATCCCATTGGGGATATTACATATTGCTTTTAAATTGATCCTTTTGAGATGACACCTATCACAAGTCTCTCCAAAATTCTCTTTATCAATATCTCTCTTTCTCTTTCTATACTCTATATCATAGATGTAACATTGATTATATCTTGATATTGAGCATCTATAATACTCATATTGTTTGCTTACTACCACTACAATAGACTCAACTTATGCACACCTTTGGTTTTATATGGACTTGTACCACATGTTCATGCATTAATTTAATTTTTAGATTTCTTATTTTATATTTTATTACATCTCTTTGCTTCTACATATATTCGATGGAATTTAATTTTGCCATTGTTCTATGGATTTAAGCCACTTATTTCATTGTGTGTATGCTTTGGAGATGTTCCCATGTCCTTGTATGTGCCTTCTTGATTGTGTATGAGAAAATTTGAATATGTACTTCATTGTGGATTTAGGCCAAAATTACTTTCTCTATGCATATGTGGACATTTAAACATGTCCTTATATGTTTGATCTGTATTAGACTTAGTGATATGGTCCTGTAATCATACTTCCCATGACCCTACTCCTTTCTATGATTACACATCAGCTCACATGTAGCCTACCAACCCTTTTATAACACTTGGAGACATATACCACTTCCTTAGACCTTTTTCACATGATATTCTCATCCCCTACACATCTATAGTCCATCTTAGCTCTTTTGCATGCTAGACAAGCTCTCTAAGGACCCCTCGAGGCCCTTTCAAGAAATTGTTGACCACCATAGGTGGTGTTTGGACTAAGCCATAGATTAGGGAGGAAACTAATGACCTAGGCCACATGTTTCCTTCAAAAAATCTATGGCTTAGGCTGTAACCTAGGAAAAACACATGTAAAAGTACCCTGTTTGGGCCTAAATGGCTAAAAATGACTAGTTTTTATTTATTTGGTAGATTAGGGTCAAGATATATGCCTCTTTCTCATTTATTTGAGCCTCTACATTCACCATATCCTACATTATTTATTTTATCTTCTTAATTTATCATCACACTCAAAGCTTGGTTGCCTCCTTGAATCTCTCTTGGTTCTTATTTGGCACAATAGCTTTCATTGTGGCAGGGGATGCCCTAGTTATCTATAACTATTCTTCATGATTTACATTGATATCTAAAATGTTTATTAATATTGTGGGATGATCCTTAATCTGTGAAGAGTCCATTTCACCTATATATTATGCTCCTTGTATTGGTTCTTCCATAGATTGGTAGCTTCTCCTTCACCTCTTCTATAACTTTTGGCTCTTGGTCTAGACTCAGCTTACACACAACCTAATCTTCTTCCTCTCTTGACTCATAGATTGGATAATTAGCTGGTAGAATGTATGTTATGAACATCTCTATTGATTTATATATGAGGTCACTTTACTTTTTAAAGTGAAACTCTTTGTTTATTTGCAATAGTATACATGCTAAGGTTTGATTTATTCTAGTGATTTAGTTATTTTGTGCATTTTTTGAATAATTTCTAAATTTTATGCATTAATATATGGTTACAATATATCTTAATTGATTAAAATATTTATCATTACATATTATTGCATTGGAAACATTTTCATTATGTAGTAGGACTCTACATGCTCAAAATAATATATACAAGTTTCTTAAACAATCTCTCTCTTGCTAAATTATAAAATTGCATTGTTATAAAAAAAATAGTGTTGAAAGTGAAAGACAACTCAAACCTATACTAAGCATACTCTTGAACCCTTTATTTAAAATGTTTTTATTGATTAAAACATCTTTTATTTGTCTTAAAAGTGTTTTATCTTTTAGATTTACATTTCATTTGTTACCTCTTTTTACTTGATATTATTGTTTATGTAATTTGTGTACAATTACTAATATAGTCTTAGCTAATTTATTTATTGTGGTTGGATCTGATATAGATACCTATGTCCTTTATGTGCTTAATTATGTTATCCCCAACCTAGTTTACAAGTATATCTATATATTGGTGTAAGCTAAAAAACTAGATAGCCACTATAGATCTCTTGTAGCCCATAGAAACCTTGAGCCTTCTATCCTTTTAGTGGTTTGCTTTAGCACATTGTATACCCCCTACCAAACAATAGCGGTTCCATTTATATTCTTGGAGATACATTCTAGCATGTCTAGTGGGACCTCACATATAATTTCATGCTAGTTTTTTTCCCATTTAGAGTTCTCTTATCTAACTCCCCTCTATTAGATGTTAGGATTTACTTTCATTAGTGTTTTGAATCTCACCTTGGTTATTTTATCCTACTTTATTTCTATGTCATTCTCCCTATTGGTTCTCCATTAGTCTAATTTGTTTTGTCTTATATGTTGCTCTTGCTTCATTACATCCATGGTTAGTCTCTCACCCTTGGGATGCCAATCCCATCAGATTTAGGGTCTCATCCCTTATTTCAATCGTGAGTATCCATGGATATAATATAATGCCATAGACACCATAGGATCTAAGAGGTTCTATCAACCTATTATGATGGTGTAGACCCTTTCTCATTATAAAGGGAATAATATTGGTAGATCTATAACCAATAGAATTGGTCTCCTTTTTACCAGTCTAAGCTTCATTCATCTAAGGATGTTTTATCGTAGCCTCATGTTGCATCTCATTTACCCATTCAAGGTGATGAGGATCCCCTTACGCAAATAGACTTGATGAGCTATGTGTAATTATTGATGATTTCCATAGACACATTCAAGTGAATGAAGTGCACTTCTCCCCCTAGGAGTCAATGACATGCTTGTTTCTAAGACAAAGCTCACACCCACTTCGTTTCAAGTGACTCAACTAGTTATCACATGAGTTCCCCACCTCTCTCTCGATATGAGACTTTGTAGAATGAACACTCTCATATCCATGATATGGGTTATAGGTATTCTAACTCAGTGAGGTATCCCCATCATGGGTAGTACTTCCATCCTCCTATCCTTTCCTTTAGAGTTTCAGATGAGTGTGTTGATTTTGATCATCACCTTCAAACTATAGATCCATGGGATACCTATTAGAAGCATATACACCCACCAATTAACCCTAATTTTATGACATATGATCAATACCATGGGGAATTTGGTCATCATAATTACTTCCATGTATATGACATGTATTCCCATAATCCTTGTGAGGAACATTACCCAGCCCATGATAGAGATGATTTCCACCATGAGAATCCTTCCTATTAGGAGTCACCTCGACATCATCCTCTCCATGGTCATGGTAATGATGGTGCATATGGGCATAAGAAACATCATTACCATCATAATCTCCCTCTAATATCTCATCACCAACTCTTTATCAACTATTCTTATGAGGATATTTGTTAGAATCCTCTAGTCACTTAAGTGCATGTTATTCCCCTTCCTAATCCTATCCATGAACTACCTAAGTTTAATGGGAATCAAGAATCTAATCCCATAGATCATATTATGGAATTCATGATGGTATGTATTTATTAGGAATAGGATGCAGTCATGATGTTCAAGCACTTAGCTCATTCTCTACAAGATGAAGCTCTTATCTAGTTTTAGAATTTATCTCCATAATCTTTCTAGTTTCTAACTCCTTCTAAATGATTTAATCTAATACTTTGATATCTCTAGACCCTTTAACCTTAACATTAAATCACTCATCTACATGGAATGAGACAAGGATGAATCAAACTTTTATTTTGTGCATAGATGGTGTTCAACCATTTGTATGTGTAAAATAAGGTTCTTATATGACTAGGTTCATTATATGTTCATGTGAGCATTGAGGCAGGAGGTTCACCTTGAGGTTATCAGGCATGACCCCACATTGAATGATGAATCTATTAATGAGTGTTTCAATATTGAAGTATTTTAGGTGCATGTGATCATGTATCCAATACCTTCCCAAAAGTCATCCTCTTCATATGATCATAATCATAATGTGACTGGTGATGGTATTACTAATTCTCGTCCTGAGAATAAGGACAGGAAGGAAAAACATGAGGTGAATACTTTGAGTAATAATCTAACTAAAAATAAGGATTCAAAATCAAGTATAATAAAACAATGGATGTTGTTTCCCTATTATCCCACCAAGTTTTGTAATTACCACTAGATGAAGAGGCACAATCATGCCAATTATGTCATCCAAAAGTCTGGTTTGTAAGCCTCACCTCCATCTCAGAGTTATCCTCTTGTGTATCCAAACCATAAGTTGAATGTGTTTAAATATCCTTTGCCTAATCATGACAAGGAGAAGAAGAAGAATAAAAATAATAAATCAAAGGCCAAGGCCCCTCATTCTCCTTCTTGATCTTCCACCTCTTCTAACTCCTCTTCCCAGGCTGACCCAAGAGGGAAATCTAAGTGTGAGAGTAGCAAGGTCATTACTAATATTGAAATAGCCTCTACTAAGTATGAGTTCTTTGTCAACACACACTCTAGTTGGGCCACTGACCTTATTGGAGAGACTAGTGGTGTTTGGCCTCCCATTTAGCCCATGGGGGTAAGGAACCCTAAAGTCAAATTTAAATTTTAACATAACATCTCTCCCTAGGCTAGACAACATCCTTACTCCATCATATGTGAGTTATAGTGAATCTCAGCTGGGATCTCCATTTGGGACCTTATTCAATTTTACTCAAAGCAAAGTGGCCTCATCTTTGATGAGCTTGGTCTATCTTATGAGGGTTGACTATAGGATGATGTTGAAGTTTTGTTCAACTTCAATGCAATCAAGGACCCTTATTTTCTCATCTTATCTTTTGACCCCACCTCTTTGTCAGATGCTTCAATTATTTCAAAAAGGGCTCAATTCCCTTTATATATTGATATCTCCATTGATGATTTCCAGTCAAGTATTACATTGTTGATTAAGGATCTAAATTGAATATCATGCCCCTATGTGTGTTCAATGAGATTGGGATTATCCAAAATAATATTTCTAATTCTCACCATAACTTTGTTAGTTTCAAAAAAAACATAATTACATCAATGGGGAATGTGAATCTCTAGGTCAAGCTTGGCCCCAAGATTTTTATGATCGAGTTTTGTTTGTTAGACATTGATATTTCATACAACATGATTTTTGGCCATCCTTAGACTGCTATCATGCATGTCATCATGTTGGCCAAGTTATACATGGTTTAGTTCATGTATGAAGTTAAGGTTCATACCTTTGAGGCTAACCCAAATCCCTAGGAATTAATATATGCAAAGATAAATCCCTCAGTGAAGGCTTTGGCTATCTCCTCATGAGGATGTATAGATTCTCATACACCCCCTATTCATGAGTCTCATTTTCTCAAGGATGAACATTGTGATCTAGTTGAGTACCAATCAATTTTCATTCCTTTATAGTCTATCACACATCGACTGATTCCATCTTATAATCTATGATGCTAGGCCAAATCATCTCTCTTCATACACCTCTATAAGATGTCTCCCTAGACATTGAGCTTCCCCTTATGTTTCACTTTTCCATTAGAGTATAGGCTCTCTCAATGCATATCCCATTGAGACCGATAGAGTAGATGAATCCAATATCAAGTGTTATTTCATTCATGTTAACATAATATCTATTCAAGGAGAAAAAGGCTTACACTAAGCTCATGCAGGCCTATCTTAAGCATAATTATCCCCTTGATCATCTTGATTTGGAGATCTCTCTCACTGATGGCCCAACCCCTGACATTCCTATTGTGAATGTCCTCATGGTTGAACCTAAAGTGTTATATCAATCACTCCCTCCTACACCTAAGTATTTCAAGGAAGAAAATGTTATGGATATTGAACGATCCATAAACATCAACCTTAGCACTTTAATAAGTCCAAATATAGTTAAGATCAATGTTAGCCTTATTCCAAAGGAACAAGAAGTTTTGGTCACCTTATTTCATGATTTTTTGGATGTATTCACCTAGGAATACATTGATATGAAGGGTATGGATCCCAACATTATTGCCTATAACCTAGTTATGGATGATGGGACCTAGCCCATTCACCAAAAGTAATGACCAATGGTAGTTAAAGTCTCTCAGCTAGTCAAGGTTGAGACTGAGAAACTCATCTAAGTTGGTTTCATCCAAGCTATTGACTACCCCTAATGAGTGTCCAACATTTTTCCTATTCTCAATAAGAATGGAGCTATTTTATTGTGTTTGGGAAACTAGGGTTAGTTTCTAAAAAATAAATGAGCTCAATTAAGGGGTAAAATATAGTCAAGTATAGTAAAACATAGATTTATACCAATTTGACCAAATTAATTACACAAGGAAAGTAAATGACTTATCTAGGCAAAATAGTCATCTATAGGTTCTAAAATAGTCTAAAAATAGTCAATAATAAAGATTCATTTCTATATTTGAAACTCAAAACTGATCTAAAGAGGAGCATTGAGTTTGGATAGGATCACCTATCACTATTATCTAGATAGGAGTGCCTATCACTATCATCTTGACAAGAGCATTCATCCTTATTATCTAATTTTGGCATTATTATTTGTTCTGATTTATGATTCTAGATTCTGATGTAGTTTAATTTTGAAGTCCTATAGGTGTCCTTATTTCTTTATGATTGCATGTTTGTACCACTATATGACCTATTTTATTCTTAAACCTTAGGTCTACCTACACACATCAAAAAAAACATATCAACAATCAAAAGGAAAAAATTGGGTTAGGGGAAGTATGATCACATGATCTATAGCCCTTGTTATCCTAATCACTACCTACATTAACCCTCTAGCTAGGGTCTCAGATCAAATGTAGTTATCCCTTAGGGAATGTGCATAATCAACATGCATGGTAGATGCAAGAATGCACTTTCACCTAGGCCCTTCCTTGATCAAGCATGATAATCTATGTGTGATGCATAATTTTGAGTTATATTATTGATTGATTGTAATTATTTAGTGTGCTAAAGTAGTAAGTGCTAGATATAAAATGCCTTATGAAGTCCTTTATATAGGAGATTCTTTATTTTCAATTTTGTAGATGTATTCACATCAACCAAAATCAAAAAGATAAATAAAACTTGAGGGGATAAAAAGGGTTTTAGACATGTTAATATTTGAAAAATGATCATTAGACAACAACTCAGGGAGGATAGGAGCATCGAGTACTATATTCCACCAAAATTCTATTATCTAAGACTTAGAAAAATAGGCTGAGACTAACACAAGCTAAGTCTGGGGGTATCTAGGGGTATAGATTAGTTGACTTAGATAATGAAAAGGTGAAAAAATAAAGAAACAAGACCAAGAAAAAGAAAATAAACACATGGATAGTGCAAATAAGGCTTATATTTTCTAATCATAGTCTCCGATGAAGAGGATTGTGAAAAGACATGATATGTGTGGTTGCTTGACCAATTTAGGGTGTATACATTTACCCCCCTTTTTTTCTAGTGATGAAATGAAATGAAATAATATAGTAAAAGAAAGAAGAAGAAAATGCATACCTAAACCTACATGTGTGGAGGTGAATGTGCTACAAGGGTCCAACTCACTTCCTAGCCAGGGAAGTGGATGGAGAGATGAATAGTGCCCAGAGAGAGAAGGAATACATGGAGTAGATTCCCCATGTACTAAATATAAATGTGGAATCCATGTATCATGGAGGAGGGTAATGCTTGACCCTATACTAAATCTGACTAAAGATGAGGAATGCTTGGAGGCTCAAAACCAATGTCTATCCTCTATTACACATAAACTCATGTAATCTAGATATATGTATAAAATTTATATGTTATGAATATAAAAATATATCATGCCCCCCTTTAAATATTTGAACTATAACTAAGAAGTGATCGAAGCCGAAAACCAATGTCTATCCTCTATCTTACACAAACTACTGTAGATGGTTGTGCGGTCCAAATTCAATACAATTGGGTGTAATCTAAAAATTTGGTCAATTTACAAGAATATAATGGCATGTCTTACCATTCCATCTATATAATCCTAAGTGACGAAGAATATGAACATCTATGCCATGGCCCAAAATCTAGTATGTGAGTGATGCATTTACACAATCTAGTAATATATACAACCACATATGATATGACATATCTTTCCATGCCTCATGTACAAAAATAGAGACCAAAACACTATGCTCTTTACTATACCTAGAGTTTGCTATCTGATTCTATAACTATGTCAAGTTGTATGAAGCTATGTGTGTGAGATGTGTAACATGTACATGCCCCTAGATCTAGTATCTGAGTTTGTATTTATATCAAAATCACTATGAATCCATATAATATAAACCATTGTATCTAAATAGTCTATGTATCTATAAAGTGAAGGTATATCCCTCTGAATGTCCTAAGTAATGTTGAGTGACCCACATAATTTGAGTCACTATATATCTTGACCAATCTGAGTTGAATATGATAATTTGAATGTTGGATGTGTAAGAACCATGGTATATCCACTTATGAGAGTGGATAGGTATGATGGGTAAGTGTAGAAATATAAATTAGATTGATTCTTGATTAATTTGTGCATTGAATAGGTTGATATTTTGAGCTCTGGAGAAAAAAAAATGTCAAGGATAAGAGCACCTTTTATGACCTAGTTCAAATAGCTGGTGGCGATGTGACCTTGGTAAGTAGCTCAAATGCTTGGTTTTTGTTATCTTTTAGGCATATTTTGGTGTATTTGTGGGCTTAAAAGTGGCTTAGGAATTTTTTTATATTTTTGGTACTCCTTTATTATAGTTTAGTTCTCCTATCTAGGGCTTCAATGCTCCTATCCTTTTGGGGCATTCCTATCCAGCGTTATTGTCCTTACTACAACATTAGTGTCCAAGAGGCAAAATTTTCTATGATGCTACTTTACGATTTACTATTGTGTTGGCTTGGATTTTGACTTGGTATTTTTTATTGATAGATGTGATGCTTTTGGTGATGTAGGGTGAGGTATGGATGAGAGAGTTCTACATAGGTTGGGCGATGGAGACATTGAGGCTACTAACACTATATATTGATGAGAGAGTGGTTATGGATAGGGTGGGGTTGGGCCACATGTGTGACCTAGGTATAGTGTAGTGGGACCAATATCTGATGACTACCTTATGCAAGAGGTGGAATGTAGATACATGTGATTTATGGCTTCCTATAGGGGAGATGACTGTGACTTTGGATGATTTGTATCATATAGTACATTTACAAGTTAGTGGGTAGTAATTGATAGTACAAGATGACATGGGTACTAATGCAATTAATCGTGCATCTTTGTACTTTACTATTGTGCCCTTAAGTACACATTTGAGAGGTAGTGATAGTGATGTGCTACTATCAATCATTGTATAGTCTAATGTTCCATGCTTACAGAAGTTGTTGGTTATTTATTTGGCATCTTTTGTTGTTATGGATGGGAGTGAAGTATTTATTGCATATAGGATGCACAAGATTTTGCAAAGTGTGGAGGTATATGGCACTATATTCTCATGGGGTAGGACTATGTTATCCCACCTACATAGGGACCTCTATAAGTTTACATAGGATTTATTTAGTGGTGGGGTGAGTGTGGCAACCTTATTGTATTGTTGGGCCTATGAGAACATAGCAGTTATGTGGTTGATTAGATTACCAAGGGCAAAGTGGGCACCTCTAAAACTATTCAGGGAATGGTGGATGAGCATAATAGATATCCTATCCCATGGGATGGACCATTATAGGTAGTTTTTAGATACATTAGTGGTTGGTGACATCATATTGAGGCCTTGTAGAGGATTTATTAGGTGGGTAGAGGATGGAGTAGAACTGTGATACATGAGGGTTAGATATTGGATACATGACCATTAGGGTGGAGTATATGAGTGATTTTAGTATGATCACATTACTAGATAATTTCGGGTACCAAAATATGTGCCCCAAGTAGCATGGGTATGGGTGAGGAGTGCATGAGCATCTATAAGAGTAAGAGCTCATGTGAGGCCTACTAAGGCTGAGCTTGCACCATTACCTTTAAATGAAAGGGATGTGGTCATAGATATTATATATATGGATGAAGTTAGATGTAAAAATGCATATAACACATGGTGGGTTAGGTACTTATGGGATCTATTGTACCCTATTGATGTAGGGGATGCTCCAAAGTATGAGGATCCTAAGGTGATCCCAATGATGGGAGGTAAGTAGTGATAACATTTAAACTATGTATAAATTTGTGATTTTAGTTTGATTCAAAGTATGTAGATAATGTAGTGTCATAATTTATACACAAGTGAAGTGGGAGTTGCTCAAGATGGAGCACAAGCTAGGGTAAGAGGTGAAGATGATGATTACTAAGAGGTAGTAATAGAGTCAACACTCCAAGAGATCACATAACATGTACCTAATGATGCATTGGAGGAGGGATTGATAGAGAAATAAATGGTCATGACTAGTATCCATGACCATCTATTTGATAGGGTTACTATAGTGATAGCTACATATGTTAGGGTAGTAGGAGAGAGAGACAAGTTAAGAGTTGAACTGGATAGGCATAGGATGACCCCACTTGATTTTGGATTTTTTAGTATGATTATCATGGATGGGTATATAAATATTAAAAGATGATATGAAAACTTGTGTGAGGATCATGGCTAGCTACTGGAGTGAGAGAGTCATCACAAGAGGCATGTAGTAGTTTGAGGAGGTGCAGGGCCATCAAGTACTAGGGTAGATTATGAGACTGGCACTTATGGAGAGACTAAGACTGAGAGTAAGGGACTAATGCCCATTCATGACTAATTATACTTGATACTAGTGTATATGTATTTAAAACTCATTATATATATGGATACTTGTTTGCTTTTTAATCATGCATATTATGTTTATGGAATTTAGAGCATATTAGTATATTTGTTGCAAATGGTTGATTAGAAATACATGATTTGGCATTAATGTTGAGGTTGCATATGATTGGTAAAATGGTATTTGGGATGTGATTTAATTGTTGTTGATAATTTCAAGTGTGATGCTAGTTTTGATTTTGAATCATATGTGAGTTTAAAACTTTGTTCTTTTGTAATTGGTAAATTGATTTAATAAAGTGAATTAGTTTAAGATTGGTAAAATAGGATATTGGGAAGATCTAGATTTGGATAGTTTATTTTGGGTAGGGATGGTTATTTGGAACTAAGAATGTTAGCTTTTAGTATAAGGGGATGTAAGATATCACTCTATGCATATCAGCCCCATGGCTACTATATCACTATCTAAACCCTGATGGGCAATTAAAAAAGTGGCCATACTACTCATGTTGTGTAGGAACATGCCCTGTATCTGATGCTATATATGGTGCACTAATTATAGTTGTACATGGAGAATATTGAAGACACAAGCTCAATGAATGTGTAATTGAAATTGGGTGCTATGAAGGAAGCTCATCTATCTGTAATAATAGTGGATTGCTATGTGAAATAACACCCTATGACCTTTATTGTGATGCATATGATTGAGCAATAGATTAAGATGGAATTATAACTTATGATGGGGGCTTGTATAATCTAAATCATTATGGGTTGCTACATGAAATAGGTCCCTAAGAACTTGATTTTAGTGAATATCTATCTAGAGCAGTACTCTATGATATGGGTTCATCTAATATTAATTGTAGCGGGTTGCTACATGAGATAAGACCCTAAAAATTCTAGTGTTGTGCCTATGACTATGATGGATATGTATATGGAACTACAATATGTACTCCATAGACTACACTTCTATATGTAGGTTGCTCTTATTATACTAGTATCCAAACCCTCTAAGTAGGTGGGATGGGAGATCTCTTATGAGGCTTTGTCCTAGAAACTACATTACTCTCATAATGAGTAACCAATGATTCCTATGAAGGAATGTCCTGGGATGACTCAGTAGTGGAGGAATGAGGTCTATTGATCCATGATGGAGGAGATCTCAATGACCTTAGTGTGAATGCTATGATATCATTATAAATGCATCTATCAATGTAGTCCCTAAGTCCATAACAATTATTGTCTCTATGTCCAGAGATATGATGATAGTTACAAAAGGGGTGATGTAGATATCTATGTAAGAGATGTGGATCTCAACGATGAGTAAAAGGCAATGTGATTAACCTCCTATCAAGTAGTGTTGATAATATGACATATGGGCTATCCCATTCTAAATAAAATTGTAGTAGTTCCCTACTATTATTCTTTGTAGTGCATATTGTAGGTGGTGATATGGAAACTAGCTCTTTATTCTTAACTATTTAATTTTTTGGATATGGTATCCTATCTTATTTAGGACATGGTGGATGCTATGTCCTAGGATTTATAGATGGAGGTAATGCTATGAAATCCAAATTAAGTTGATCAACTGAATCTAACTTAATCAATCCTGAATTCTTCTCCAAGGATACAACTATATAACATAAGTGCCTAAAAGAGGACTTTGTCTGATATAATATATGCTTTAAGAGGGGTTGTTGAAGCTCCTTAATAAATATATGTTGGACCTATAAATCTATTGCTTTATAGATCAAGCATTATATGCAAGTCCTAAATCATAAGATATAATCATTAATTGGCCCTAAAGGATTCTCATGAAATGCTGCAAGTTTCTCATATGTAATATGAGGGCCCATGTTTGATATGTAATATCTAAGAAATATCTCCTCTAAGTCATCATATGTATACAAGGAACCAATAGAGATTATATGTAAAAACCAATTATGTGCATTACCCACTAATGTTTGCTGAAATAACTTAATTAGAATCAAAGGACTTGCATGAGATGGTAAAGCCTTCCAAAAGGCTTTAAAGTGTACTAATAGATTTCTAGTTCCATCAAATTGAGGCAATTATGGTATCTATAAGTGATTAGGTAATGAAGCTTTGACAAATGTCTTTGGAAAAGGGTTACCATGCAAGTCGTTGGCATCCATCCAAGACTTATAAGCCTTATTTTCCAAAGTAAGGAGATGTACATGGTGTTGTAATTCACCAACTGCATGCATCAAATAAATAATCTCTTGAGATGATATATTAGTATCTTGAAGTGGTTAATTTAAATGTTTAATTTGATCATTTATTTTAACCATGGGAATGTTACATTTAAAAATTGGATCATAGAGAGGGTGTGTGCTCACTTGAACCTTTAGAGGAACAGTAACTTAGACCTTAGTAGAGGGATGTGGGATACCATTCTCTTTGAGTGGAGAGTGAGAAATATGTGCTACTGTAGTAGGGGGTGGCTTGGGATATTCATTGGTATCTTTATTATTTAGTGAATCACATTTTAATTGAATAGAAGATGTGATGTTATCATTGATATGTGAATCATTTGAAATAGAATCATGCATAAAATAGAAGCAACATTTTGTAATGCATTATGTTTGAGAGAAGGATTGATAGAAGATTTAGAAGCATGCGATGCATTTTATTCTTCACTATATGCATAATAGTCATCATTATTCCATGCATTATTACAACTAGAATTTTGTTCATTTGAAAGAGAAGAAGTAGAAGTATCACTTTCATATTCATTCTCTTTGTCATATTAATTTTAATGATCACTATCATACTCATTATCACTTCTAATATCACTATGGAGAGGGGTAAGAGAAGATGTTAATTATTTTCTAATATGCAATATATTATCATGTGAAATTGGAATACTATGTGTATCTATGTTATCCTTGAATGGAGTGCAAGTATTATTTTCATTTATAATATAAAATGTAAGAGTAAGAGAGTTATCATTTAGACATTATTTTGTCATTATTTGAGATTAAAAAGTAGTGTTAAGAACATGAGATGGATAGTTTGACTTATGCATTGGAAATTTCTGTCTATTTCATTTATATTATTGTAATTTGAACATAGAAATAGTAAAAGAGAGGGAGAAACTAGGTTCAAATGCAAGCAATTTGGGGTTCCCTTAGAATTTCATGACTAATTTGTACATTTTATGTATTGTGCATATGAGAATGATGTGAAAATTAACCTTCCCATTTATCAAAATTATTTTCTTTGGAAGAGGGAAGAAAGGAGACAGGTTTCAGAGAAGAAGATGCATCTACTTTTTATTCACTATCACTATCATATGCATCATCATATTCCTCTTTACAATAATAGTAATTGTATTGATTGTAAATGGTATCATTTTAATCATTTTTGGCTAATGTGAAATTTTGCAAATTTTTCCATTCATTGTCATAATTATGAGAAAAATTTAGAAATTTATCTATAGATGAGAGGGAAGAAGTGCCTTAGTGGCCATTTTGTTGTGTTCACCAAAGAGAGTATGGAAAAGTACTATTAAGAAAATAAATTCAAGAATGAATACTAACATATGGATTTTCAAAATATTTTTGACACTTCAAACAATTTATAAAAATTCCAAAAAAAATTATTTAAAAATTGTAAGGGAGGAAGGCTTGGGGTTTTAGGACCTAGTTTGGAAATCTAGGGTTTTGGGTTGGAGTTTTAGAATTTAAAATTATTGCAATAATTTGAATTATAAAATAAATTTGAATAAAACAAATGTAAAAACAATTATACAAAAATCAGAATTTTGAAATTTAATTTTTGCACAAAAATGTGAAGGAAAACCCTAGGGGTACCTAAAGTTTTAATATTTGTTCGAATTAAGTTGGGTTTACCAAATCTTTTATTGTGTTTGGGAAAATAGGGATAATTTTTTAAAAATAAATGGATTGGATTAAGGGGTAAAATATAGTCAAGTGAAATAAAACACAAATTTATACCAATTTGACCAAATTAATTACATGGGGAAAATAAATGACTTATCTAGGCAAAATATTCATCTACAGGTTTCAGAATAGTCTAAAAAGAGTCAAGAATAGTCAAGAATAAGGATTTGTTTCTAGATTTTCAACTCAATTTTTATTTGGATAGGAGCACTAAGTTTGGATAGGAGTACCCATCACTATTATCTAAATAAGTGCATTTGTCACTATTGTCTGATTCTAATTTTATTGTCCATTTCAATTTTTGATTCTAGATTCTAGTACAGTCTAATTTTAGAGTCTTATAGGTGTCCTTTTTTCTTTGTGATCACTTATCCATGCTATTGTATGACCCATTTTATTCTAAAACCTGAGGTTTACCTACACATATGAAATAAAAAAACATATCAAAATCCAAAAGGGAATAAATTGGGTTAGGGGAAGTATGATCACATGATCTAGAACCCATTCTATCCTGATTGTTACCTACATTAACCCTCAAGCTAGGGTCTTAGAACAAATGTAGTTATCCTTTAGGGAACCTAAAAAATAAATACACATTGTAGATGTAAGAATGAACTTTCACCTAGGCTCTTCCTTGATCAAGCATGCAAATCTATGTGTGATGCAAAATTTTGAGTGATACTATTGACTGATTTTAATTATTTAATGTGCCAAAGTAGTAAGTGCTAGATATAAAATGCCTTGTGAAGTCCTTTATTTAGGAGAATCTTTATTTTGAATTTGGGATCTTTATTCACATCAAACAACATCAAAAAGATAAATAACACTTAAGGGAGGGGCTAAGAAGGGTTCAAGACTCATTAATCTTTTAAAAATGATATTAGACTATAGTGCCAAGGAGGATAGGAGAACTAGGAATTTTAGTCCATCAGAATTCTATTATTTAGGACTCAAAAAAATAGGTTGGGACTAACACAATCCAAGTATAAGGATCTCCAGGGGTATAGATCAATTGACTAAGATAAGAGAAAGGTGACAATAGTGAGAAACATGACCAAGATAAGGAAAAAAAATAATGGCTAGTGTGAACAACGATTGTATCCTCTAGTCAGATTCTCTTATGAAGAGGACTATGAAAAGACATGATATGTGTGGTTGTTTGACAACTTTAAGTTGTATACAGGAGTAGTTTGGATCTGTATGGACTTTTATGATCTCAATATGGCTTGCCCAAAGGATAATTTTACTACTCTTTTGATCAACCAGATTGTTGATTCCACTAGTGGTTTTGAGATCATGTCCCTCATGGATGGAATCTCAGGGTATAACCAAATCTAGATTTCACCCAAATACTAACATAAGATGACATTCACTACCTCATGAGGTAACTATTTATTATGTTGTCATGCCTTTTTGTCTAAGGAACATTGGGGCCATGTATCAACATGTCATGACCCATGTTTTATATGACCTCGTCCATAATATTATTGAATACTATGTCGATAATCTCCTCAACAAATCCCAAAAGTAGGATGAGCATGTGTGAGACCTTAAGATCATATTTGAGCATATCAGAGAGTATCACATCAGCCTTAACCCCAAGAAGTGTATTTTTGGCATCTCAACTAGAAAGCTTCTTAGCTTCCTTATTTTAAAAAGGGGAATTAAGGTGGATCTTGAGAAGATAAAGGTGATCTTTGAAATTCCTCCCTCATGCAACCTCATTTAGTTTCAGTCCTTCCTAATAAGGATCAACTTTCTTAGATGTTTCCTAGAGGATTATGCTTAAAAATACATACCCTCCACACATCTCCTATGTAATAACACACCATTCTTATGGTATTATAAATTCCAAGTAGATTTTTAGGAATTAAACCACATGCTTCATAATGATCCCATCCTTATGGTACCCATTAAGGGTCATGAGTTCATATTATACACTTCTATCATTAATCTTTCCATTATGGGCATGTTATGTCAAAAGGACAATGTTGGCAGAGATAGTTGTTTACTACATATCTTACATGCTAGTTGGACCTAAGCTCAACTATTATCTTTTTGAGTGATAGTGCCTCTACCTCATCTTCACCATGAATAAGTTAAGACATTACATGTTGGGCCAAACCACTAATGTGATTGTCCATTCCAATCCACTCCACTATCTTCTTAGAAAGATAGATCTTTCTGGCTAGACTATGAGGTGGATCATTATTATTTAGGAGTTTGACCTCTAAATTTTCAAATAGAAGTCCATCAAGGGTTTTTATATAGGTGAGAAACTTAATAAGTTCCTACTACCTAATCCTAGTATGGAACTAGTTGATGATGCCTTTCTTAATGACATGGTCTACTCGATCGATCATGCTAAGGTTTATATGTGTGATTGGTATTAGGATATCATCCATTACCTTGAGACCTAATCTTATCCCATCTGTGCTCCTTCATAGAAATTTTATTATATCTATACGCTCACCATTTTCTATGTTATCATTGGTGGCATATTGTTCAAGATGGGTCTCAATGGTGTGTTGATGTAGTGACTCACCCACAAAGATACTCCTCTCACATTGGAGGAGTCTCAAAAGAGTGTTTGTGGTGGCCACCTAGGAGGGAAAGACATCACTCAGTGTATTATTAGGATGGGCTATTACTGGCCCACTCTTTTTAAGGATGTAGTCTAATATGCCAAGAAGTGTAAGATATGTGAAGTCACTGGGGATGCCATTAATGCCCCTCCAGGCTTATTACACTCTATTTCTTCCCCTTGGCCCTTCTCAATTTGGAATCTCAACTTCATCGATGAGTTAAAACCCACCTCTTCTTATGACCATCACTAGTTCATCATAGCCACTAAATATTTTATGAAGTGGGTTGAGGCCATTCCTCTTAGCAACATGTGTGGGAAGACCATCACCAATTTTGTCTTGAACTAGTTTATTTGTAGGTTTAGAGTCCCCATTGTGATTATGGTAGACAATATCTCATGCTTCTAAAGCCCCAAGATGCGTGAGCTCATTGAATGCTTTAGGTTCAAGATTCACTTATCATCTACCCATTACCCTTAGGGAAATGGGCAAGAATAATCTTCAAATAAAAATTTGAAGAAGATGTTTATCTATACCATTGCCTAGTATAAGAGGGACTAACATCTCATGCTCTATCTTGCCCTTTGGGCCTTTCAAACTAGATTCTGAATGGCCATGGGTGTAACCCCATTATCTCTTATGTATGGGTCCAAACATGTTCTTCCCTTAGAGGTATTAATCCCTTCATTGTGGGTTAATACATTTGGATCTCTTTTGGATGAGGAAGAATGTGCCACTCACATTTCTAAGCTTAATAAATTAGATGAGTGATGTTTGGATGCTCTTGAGCATAATTGTGCTTGCTAACACCATCAATGCCACCAATTTGATTATTTTGTGTGACCTCATCAATTCAAGATAGGTGAGATGGTCCTCAAATTTGATAAAGAGCATTGTAAGAAGAGAAAACTTATGCACAAGTGGTTTGGCCCTTTTATTATCATTACCTCTCTATAAAATGGGGCTTATCATCTCTTGACCCTCAAAAGCAAGACCCTATGACACCTAATCAATGGGTTCTTCCTTAAGATATTTCATGTCTAAGGCCCACATGGCCCTCTAAAAAATTTGCCTATGGTGGTAAGGCAAACCTTTCCTCTCTTTTAGAACAACTAACATCTGTGTTGCTTGTATATGTGTGTGTATATGTATTAGTTCCTACTATATAATCAAATGTATATAGTAGTGTATATTAGATGAAACATACACATCACACACAAAATCATATACACACATGTGCTATTAATGAGAAATAACTATATGTATAACAAAAAATGTATGTTGTTTATCTAGGTACATCACATGGCTTCCTCTGAGCTTGGGCTCATAGTCTCCAAAATTACCATGTGCATGGCTATACATATGATACTATCCAAATAAACCTATGATTAGGATAAAAAAATGGTAGTCATGTCTCTATTGGAGAGCTTGATCTTTTCCTAGTGACTAGTTGAGCCACCATCTACTCCAGGTCTACCAGTCGATCTACCCCATCTCTTAACACATCCACTTTTCTCATCTGCTCTCGAGGTAGCTCATCCCAAAATTGATCTATCTTAGCCTCTACTATAGATAGTCATTCCTTGGCTCATGTTATAGCCATATCATTCTATGTTGTATCTATCTCTAGTTATGCCATGATTGCCTTGTACTATGCTGACTCTACCTCTAGTTATGGTATCTACTGTTGTGCCCTTACTAGCATGAGTGAGGCTCATGTACTGACCCACCTAAAGCAAGTATGTGGCTATAAACCCACTAGTAGATGTGGCACCCACTCCATCAGTGGTACCATCACTACATTAGGGAATAGTTACCTTAGTAGTAGATCCACCTAGGGTCCAATCTAGCTATGTTGGTCCCCTAAGCACACATGTAGAGCACATATGTTAGTCACATATCACCTCTCATTAAACATGATTACCAATATAAAGTGCTATTTATAAAAAACACTTGTATTACCTAGTAGTGATGATGGCCTCTATGACCCTCCTACAAGTCATGTTCCTCCTAGTCATGGTGGTTCTCATCATGGTTCTCTTTCTCCACCACTACCCCTCACTCTATCTTAGCTAACTGATGTGCTTAACCCTAGTTGGTCTAGGTTGTGCCTATCTCTCCCATGCTACTAGAACCTATCTCCCTAGATGGTGGTATAGCCCCTATGGACCCTGAATCTCCTCTTATCCCACATAGGTCTCTACTCCTACATCCTCAAGACATACCATGGAACTATAGGGATCATGGGCATATATGTCTTCTACATATGGATCTAAACTAGTTTGTATAGGCTCATCCCTATTTATGAACCATACATCACATGGCATGTCCTCCTCAAGTGTAGGGTATGCATCACTACCCCATAGTGTCCTTGACCATTTTAGTGGGAGCCTCTCATAAGCCCACAACATGATTAAACTAGGTTATGTCAATATGCTTGCCCTTGTATACCAGATATAATCTAGCTATTGGTATAGTATGCCTAAGATATAATAGCCCTAGGCATATATATGTCATCCCTCTATTCATTAGGCAATTCTTATCTAAGAAAGTGGTAGTCATCTTATACTCTAGATGGCATAGATCCACTTGACCATTGTCTCTACTATCACTATCTTAAGTGTGGGTATCCCTAGCAATAACTGTGTGATCTATACTCTATGGCTATTTTTCTGAGGATGGGGTCCCACCAAGTAGATCTTGGATACAACTATATCTTATAACTATGATAGATATATCTCCATGCTTATAGGCTCCACCTTATAGATTCAATATATGTCCTCAATGATGAAGATGGCCTCAAGCTTAGGCCCCAACTAGAACACATATTTCTCTAGTACCCATGTGGTGACCAATGCATTCACCAAGTCCATAGAGTAACATAATGAGGGAACATGTACTAATTTTCCAAGTTTTTCACTCCATAGGTGATCTTGGTCCTCCACAAGAAGAGCATCTACCTCCTCGACTAACCATGATGGGACACTCTCGTAGTTAGTCACCGTACATAGTCTATCTCTATGTGCTAGCCACTCCCTCACCTATGAAGCCTTTCCCTCCTCTAGTAAGCTAACTCCTTTGCATGTCTACACAAGTAAGCAAAAATTAAATGGATTAGCCTAATCACCATGCAATGTGAAAGATCAAATAAAAACAATCATTTTTATCTATCTATCTATCTATCTTATTTCCCCTTCGTTCTTACTATTTTGGCCCCTTTTGGGACCTCTCAGGCTCTTTCAAGTTCCCTAGGGCCTATCTTGGGGCCTCACTTCCCTGGGCCATAGCTTTCTAGGAAAACATATGGCTTGGTAGTGAGTTAGGCCATGGATTTTATAGCTTGGTTGTGCTTGATGTTGTGGTACCTTGAGGAGCCCTAAGGAGCCCTAAGGATCCCCATTTATCTTTCCATGGGGCATAATTTGACCTCTTATTTGTCCTAGTTTCTCCATCTTATCAAGATCATAATTTTGACTCCTTTTTTCACCTAATTCATCCATTTAATCATCTAGAATGATTCAAAATGCATTTAGGGCCTCCCAAACCCTAAAAATGAATAAAAATTACAAAATTTTTGCTTATAGGACTTACCCAAACCATCTTGTGCATCTATGGCATGCTTTCATGTCCTTGTTTACTCTGATTGGGCTTTAGTCCCTTGTGGGATATATTTTGTCTCTCTTAGAGTGAATAAAAGAGTGATAATGACTTAATTTTCTCTTTTTCTCCTCTTTTTTAGCCCTTTTTCTTGCTTTTCATGGGCCCTTTTTGGGTATTTTACCCATGTTCTCATTCCAGATCATGAAACCTCTATCTTAGGGGTTTTGGCACATTTTGAGCACATTAGTGGCCTATGTTTTTAATCTAAGGCTTCTTTGGGCCAACTCTAGCCCTATTTTAGTCATCAAGACCCCTTTTGAGTCCCCAATGGCCTCCTAGGCCTGTGCCTCATTTCATGGGCACCCAAGGATAGAAGTTAATTGTTATACTTATTTTAGTTAATCATTTCTCTACTTTTTCAGAGTTGATCCATTCTAACTCCCTCTATTTCTTGTTCATTGTGGTTAAGGTAGGGTTGTTAGGTGACTATAATGGTTTAATACTTATTCTAGTCTTGTTGACTAGTCTTCATCTTCTCAAAAATTCCTCCCACTTTCCCTTGTCACCTCTTTTCATGACTAGTGTTAGTCAACCACCTTGGTTATGGATCATTTTCATTATTTATTTTCTTCATGTAACTCACTTAAACCACCTTTATTTGAGATTGGATTTTGGTAGTTTTTAGTATTGCATCCTTGACCCCCATCATGGTGTACCTCTCACTAGTGATTCACATAGATGGTGGTAGTTAAGGAAACATAGGACTAGTAGTTGAAGATTGGGTTATTGATAATCCATGAGTCCATGAGTTTGTTGTATCTAGTTTCTTCCTTACCAATGAAATAAATAATGTCATTAAGTATCACATAATCATTATCACCTTGGTTGATGCCCATGAGTTAGGCATGTACTATGTGTAGTTATTATCTAACTCACTCTTAGCCATGTCTCAACTCAATGGTGTTTGGGCCATCCTTATCTCTTAGTTTCTCCCCCTCTTCTATGTTGTGCATGATTTGCTCTCCTTCTTCAAGGATGTCCAATTCACTTATATCCCTTATAGGGAGAACACTAGGGCTAATTCCTTAGTGAATGTCATTCTAGATAGTATGATTTGATTTGATGTCACTTATGTCCCGTATTTGTAGGAATTAGAGCTAGAATTAGAGTTCGATTTTTGATTATGTAGAATTTGCACTCTCACTCATTGATTGTGCCATCAACTTTGTATGCTACCATCCTTATCTAGTAAGTACAAGTAATATTTACTTTTATCTTTTCATTTCTTTCTTTCCTTTCATTTGGTGTGGTTTATAGGTATTGTACAACACTTCTTGTTCATTTAAACACCAACAACTTATACCATGAGGGCATATCTAATCATACTTCCTGTAACCCTACTCCTACCTATGATTACACATCATCTCACGTGAAAACTAATAACCTTGATTAGCCCAATTGGAGAAATTTACCACTTCTTTGGACCTTTCTCACATTATATCTTGATCCTTTACAAATCTATAGTCCATCTCAGCTCTTTTACACACTATATGAGCTCTCTAGGGACCCCTTAGGGCCCTTTCAAGAAATTATTGACCACCCTAGGTGGAATTTAAACTCAAGCCATGGCTTAAGCCACATTTTCCTTCACAAAATCTAAGGCCTAGGCTATAGCCTAGGCAAAAAATGTGAAAAATTGCCTTGTTTGGACCCAAATGGATAGAAATGACTAGTTTTTAGCTATTTGGTAGATTAGGGTCAAGATATATACCTCTTTCTCATTAATTTGAGTCTCTAAATTCAATATATCTTGCATTATTACTTTTATCCTCCCACTTGATCATCACACTAAAATCTTGGTTACCTCCTTGAATCTATCTTGGTTCTTACTTGACACAATAACTTTCATTATGATAGGGGATGCCCTACTTATCTAAAACTATTCTTGGTGATTCACATTGCTCTCTATAGTTTTCATGAAAATTTTAGGCTACTCCTTTCTCCCTCAAGACTCTATTTCACTTGTATCTTATGTTCCTTACATTGGCTCTTCTAGAGATTGGTAGCTTCTCCCTTACCTCTTTTATAACTGTTGGCTCTTAGTATAGACTTAGCTTACACACAACTTGGTCTTCATCCTCTCTTGACTCCTTGCTTGGAAAATTAGATGGTAGAAAGTCTTCACATCTATCTTGAGTTGGATATGATGGAAATTTGTTTTTCAAATTAAAACTCTTTATTTATTTATTGTAGTATACATGCTAGAGTTTGATTTTTTTTAGTGATTTAGCTATTTTATGCATTGTCTATAATAGTTTCTAAAGTTTAGACATCCATATATGGTTACAATATATTTTAATTAATTAAAATATTTAGCATTATATGTTATTCTTGCATTGGTAACATTTTCATTACATAGTAGGACTCTACATACTCAAAATGATCTATATAAGTTACTTGAGCAATCTCTCTTTCTTGCTAATCAATGACATTGCATTGTTAGAAAAAAATAGTGTTGAAAGTGAAAGATAACTCAAAACTATACTAGGCACGCTCTTTAACCCTTCCTTTAAAGTGTCTTTATTACTTAAAATAAGTTTCATTTGGTCTGAAAATGCCTTAGCTTTTAGATTTACATTTCATTTATTATCTCTCTTTATTTGGTATTGTTGTTTTTCCAATTCATGTGCAATCAATAGTCTTGTATTAGCTACTTGATTTACTATGGTTGGATCTGCTAGAGATATATGTGTCCGTTGTGTACTTTATTGTACTATCCCCAACCTATTTTAGAAGTCTATCTATAGCTTGGTGCAAGCTGACAAACCAGATAGCCACTATATATATCATGTAGCCCATTGAATCCCTAATATTTATAGCCTCTTAGTGGTTTACTTTATCACCTTGTGTACCCCCTGCCAACCACTAGTTGTTTCATTTAGATTCTTGGATCTATACTTCCCATGTCCCTTGTATTATGGCCCCTTGGCATATTTTGTGTGTCTCTTGTCTTTATATATATGCTTTCATGTATGCATCATGGACATAACACTTATTTCTTGACAATTACATTTACATATAGTTTATTATTCTATAAAGGACCTCATACATATCTAATTCCTCTTTGGGTGCCTTGGTGTACATCATTCCCCATCCCCATAGGTAGTTTATGTTGTCTAGATATTTTGTAGGCTAACAAAAGTACCTAAGAAGTCATGGGATTAAATACCCTTCATTTAATGGTGAAGCTCCCATATGCTTATGTATATTTACTTGTAATTATTCACATCTCTTAGTTATTCATATATTATATAGATTATAGGTAAGATATCTTATTTTTGGGGGTATTACTTTAATCACAAAGTTTATGAACCATGACAAGGTGATTTTGTAGCAAGTAACTATTTCAGAGAATGTGTAATGAAATTTTGGGAAATTAAGAATGAAAGACCTTTTATAACTTGTATTTCCACCCTTTGAGGATATTTCTCATCTCTCCTTATCCAAGTGGCATAATTCAAACACCTCTAAGCTTATGGGTAGCCTATGAATGAGGTGAATCTCTAGATATTGCTATCTCCCTTAATGTACCACTTTGGATCACTACTACACCTAGTATTTGGGGGGGAAAGGGAAAGATAAACCATGAAATAAAACTATCATAATGGAGATGATACAACAAATAATTTGATGAATTCCAACCAACTACATGTTACACATGAAACCAAGAGACTAATAAAACATACACTTCTCCAATCTGCATCTTCTCACATCAATATTACATTATGAGGTTAAGGATGAATTATTAGGATAAGAGGACTAGAAAAGAGGAATTTAATGGCACTAGTGAATAGACTAACTTACTCAACCTTGAAACTTCCTAGAACACTTCACATGCCCTAAAAGAAGAAGCTTTTTAACTCTAAATAGGATGAAAGAATGAGATGCTAAGGAAATCATAGTTATCACTAAGAAATATCAATCATCCAAGTAAAACACACTATAAAAAATCATTAATAGGAAAACATTATTAATATTATTGATCAAATGGTATACAAATGAAAAAGGATTCACAATACTCAGGTGGAGCATAAGTTACAATGGCAAAATGGCTAGTTATTATAGAACTTGAGAGAGAAAGGAGAAGAGAGAAGTTCAAGTTAGAAGGACACATTTTAAGCAAATAAAAAGAGTTAATTTTTCATGAGAATAGGATGTGTGATGAATCATGTAAGTTTAGGAGTAAGGGGCTCTCCAAGTCATGAAACTCTTACAAAGTGGCATGAAAGTTCTCATATTGGCTAAAAAAACTACCTTCATGATTTGGAACTATTTGAACATCATAAAACTGATTAGGGATGCATATAATTATTGGAATTAAGGGGAAGGATTTCAAACATGCATCTTAATGTGTTGGTTGTAGTCTTGGTCATCTGGAACCTTTCCAAAATGAGTTATCACCATCTATAGTCAAAATAACTCTTCTTTCATGCACCCTTCACACTTAGCTTCTAAAAAGGCATAAATTTTACATGAAATACATGGGAGGGAGTGAATGACACCTATCAAGGCCCTCCATGTCCTCAAAGGCATCAATCACACCTTAAAATCAGCTCACTTAAAGTTTTCCACCCTTCTCACTAGCTTGGTCACTATGTTAGTTTTGATTGGCTAAGATGAAGCAAATAGTTGTGAAACTTAGGATTTGTTATAATTCATAAAATTTAAATTTGGAGTTATCTTAATTCTTAATATTCCCTTCCATGTGATTGAATTCTCTTTTCACCTCTTGGAACTTGTGCAATGCATAAAACTATCAATAGAATCTTGTTTTATACTCTATATAATTTCATATAACTCATCCTGATGGGGAGTAAACTAAGAGATCCATATACAAGTTCCAATCACAATTTAAAACAAACTATGACATTAGAGCATCTATCTAACTCTATTTCTCTAATTAGGTCACTAATAAGGGTTTGCAAGGGTTTTGAGTACTTTAGGCTCTTAAGGTTTGTTCATAAAAATATTAAGTTGAAACTACCAAAAAATCTAACAAAAATATGTTAAAGGACCCTATTAACCTCCCTAAACTTCATATATCCTCATGTACAACTTTAAATGAGATGTGAGCATCTAAAGTTGCTTGCTTGAGCTCTCTTTACTATTCCTATAGGCTTGAAGTTCTCTTGAGCCCAAAGTTACATTAACATTAAACATTTTTTTCTTCCAAAAGATTTATCACCTCTATAGTGACCCAATAAACATGTCCAAATGAGTTATAGTACTTACCCAAGGCTGTAAACAAATTTGACCCCTCATTTGGCCTCTAGGCCTCACCATGCTTAGCAAGCTTGCTTTCAAACTTTGCGTTCTAGGTCATTAAATTTGAATTATTTGAATTTCATAATATTATAAATATATAAAATTACCTTAAAAACATGTTTCAATAGGGTGTAAATCTCACATAATGCTAAAATTGGATTTGACCTTTCATTTATACCTTAGGCCTAAACCCTGCCTAGTAAGCCTATCTGTACCTTTACAGGTTTAGACCTCCTTATTTAGATTTATAATTTTATTAAAGGTACCTTAAGTTTTTAAATATGTATCATAACCTCATAAACCTAATTTAAATTTTTAAACACTCCTAGCCTACCCTTTTTTCATTTTCCCCCAAAACCTGCCAATTTCACTTAAGGGGAGTGTCCTCTGTCTGAGACAAAATAGAGGACACTTCCCCTATTTGTCTAGACAAACAAGAATTTGGATGGGCCTATCTAATAAATGAGGATTATATGTAAAAAAATTATCCTTTAATCATGCCATTTACCCTTCAAAAGCTTTGAAAATTGAGATAGACTTAGAAAAGGCAAATTGTTTATATGGTTTCCTCATATAGATTGTGTGATACCTATCTAGAGCACTTTATCTACCTATTTAAAACTCATGAGGGTTACATGAGAATATTATAGTCATTATGAATGTGTTTTTATCTTTCCTATCACTTCAACTCTTCATATACTCCTTTCCATACCTAACTTCTTAAGACTATAAATATAAACCCTGACTATGTCTTATTCTTTTTGACACCACTCCTGTAGATGTCCTTCATGATTTGAATTTAGATACAATGTCTACACTCCATTTATAATCTCTTAGGATCATTTGATACTTTTTGGATTCAATTTTTCACATTTCCTAGTCTTTCTCCATCACATTGAACCCCAAACTTGTTCACTATTATCGCAGTCAAACACACTCAAATATGTTATGACTAGTATAAACATATCTCATCTACCAACTTAGGTTATTATATATCAAACCTCCATCTTGAACTATGTGCTATTATAATTAGTTTTAGGTGTGTATCTCTTTGTGAAAGGATAACTATATGTGCAAATAGGGTTAAGACATTACATATCAATTCCTCTTGATGGATTCTTAGATCATAAATGATTTTTATATGCGTATCAGTAGCTAAAACCTTTTAATCATGAAGGAATTATCCACTTACAACTTTGGGTTAAGATTTAAGGAGGAAGTATGGTTTTAGGTGGATGTTTTCAAGTAAAATGACCCATGTAGGTATGTATGGGAGACAAGAGATAGTACATTATCTTCTTTAGATGATATATTAGGTTATATATTTCAGTTGAACCATTTGGAATCACTATAATATATTGGCATGGTCTATATTTTTATCATTAGGTGTGAGGGATATTTTGGATCAAAATCATGAAGGTAATCATTGCTTAATTTTAGTGCACAAAAACACAACTTTGAGATCCTCAAAAGTCACTTTCCCTTAGTCACCTACTATCCAAACTTTTCAAAGTCATTTTTGTATGCAAGCGATACAAGGTGAGTGTACTAGGGGTGATCCAAAGTTAACATATCATTTTTATAAGAGCTCCTCAAAATATCTAGGTGCTTTATTTTACACATTTGGGGAAACCTTGAATCAATCATTAGATCTTTGGAAGGTAGTTTCCAACTCTCATAGAAATCTAGCATATCAAACATACATCTTAAATTCTCTTCATCATATTAGGGTGATAATAATATTTCTAACTCATGTTTCAGAACTCCATCATGACATCACAACCCTCTGTTAGGCCACCTATATGTGGTTATTCTCATGTCCACAGGTAGTGAAGATGAGTATGGGAAGTGAGCTTTGTTTTGACTATTTGATCAATCTATCCCCCTTCTATTGCTTTTAAATGCATGTTTATCATCATGAGGATATTTAAATAGTTTCAAAACCTTCATTTCAAAATGACATTTTCTTCCAAGCACCTATAAGTGTATGTTAATGGTAGAATTGTGTGAGGATATTAAAAATGATTGCATAGTCCATCTTTCTTGCATCAAATGAATATTGATTCACTAATTAATTCTGATAAAGGATACACCAATGCCTAAAAACCTTAGACACACCTCTATGAACATGAAATACTAGTTTCATACATGTGTTTCACCATGGTTGGAAGTAGATAGTGAATAAAAAGTTGACTGTATGGTGTTCATGATTGCACCCTCATAGAGTATTTCCTTAAATAATGATATTTAAAGGTCAATGGGAATCAATATAATATTTAAAACATGTAAATAGACCTATCACAAGCCTCTAAATCCATTGTTAAAGCATGAAGATCTAAAAATGGTCAAAATGGGCCTATCATCCCAAATGAGAGTATTTTACAAAATTGAAATGATTTTATCATAAAAAAACCTTTAAACATGAAAAAAATCATAGGGATAATTATATAATGAATCCAACATCACCTATAATCAACCTCAACAATTGGTTTATATGGACTTATCCAAACCAAGGTAAAACATATAGGGTGTATAGATTTAAAAGTAGAAAACACAAAAAACTTCATGAGGTTGGTTCATAAAGCATGGGCCACCATTATTAAAAATATTTTTATGGAAATGAAGCTCTATGAATGTAATTTCACTTCCTAAGGGCAATTGACTTGGAAGTTCTCTTGCTGACCATATTGAGTACAAACCTGAAGACTAGTTCTGTGTGTCTAAAAGGATGAAGGAGAATAATAGTTTCAGCTCAAAAATTTGACATCTATATCATTTATAATTATGAAATGATCTTGAATAATCTTAAAATACATTCCATGATCTTATCCCACATGTCACACTTCCCCATGGGCCGTATAAATGCCAAACTCTTCTCTTTTCCTAAGAAAAATATTTTTTCTTCTAAATAACCTACCACTTTCAATTATAAATACTTGATTAAGGCATAATGGGGCACATTTCACATGATATCACAATTATTACACCTTCAAACTTCCCTAGGAAGCCTTACAACTCATTTAATGCTCATTTATGACCCCTAAATGACTCAAAATGATATAAGGACTAAAAGGACTAATGGCCAAGGATAATATAACATGAAATAACACTAAATGACCTATGATACACCTTATGACAAAATATATTATACCCATAAATAATTATAAATAATTTTTTTACCTATAGGGGTCCTAATTTGACCTATAAGGTCAAATTTGGTCAACAAAGTTATGACTCATAGGGTAGTATGTCTGATATACTAACTAGACCCTTAACCTTATTAGTATATTTTCCTTAGGGATTCATCTAAATTTTGAAACATAACAAGATGCCTCAGACCATTGACAACAATATTTGATCAAGACAAGACCACTTGACTACCTCAACCACACAAAATAAAGGACACACATAAAGAAAATCAAATAAACTAACAAGCCAAACACATGTGCTCAAATAAATTAGGGAAAAAATGAAGAAAACAACTATATAAAACTATAAACTAAGCATACATATTTTCCAAGATCAAAAGGAAATTTTCTTAAATCTCTTTCTTCATGAGATGAATCATGGTTCCAAGTATGTTACTCTTTGGATTGAATACTTGGTAGATCAAACCTATTATTTAGCACTTGACTTGATCTAACCTCAAGTAGATACTCTTTAAATAGGTCTCCAATGCAAATATATTATTCTTGAAATTTTACACATACCTCATATTGCTTTCCACTCTTCATCTCATGATAAACTTTCATCTTCTTTGTAGGAATGATTTCTTGTTCTTTGGGAGATCAAGGTAAATAATCTTGTTTTGATATCCAAAGGTTGATGTGAAATTTGATCTTGCTCATCTATGACATTTTTAACAATGTCATCTTGCTTATCATCACTTGTAATCAACTCTAAAGAATTTGTAGACCCCTTAAGAGATGCAAACTCATTGCAAATGTTTTCAAACTACTAACCAAGTCCTCATATTATCTTTTATTAGCATCATGAATTTTAATATAAAGGGAAGTTCCTTCATATTATTCTTTAAAAACCAAAAGGACTTCTTCCAAGATTTCCTCTTCAACATAAGGAGGGCATTCTTCATCATCAGCCAAACAAGAATACTCAACATAAGGACTCACCTCTTCTTCAAAACTTAGGACATCTTGAGGGCTCTCAAATTGTATCTTAGCTATCATAATATGATCTTTATTCTCAAGGTCTACAGATATTAAATATCCTTATCCTTCTTAGTGATGCCAAGACTAAGCATCTTGAAATTCGATGACCTAGCCCAATGAGGCTGCCAAGGAGCTACACTTTCTTCAAATAATAGTTCTAAATTTTCCTCAACCAAATGCTCCTCTTTAGGTTCCCATACCATGGGTCCATCAAGGTAAAGGGTGATGGGGTGAGGACAAGATAAACTAGTTGGTGGATGTGAAACATAGGACTCCAAATCAGGTTGAGAAAGAAAAGTAAGCGATTATTTTAGGTGTTATTGAGAAAGGGGAGGCAGACCTTGGGATAAGATAGCTTGGTTATCTTCCTTCTAATTTAAAATAAATTAATTCAAATCTAGTATAGATTTAACACTCTCTTTATGGAAGTTATATGGTATGTTTTTAGGCATAGGATCTTCTTTTGGGTCTAAACCTTCCATCACCCCTCGACTTAGCAACTTCACTTTTGACTCTAACTCTTCAAGTTGCTTGACTAGGTTCTCTTATAAAAGTCTCTCTTGAAATTGATAAGATTCATAATGAGGATGAGGAGTACAATAGGTTTTACATAGAACATAATAGGTCTCTTGATAAGGGTGGGATGGACTTGCATAGGCTCAAGCTCCTCCTCAACTTCATACTCCTTATCAAAGCATCTATCCTCTTTCTTTCCCCATGAATCCACTATATTATTATAGCTTAGGATGTTAGTATTAGGAGTCTCTTTTTGAGGTTTTGATGAAATTTTAGGAGTGGATGAAGTATACAAAAAACTTGGAATCTCCTTGGGCTTGGATTCTCCACCTGGTCTCCAACTTGGAATCTCATATCTAGAGGTCACTTCTTGAGGTGTGGATATAGTTAGAGAGGGAAATGAGGGCTTAGATTAAACATTTTTTACCACTAACATGGAATTATAAATATTTATATTAGCCAACTCAATCTTATTACCAATATTATCTTTAAAAAAAGGTTTATCTTTTCAAATCTCTCTTCCAATTGATTGGGAAAAGTATGACTTTCATAAGCTTGATTGGGTTCATGAGTGGGAACCATGTAGGACTGATAACAATATTATGAAACTAGAAATTAATTATAATAGGTTTGGTAATGTTAAATTTAATGAATTCTTAGCCTATCCTCTATGTAAGAAACCAAGCCACTCACATCTAGCATCTCACTTGTGAGCCTTTGCCAATTTGCTTTCTCAATAAGTACCCACTCTATTTTTACCATCTCTAATGCATATCTCACTTAATAAATAAGATGAATAGGAATATATATACCATATCCCCTTTGTGTATCAATATACAACATGTAATTATCATATCCCAAAAGATTTTGGTTGGAGGTTGAAATGGACTGACTTTAGAAGTGACTAGGTTGACTAGGAGGAGAAATATATTGAGAAGGATAGTTATAAGGCTAATAAACTTCATTAATGGGATAAAAATGATCATATTTAAGATGTTAGGAATCATGACAAGGATGATGAGGATTTATATAAGCTTGATAAACCTCACCAACTTGTGTAAAATAAAACTCAACACTAAGGTCATCCATGTAAGTTCATTAGGAAGCAAGAACATAAGAAATGATTATCAACAATATTCAAAAGGAATATATGGGCTACTTGACCAATTTATATAATCTAAAAGTTACTATTGATTCTTAGATAGATGCCTCAAAAGGATGATTTTTGAAATATAACACCAAAAATATTTCAACTTCTTAGACTAAGAGTCCTACTAGGCATGCCAAAAATTGTTGTCACTTGGATTTTCACCCTTTAAGGAGATGTCTTAGCTCTCCTAATCCAAGTGGCATAATTGAAACACCTCAAGGATTTTGTGTATATTATTAATGAAATTAATCTATAAATAGGGCTATCCCCTTTGATGTACCACTTTAGATCACTATTACACGTTAAAAAAAAAAAAAAAAAATTGTGTGGGGTGGAGGGGTTAATGGAGAGAAAACATGAAAGAAAACTATCCTAAGGGAGGTGATACACCAAATAATATGATGACTTAAAACTAGATACATATTACACATAAAAATAAGAGACTAACTAAACATACACTTCTCTAATAAGGAATAAAAAAGATGACTTCAAAGGCACTAGTGAATAGACTAACTCACTAAACCTTGACACTTCCCATAACACTTGACATTCCCTACAAGAAGAATCTTTCCAACTACAAATAGGATGAAAGAATGAAATAACATGTTAAGTAAATCATATTTATCACTAATAAATATCAATAATATAATTAAAATACACTATTAATAGTCACTAAAAGTAAAAAATCAATATTATTATTGATTAAATGGTATACAAATGAGAAGCGCTTCACCATACTCAGGTGGAACATAAGTTACAATGGCTAAAATGGCTAGTTATTATAGAACTTGAGAGTGAGAGAGAGGAGAAGAGATAATTTCAAGGGTAAAAATGACACTTTTAAATATGAAAAAAATTATTTAATTGTGAATGAGAAGAGGATGTGGTATGAACCATGCAAGGTCAGAAGGAACAAGTGGCTCTCCAAGTCATGAACCTCTTACAAAGTGGCATGAAAGTTCTCATTCTAGATTAGAAAACTAATTTCATGGTTTGGACATATTTTAAAATCTAAAAAATAATTATGGATAGGTATTATTATTATAATTAATGGAAAGGATTTTATAAATGCCTCTCCATGCATTGGTTGTAGTCTTGATCATCTGGAACATTTCCAAAATGAACTATCACCATCTATAGTCAAAATAACTCTTCTTTCATGCATCCTACACACTTGACTTCCAAAAAGGGATAATTTTTCCATGAAAATTCATGGGCTAGAATTAATGACACATATCAAGACCTTTAATGGCCTTAGAGTCATCAGGCATGCCTTAAAATTAGCTCACATGAAGTTTTCCATCCTTCTCACTAGCTTGGTCACTATGCCAGTTTTGACTGGCTAAGATGAAACATCTAGTTGAGGCACTTGGGAGTTATTAAAAGGAATAAAATTTACATTTGAGTTTTTATAAGTCCTAATATTCCATTCCATGTGATTGGCATCTCTTAGAACCTCCTAGAACCTATACAATACATAAAACTATCAAGAAAATCCTATTTTATACTCCATACATATAATTTTGTATAAATAATCCTAATGGGGAGTATCTTGAGATATCCTATACAATTTTAAATCACAATTATATACAAAATATACCATTATAGCATCTACCCAACTCCTTTTCTTCAATCAGGTCACTAGTAAGGGTTTGCAAGGGTTTTGAGTACTTTAGGATCTTAAGGTTTGTTCATAAAACTTTGACATTGGAAATACCAAAAAATATTAAAAAACTTATTTTCAAGGACATTATTAACCTCCATGAAGTCCATTTTCCTCATGCATAATCTCAAGTGAGATGTGAGCATCTCAAGTTGCTTACTTAAGCCTTCTTTTCCATTCCTATAGGCTTGAAGTTATCTTGAGGCCAAAAATGGATTCACCTATAACTTTTTTTCCTTCCAAAAGATTTTTCACCTCTATAGTGACCTAATACAAATTTCAAAATGATTTATAATACTTACCCAAGGCTGGAAATGAAGTTGACCCCTCATTTGGCCTCTAGGCCTCACCATGCTTAACGAGCCTGATTGCAAACATTGTGTTCTAGGCCATCTAATTTTACTTATTTTAATTAAATAAGCTTATAAATTTCTATAATTACCTTAAAAACATGTTTAAATATGTTATAAATCTCACCTCATGCTAAAATTAGATTTGACCTTTCACTTATACCTTAGGCCTAAAACTTGCCTAGTAAGCATGTCTGTACCTTTAAGGTTTTATACCTCCATATTTAGATTTATACTTTTATGAAAGTTCCATTATGTTTTTATGTATTTATTATAACCTCTTAAACCTCCTTTAAATTTTTAAACACTCTTGGTCTATCCTTTCATCATTTTTTCCCCAAAACCTACCAATTTCACTTAAGGGGAGTGCCCTTTATAAGACAAAATTTAAGGAACTTCCCCTATTTTTATATACAAAAAATAATTTTTATGTTATTATAAAATCCATTATTATACAAAAATTCATCCTTTTATTAGGTCATTTGACCCCTCAAAAGCTTTAAAAAATAAGACAAACCTAAAAAAGGCAGACTATGTTTATGGTTTCCACATATGGACTATGTGATACCTATCTATACCCCTTTATATGCCTATTTATAAATAATTGTGGATACATGAGACTATTATATTAATGATTAAGTTTTTTATATATATCTCATCACTTCAACTCTTCATATACTCCTTTTCATACCTAACTTCTCAAGACTATAAATACAAACCCTGACTATGTCTTGTTCTTTTTGACACCACTCCTATAGATGTCCTACATGATTTGAATTTAGATGTAATGTATAATATCCATTTATAATTTATTAGGATCATTTTATACTTTTTTGATTTACTTTTTCACCTTTCCTAGTCCTTTTCCATCACTTTGAACCCCAAACATGTTCACTATTATCACAGTCAAACATAGTCAACTGTGTTATGATGAGTATAATCTTATAGGTGTGAATTATTCTCTTGAAAGGTTACACATACTTATCTAATATCATGAAACATTTTAAAACATATATGATATACCAGATTAGGTGATTCCATCTCAAACTTCCATCTTGGACTATGTGTTATTATAGTTAGTTGTAGGTGTGTATCTCTTTGTGAAAGGATACCTATAGGTGTAAATAGGGTTAAAACATTGCACATAAATTCATATTGATGTATTATTAGATTATAAATTATCTTGGTATGCCTTTCACTACCTAAAAAATTTCAATCATGAAGGAATTATCCACTTTCAACTATGGGTTAAGCTTGAAAGAGGTAGTATGGCTGTAGGTGGATGTTTTCAAGTAGAAGGACCCCTATAGGTATGTATGGGAGACAAGTGACAATAAATTATATTATTTAGATGATCTCTTAGGATATAAATATCATTTAAACCATTGGAAACCACTATCATATATTAGCATGGTCTACTTTGCATCATTAGGTGTGAGGGCTCGTTTGGATCAAAATCCTATAGGCAATCACTACGTAAGTTCAGTGCACAAAAAACCAACTTTGAGATACTCAAAAATCACTTTCCTTTAGTCACCTACCCTCCAAAATTTTCAAATTAATTTTATTATTTATGGGCTACAAGTTGGGTGCACTAGGGGTGATATAGAGTCAACATAGCATTGTTATAAGAGCTTGTCAAAATAGCTAGGTGCTCTATTTTGCACATTTGGGGAAAGAAACCCTAAATCAATTATTAGATCATTAGAAGGTGGTTTCCAACTAGAATATAAATATAACATCTTAAACATACATTCTAAAGTATCTTCAACATATTGTGTTGATAATAAGATTTTTAATTTATGTTTCAACACTCCATCATGACATCACAACTCTTTGCTAGGCCACGTATAGGTGGTTATTCTCATGTCTACAGGTAATGAAGATGAGTATGGGCACTAAGCATTATATTGAATAATTGATAACTCTAACCCCCTTCTATTAATTTCAAATGAATGTTTATCATCATGAGGATATTTAACCAATTTTAAAACCTTCATTTCAACATGATCTTTTCTTCTAAGCACTTGTAAGTGTATGTTAATGGTAGAATTATGTGAAGATGTTGCACATGACTGCATAGTCCCTCTTTATTGCATCAAATGAAATATTGATTCACTAATTAATTTTTATAAAGGATAAACCAACACCTCAAAACCTTAGACACACCTCTATGAACATGCCATACCAGTTTCATACATGTACTTTACCATGGTTACAAGTAAATAGTGAATAAAAAGTTGACTATATGGTGTTCATGACTGCACCCTCATATAAAATTTCCTTGAGTAATGATATTTAAAGTTTAAGGGGAATCAAGATCACATTGAAAACATGGAAATAGACCAATGAAAACCCCATGAACCCATTGTCAAATCATGAAGATTTAAAAATGGTGAAAATAGGCCTATCATCCCAAATGAGAGTAGTCTACAAACTTGAGATGATTTACTCATAAAAACACCTTGAAACATGAAAAAAATCATAGGGAGAATTAGATAATAAATCTAACATCATCTGGAAGCAACCTTAGTAATTGGTTTATATGAACTTCTCTAAACTAAGTCAAAATATATAGAGTACATAGATTTTAAGCATAAAAACACAATCAACTTCATGAGGATGGTTCATAAATCTTAGGCCATAATTATTTAAAATATTGTTATGGAAATGAATGAATTTTATTGTAATTTCACTTCCCAAATGCATTTGACCTAGAATTTCTCTTGCTGACTGTATTGAGTATAAACCTGAAGATTGGTTCTATGTGTCTAGAAGGGTGAAGAAGGAGAAGAATGGTTTTAGTTAAAAAATGGAACTTATAGAAGAAGGAGAAGAATTTAAAATGTGTAACTAAGTTTGAGGAAGTTTAATAGATATTCCATGATCTTATTCCATGTGGCACACTTCCCCATGGGCCGTACAAGTGCCAAACTCTTCTCTTTTACCAACAAAATTACTCTTTATTTTGAATAACCTACCACTTTTAGTTATGAATAGATGATTAAGGCATAATAGGACACATGTCACATTAAATCACCATTATTAAACCTTCACACTTTCTTAGGAAGTCATACAACTCATTTAATGCTCATTTATGACCCCCAAAGGACTCAAAATGATATGACTAAAATGACTAATGAACAAGGCCAATATAATATTAAATCACACTAAGTGACCTATAATACACCTTATGACAATATATTATACCCTTAAACACACAAAAATCAATTTTTTGACTATAGGGGTCCTAATTTGACTCGTAGGGTCAAATTTGGTCAACAAGACCAAAACATGTGAGGAGAAAGAAGTTTGCACTTCATAATAAGTAGTTTTATAGATCTTATTAAATCTGTACAAGTAAATAAACATTTAAGAGATGATAATATCTTTAAAAAATGACTAATAAATACTAGAATTCACATTCAAATTTAAAGATAACATAAAGTTTACCGTTTTAATCTTCACAAATCCACCAAATGATCGCCTGAGATGCAAAGTTCCACAGAAAACAACTTATTTCTCATTCACTTTGAACTAATTTCATAAAAAAGAAAAAAATTATAAATCTAAACACAAAGTTTTAAATTTCTTATATTCTCTTACTTTAGTTACAATTGCTATGAAAAAATTACCATCATCCTTAGGCATGCAGGCCTACACATATATTTATATGAAAATAGATGTCAAAATCAAATAGGAAACAACTCCTTCAAAACCCATTTGTTGTGCTAAAACTAGGAACTATTAAGATTAATCCTCTTATAATTTATCTTTTGTGTCATGTAATGACTGATGACGTGTAGCACTTGTTGGTTTTACAGTTTGAAACAAAAACAATCTCTTTGCATGTAATATAAAGCTTGCTTAAGTAATCTAATTTTACAAAATGACTTCAAGGAATGGTGTTAAACCAAGTTACTTGAACCTTACATTTTTAAACAACCTACTTTTACATGTAATCACTTAAATCAAAATTACTTAAACACATTATAAGTTGCAAGAAGAAAATAGAATAAGAAGTAGAATAAATGTTGAAATCATTCTAATTCATTAACTTTACTTCTACATTTATCTCTATATTTAATGTGTTTAAACATCATTAGTTTTATTGCTACATCATCTCATTTAGCAAGTGATTGCCTTTCAGTCTCAAATATTATCATTTCTCTTTTGAATCTCTTACTATGAGCTTTTACCTTTTAAAGACTTGGTTCAAGACTCTTGATTTCATGTTGACATATGATTAACTCCTTTATAAATTTAGTTGTGAAAGGAGTTGTGGCCTTTTCCATTATTTGCCTGAATTGATGATATAACTGTTCAAGTGTCCTTAGAGTGTTATCAGACTAAATGTTAGTGAGACTAAAGAGATAATCTTCTAGATTCATCTATTCATTACGAGTTTATTCTTCTGAAGTCTTCATTTCTTCACACATTGCCTCAAGAATACACATGCAAAAAGATAGGAGATATTCTTCTTGTTTTAATTTATTTACTAATATTTTATGGATAATCTTTTCTTTAATCAAAACTTTCTCATTCAAAGTACTTATTCTTTTCAGGCACTCTTGTGGCAACTCAAAAAATTTATTCTCATTCTCTATCACCTTCATTACTACCTTTATCTTAGATAATTTATTTACAATATCAGAATGAATACCTAAGACTACATGAAAGAGCTTCTAGGTAGTGTGATGCATCTTCTCCATCCATTCATCAATGACCTTAGCCTTATCTCTAGTCTCTTCCACCTTAGTTATTACTTACTAACCAGTTAAATCTCCTGAAAGAATTGATTATTGTGGAACAGACCTTGTAACTTTAGCAATAATTTCACACAATTTAAAATTTTCTTCTTTCAACTTGGCCTTAACAACCTTCTCCTCATTGAGCTTCTTAAAAAGAGTGTTAGTCAAGATTTGTGTATCCTATTTCAATTCCTCTATGATAACCTTTTCCAAGAGATATATTTGTAATTGTTAAGTCACCTTCAGTGACTTCATTTTTATTCATGCCCTGTGGAAGGACTGATACCTCTTCAAATTTATGTCCTATAGGCTCAATTATCAATTTTTAAGTTACCTTGATGGTCTTAAGCTTATTTTTTTCTATCCAAACTCTTCTATAGCTTCAAATCAATTTCTTCCAGATTTATCACTTCTCTAGACTCAAGAGTTATTTACATTGCCAACCAAGAAGAGAAATCCATATTAGTGAAAGAGTTTATATGAATCACCATCTATTACTATTTATTCATTACCCCTAGTTCTTGAGAAGAAAGTTCCTGTGTCTCTAGAGTAGCCTGAGCAATAGTGGAAGTAATTTGTTCATTTTTTTCCTTCTCTATATCCTTCTCTTTCTTTGGTTCTTGCATTTTATCTTTTTTTGGTTCTATTTCCTTTTATTTCTCTTTCACTTTATCTATCACTACTCCCTTCTTATTTGTTTTATATACCACTTTCTCTACAACTGCCTATACTCTGCTACCTTATCTACCCCTTTTTACAACTCTTTTATTGCCTCTATAGCCTCCTTCTCAAGTTTAATTGCTTCCATTTGCTTTTCTTGTGGTGCCACCTGAGATGGGGTCACTTCTTTATTAATTAATTATTTTGGCTCATTTTTAGTGGTGGGTTGATATTCTAAAGGAGGTGGAGGTGGAGAAGTAGGTGGAGAAGATGAAGGAGGAGGAGGAAGAACATCAGTTTCCTTCTAAATGATTTTTTTAGAAGGCTTGATGTCATGAGACTTTGGAGGTGGTATAAGTATTGATGGATCTATGGTAGGTGTAGTGGAAGTGGGAATAATAGAGTAGTGGTAATAGTAGAAGAGACCAAAGGAGGTGTGGTGATAGCTAGCTGAATTAGCTCTTTATCTTTTATTATAGAATATGTGTCATCAACATTTCTCTTCAACTTCAACTTCTTTGTGGGTCCCTATCTTTTTCCTTTTACTATTTCTTTTCATTTTTGACTTACATGTGTAGTTTATTTTCATCAAATCCTTCATATGGTATTCTTTGTTAAGAATCCATGTGGAAGTCATGGCCAAAATAGTTAAAGTTCTATCTATAATAGTCTTAACCTAGTTTTTACCAAAAACAATCTTTGAAAGCAGGTCATTATCCCCTCCTACTTCATAGTGGCATCATTGGTTACAATTCCATGATCTTCCATGTCCATAATAATTATGTCTAGATAAAATGTATGAACTTGTTCAATAGTTAACCTACTATTATCCCTTCTTCTCATATCAAATTCATCCCTGCAATCAATCCAATATTCTTAAAGTGTAGGAATATGCATGTAATCAAAAGAAATTGTATTTTTTATACCTCTATAATCAAAATTAGCCCTAGCTTCAAAATGTGTCTAATTTTAATTATGGTACATCTCCTTTTATAAATTATTTTCTTTATAAATACTAGGACAATGGTAATGACCAATAATAATAGGAAAATTAACAATGGGATGGTGAGCATTTGATTTTAAGTCATGTAACTCAACAAAATGCCTACATAACTCCATAAGAATTCACTTATCACTAGGGTATCTAGGTAATTTGATTGGTTTGCCTAAGAAACCAATAACTCTGATGTATGTGAAGTTGAGGAACTAAATTTAAATGTACCCAAACTAGAAAATTGTATCCCATGATGCATTAGATACTCTCTTGTGCTTCATAACTACATTCAACTTGTAAATGATTTCATATAATAATCCATCATTCATTATATTATAATGTTTTTAGTACTCAGAAAGATCCAATTAAGGATAAAATTCATATATTGGTTTAGTTACTAGCATCCCTTTATTATTTAGCCTAGAAAAGTATCCATTTGAAGCTGTAGCATATCCTAGATATGAGGTCATCTTAAAGTCAAAAGTATGTAATACATTGCTCAATTACTAGTCCATGTTACAACTTATCAACCTGGTCCACTCAATCATTTAAAAACTCCTATTGACATCAATGACCCTAATGTATGCATACATCCAAATTGATAATAACTTGGCATTATTTTCTTGATTGATTTTACATAACAACTAAGTAATGTCATCAACTTCCTGAACCAAGTTTGATCTTACTATCTACTTTAGAAAACTTGAAGTTTGTTTAGATTTCTTTAGATAGTTTATGTTCATTATATTAATGCACTCTGTTGTCTTTTTTTCCCATTTACTTTTAACTTTTTCCATTCTTACATATAGGATTTTAGATGTTGTTGGTATCTTTAAGTAGTAGTTAAGGTATTTAACATCTAAAATTATTATTACATTGCCAAAAGTATCTTTTATTATCTTAGTGAGGGAGTCGTAGTACTTGGCACATGCTAAGACAAACTCAAGAAGTTGAGTTGAGCTTGGAAAAGTTGTAGCTTGAAAAAGCCCACTATTATTCATTACCTACATGAGTGGAATCTTAGCTATGGATTTGGATCTTTCCAATAACTCAGTCACTGACACATGTCCCATATCTATATCACTTATTTTAGTTAACTTAGATGTGAGACATGATTTAATAAGATACCCCTTATACTCATACTTCATCTTTGGCTCTTGAGATTTGGCTCTTTTGGATTTTGTTTTACCCTTCTTACTTGGCTCTAGGATTTCTTTAAGTGATAATTTAGGGGCTTCTTCAATTTGAGTTGCTTGCACTTCCACTCCATCTATTTCTTCTTCTGATCCTTCTAATGTTGACATTGGTTCTAACTAACTCTAGAAGTGATTTGGAGGTCAATTCAGAGAAGGCCCTAAATCATATTAAAGCTTGTACCATTGAAAAAATTCCATTGAGATATTTTTGATGGTATGCATAACTTTAGAAATGGAACTCATATGTTCTTTATGAAGCTAGTCCAAGTTTCAATCAAAGAAAGTCAATAGGTGGTCAAATATGGTCAATTTTTTTTTCCATAACGTAATTTTGAAAATCTAGTTCCATGATGTAAATCACATCATAATCTTTTTGATGCATTTTGAATGGACCAAATTTGAGTCTGTATGTGGAAGTTATGACTAGTCAAACTTGGTCAAAATGATGATGTGGCTAACATGGCATGGAAAATATAAATTTACAAGTGGTGTAATTTGAACATTCTAAGTGGACCAATCATGAAGTGATACATGGTAGAGATTTCAAGAAAAAAGTAGGTTTGTTTTGGATTTTCATCTTTATCTTTGGTAGGTGTATGCATTAACAACATAAAAGGCTAGCTATGGGGACCATAGTTAGTGGAGTCCACTTTTGTTATGAAAGGGGACCCTACCACTGTGACATTAATGGTTTATTTTGTTAAATTGAGTTGGACTACCAGGAAAATTAGGGTGATCAATTTAGATTGATGGAATTGAGTTGGGGTGATCAAACTACCATGAAACCGAACACTCAATTTTCCATGAGTTCAATATTACCATGATGGGTCAAAGTGCCATGAGGTTCAAGTTTACCATGTAACATGGATCTTATGGATTTCAAACTTATCACAACCATCTCAAGTTTAGCACAAAGCCAAAGCATGAGCATATCAACACATCCATGCCAAACTTACCATGGTGGACTCAATGAATCATGCCACAAACTACCATGTTAAAATTGATGGAGGTGCCTTTGCCTATACATTGGCAATGTCAATGCCATGGCCATGACATTTTTAAGGCTTATCCAATCCCAATCCCCATAATATTGGGATAATGGGATATGGATGAATGCAACTACTATGCCATGGGGATTAGGATAAACACTAAGATCAAATGTTATAGGATTTGAACCATGTTATTTGGGGTAAAAGGATAATGCCTCCCACCATCACACTTATAGCTTGGAACACTAAATAAAGTGCTTGAGTCATTATTTCAAAGCATCAGTTTTTGAAGCAAAGCTAAGCAATATATGCTTTGCTGAATAAAGTGAAGCACATAAGGGTTGATAGAGTCATAAAGAGATTTTGTAAAAGGAATCAATCTTTGAGTTTTTTATTTTGAGAGTATCATTTTTATATTATTAAGCCTAGGATAAATTTGTGAATGTTTTCCACAACATTATAATATCTGTTCACGATAGGTCCTCATCTAATCATAAAGACCGATTTTCACTCTACCTATATTTTGAGGGACGTAGAGTCATTTTTAGACTTTGGAGTAAATTGATGAATTATTCTATATTCTAAGACAATTCTAGCTATATGTTGAGTGTATATATTTGAGGTAATTGTATTCTAATATTAATTCCTTTAAGTAATATTTTTGACTAGAGGTCATCCAGAGGTGTGCTTTAGGAAAGTGGAGAATCTATCTAAGAGTTCCAAGATTCCTTGAAGGGATGAACGCATACATAGAGAAGTGTTTTAGGAAGGTGAAGAATCTATCCAAGAGTTATGAGATTATTTGAAGGTCTATAACACATGGATTCATTATTATTTTATAAGGGTTTCCTTGTACTTTCAGACATTTTTTAATGAATTGGTTCAACTAATTTACAAACCCAAAGATGTACGCATTATCAAATTTAGTAATCAACCATTATGAAGTATGGTGTGTATTTATTGCATTGTTGTCTTAAGTTGATTATTTATAGATTAATATTTAGTGTTTAATTAATTTTCTATAAGATCATTGGTAAAAATTTTGAGCACTAAAATTAATGCCAGTTTATGTATCAAGTTTGGTATTAGAGTAGTTAGTGTGTTGGGTTAGCTTTTGATTGTGTGGATTTGACATTAGCCCTTTTTCAGGTATATTGAAATTTTTTTGGTCTTGTTGATATTCCATTTTCAGTGTGTAATTTGTGGAATTACGTTGTTTATAGGGAACCAAAAAACATGGGCAAGTTGTTACACATAACCAAGATTGAAGAGCTTGAAGCATTTAATCGATAGATCCAAGAAGAGAATGCCTTCCTAAGATATCAGTTCTTCTCCTTGGATAAGGAGATTTCTCAATTTAAATTTGAGTTGCAATACAAGGATGAGCTCTTGGCACAAATGTAGAATGACAAAGGATTAAATCAATTGCCTTCCACTTTAGATGTACGTACTATGACAGATGATTACATTGTAAGTTATTCATCATGTAGTACTATTTCCCCTTTAGTTTTAGACATTGATTTTGGTAGTTTTGAAAATCATACTAAGGGAATTAGGTCTAAACTATTAATGAAAATGGAATTTAATGGAAGGGGCCTTGGTAATAACGTCTAAGGTATTGCTAACCCAATACAGGTAGAGCATTGGTGTCATAATATAGGATTGGGTTACACAAGTGATCAAGTGGATATTGGAAAAACTTCTAAAGCCACTGAAGGAAGATGAGCTTCCAACAATAAAGAGTCTATGCCACTAGTGTAGGAGAATGGATTTGGTAATAAAACACAATGAAGAGATAATGAGAATCCACCTCCACCTTTTTATCATAATCATAAGCATGTGAAGAATTAATAGACTTCTAATATACTCTATCCATTAACAAATTTGGATTTAATATTCAAAATATGTGAAATGATTTCCCTTTTACCTTTTATGGATTGCATAATCATTATATTTCTAGATATTGGAAGACGACACTAATGAAGAAACTGATGCCATTCTCCAAGAAGAAGGTAGTTGGTAAAGACCAAACTCATAGCTCATAGGCAAGATGTGGAAAATAGGTAACCTCTCCCACACAGAGGAACTATTGTACTCATTATCATATGAGTGGACATAGGGTTGAGAGATGATTTAAACCTCACCCAATAAGCCATCTAAAGAATGGTAAGGAAAAGTTGGTATATAAAGTAAAAGAAGTTTTTAATCCACCAATCAAGAATAAAATAACTTTGGATATATCCATAGATTGTCCACAGATGATTCCATTCTAATTTGATATGGATATTGAAAAATCATTTGTTTTCATGGATAGATTGATATAGAATTGCTAATATTTTTAAATAGTATGATTTTTATTTAACCTTATTTTTGGATATCTAGGAAGCACTAGGTCCACACACAGTTCTATGTATAGGCCCATTGAGTCTGTATAATAGAAGAGGATGTTGATAGATGTACTATTATCCATACATAGTTTTATGTAGAGGCATTTGGATGGTTTTGCAATAGAAAAAGATGTGTATCCACATATAGGATCTCAGATATATGTAGAGGCTCATTGAGGTAATGTAACAGAGGAGATTCAAAATCTTAGATCTATGTAGAAGCTCTTATGAAGCCATGAAATAGAGGAAATCATCATACCCTAGTTATATGTAGAGGCTATTTATGGTCATGTAGTCATAGAGGGATTGCAAAATATGTGATTAGTCGGTTGTCCCAAGCATTATCAGAATAGTTGTGAAACTTGAGTAGACTGATAAGACCCATCAAAGTATCTTCAGAACCAATTAGAATTTTAGTTAGGTATTAGCTTTTGGTAGACCAAAATCCTTCTTAGTGAGAAGGTGTGATCTAGGGGTCAATTTAGAGAAGGTCCCAGATCAGACTGAAGTCTGTACCATTATAAAGAGTCCATTGAGATATTTTTGATGATATGCATAACTCCAAAAATGGAGCTTGTATGCTCTTTATATAGCCAGTCTAAATTTTGGTCAAAGTAAGTCAATAGGTGGTCAAAATACAAAAAACGATCATCATTGAATGTTATAAGTCTAGTTCCATGATTTAGATCTCATTATAAGATTTTTGATGCATTTTTTGTTTGGACCAAATTTGAGTCTATTGTGGAAGTTATGACCAGTCAAAGTTATAGTCAAACTTGGTTAAAATGATGACATGACTAATGTGCCATAGTAATTAAAAATTGATAGGTGGTGTAATTTGAGAATTATAAGTGGACCAATCATGAGGCAACACATGGTAGTGAGTCCAAGAAAAAATGGGTTTATTTTAGTTTTACATCTTCATCTTTGATAGGCATATGCATTAATGGTGTAAAAGGTTGACTACATGGACCATAGTCGATGTATTCCAATTTTATTATGGAATGGGACCTACCAAAATGACATTAATGCTACATTTTTAAAACCAAGTTAGACTACCAAGTGAGTTGGGGTGATTGAATTATATCAATGAAACTGATTTGGGGTGATCAAACTACCACGGAACCCAATACTCAATTTTCCACGAGTTCAATATTACCATGATGGGTCAAAGTGAAATGAGGTTCAAGTTTACCATAGAATATAGATCTCATGGATTTCAAACTTAGCATAACCATCTCAATTTTATCATGAAGCTCGAGCATGGGTATACTAATACATCTACACCAAACTTACCATGGTGGACTCAATGAATCACACCATAAACTACCACATTCAAATTGATGGAGGTGCCTTTGCCTATGCATTAACAATGTCAATTCTATGGTCATGCCTTTTTTAATTATTAACAAATCCCAATCTTCATAAATGTGGGATAATGGCATATAGATGAATGTAAATACTATGCCATGGGGATTAGGATAAACACTAAGACCAAATGATATGGGATTTAAACCATGTTAGTTGGGGTAAAAGTATAATGCCTTCTACCATCAGAACCATAGCCTGGAATGCTATATAAAGTGCTTGAGGCATTATTTCAAGCATTGGGTTTCAAAGCAAAGCTAAGTAATATATTATTTGGTGAATAAATCAAAGCATAGAAGGGTTGATAGAGTCATATTTTTTTCTGAAAAAGGCCTCAACCTTCAAGTTTTTCAGTTTGAGAGTATAATTTTGATAGGATTAAGCCTAGGATAAAATTTTGAGTTTTTTCCACAAAATTATAAGATTTGTCCATGATAGGTCCTCAGTCGATCATAAGGACCCATTTTCACTCTACCTCCATTTTGAGGCACCTATAGTCATTTTTGGACTTTAGAGTAAATTAATGAAATATTCTAGATTTTGAGATGGTTCCATGTATATCCTAAGTGTCTATATTTTAGGTCATTTGATGTATATATAAATTAATCAAAGTGAGATTTTTGAGTAGAGGTCATCCAGAGGTGTGCTTTGAGAAAGTGGAGAATCTATTTGAGAGTTCCAGGATTCTTAAAAAAGCTAAACACACACACAGAGAAGTGTTCTAGGAAGGTGAAGAATATGTCTAAGAGTTTAGATATTTTTAGAAGTTCTATAACACATGGATTCATTATTGTTCTATAAGGGTTTCCTTATAATTATATACATTTTATAATAAATTGGTTCAACCTATTTCTGAGCCCAAAGATAGGCATTTTTGAACTTCGTAATCAACTCTTATGTAGTGTGGTGTGTATTTCTTGCATAATTGTCTTAAGTTGATTAGTTTTAGATTAATTTTCGGTGTTTTATGAATTGCCTAAAATAATCCTTGGTAAAAATTTGTGAACTAAAATTAGTTTTAGTTTATGGATTAAGAAGAACTTGATAAGTTCTTTTAAATAATTAGTAACTACTACAACTAGTTTAGAAAGGTTGAAGAAAAGAGTCAACTTGTTGTTTTAAATAGTACCTCTATGCAAGCTTTAGGTTGCAAGTAGTAAAAATTCTTAAAAACCCCAAGTAATACATAATAATCAATAGGGTATCACAATCCCAAGTTGGTCTAGTTTGTTTTCAAGTGTTAAGCATTCAAGAATCTGGGTAGGCATGAGTAAATTTGGGTTTCTCTTTGTTAGTGACCTTAGGTTTACCTTGACGAGTTACTTGAGTTTAGGACTTCAAGTAAGAAGTGAGTCATGAGGAATATAGGTCTCTTAGGGGTAGCTACTTCAGGTTTGTTTAGGTGAGTAATTCAAGTTGGGAAACCCAAAGTAGAAGTAATAAGTAATTGCAATTCTGGGTTCCACTCAGGTAGTTCTATGGGTTTCTCAAGGTTCTATACTTTGGATTTACTCATGCAAGCAACTTGGGTTGAAAAAACCATAAAAGTAGAAGTAATGACTAGTCATGAGTCAAGGAAATATATAGGTTAAGCAAAAACCAAGTTGGTAAGACACTTTGAGAGTCTCAGGGTTCTCTAGGTGAGTAAATTGTGCTCAAGAATCTGAGTAAGTAGTAATGGAGAACCTATGTTTCTCATCTAGTTTCAAAAGCTAGGTTTTTAATCTAGGGCTCAATATTTGTAGTATTTTGAGGGGGTTTTTCACATACTTAGTGTTTTAAGAAATCTTACAAGGTTCTTACAACACTACTCAATCATTTAAAAGTAAAAAATAGATGCAATCAAAATGAGTAAAAATAGTAGAACCTTTATGGTGATGAATGAAAAATAACCAAAGAAAAATAAGAAGAAAATGACTAGGATGGAGGCATAAAAACAAATGAATAAGATATAATTACCTTAAATGCAAATGGGTCATGAAGAGTTGGATAAAAAGTCACTCCAAAAGATTGAAAAATGTAGCTAGGGGTTTGTAGGTGCGAAATCTTGGTCAAACAATTCAAATTCCAGGTGGGAAATGAGGTGGAATTAACTGATATTTATATTTTCCAATGCATTAATGAAATTTAGTAGACAAATGTGAAGGAGCCATATAATCCCTTGGATTTTTATCAGGTTTCTTGGATTGCTTCACTTAATTTTGATTTTGGAAGTTAAGCATCTTCATAATCCCAAGTTGGTCTTAACTAGTGAGTACTTCAGGGTCGTAAACCTCTGTTACTTTTACTTGTGGATTTGGGTAAGTAAAGTTACTTCAAAAACCTGATTTGATTTATGTAGTGTTTAGTAGGTTTTTAGGAAAACTTTACTTAGATTTTAATGTGAATTAAAGTTGTTTGGTAATTTTTATTTGAACTAGACAGTGCAACTCAGACTTGCAGGACTAGTTTTTTTCTTGTTTAATAAGCTAAATAGCTTGGAGAATCTGAGTTGTATTAGAAATGAACCCAAGCACTTAGCTCTTTTATCTTGTGGGAAAGATGAGTAAATGGTTTTTTTAGTGATAGCATTTGGTAGATTTTTTCAACCTTCTAGATTAATTTTTAAGCAATTAGAAATAAAAACTACTAAATACTAAGATTTTATTTAGGGGATTGGTTTAACAAGGACAATTGACTCACATAAGACAAAATGCAAAATTTTAAATAGGGGTAAACCAAAATTTCTAAGCATGAAATTTTAGGAACACTAGCTGGCTCCTATTGGGGACATCTTTATTTCTATCAAGAAGGAAGAAACAAGGATGAGATCCTAGTATCTCTAGTTTTTAATCTTGTCTATTGGGTATGGAGTCTTTGCAAAAAATCAAACACAAAAAATATAAAATAAAAAAACAAATAGAAAATAAAAATCAACCAAACCAAAGAAAGACTAAAAAATTTATTTATATACATATATGTGTTGCCCTACTGCTCAATTATTTTAGATATTCAATTCTACCCATTGAATGCCAATGGTAGTTTAATTCCATCTTGATAAGCTAGGATGAAGCTATCTCTTCTAGTAATGCTATTTATAGTGAAATTCCCTTTCTATAGTGAGTCAAACTTGTCATTCTTTCCTTTTTGTTCATTTTATTTATCCTAGAGGGAGACCAAGTCACCAACTTCAAATTTTTGATCTTGAGCCTTATAATCAAATATCTTCTTCACTTTCATTTGATGATCAGTAATTCATTCTGTAACTTGAATATGAATCTCTTTCAATTCAATGAGAAAAATGATCCTCTTATCAAGCGAATCTTGATAAGTCACTTATTCAATAGGTTTGGATAATTACAAAGTGGGAAACTCTATGGTGATTGGTATCTCAACATTTGTTCCATATAATAATTGAAAAGGTGACATACCAATGGCTTTCTTCAAAGTGATCTTGTCAACTCACAATGCATCAAACAACTTCTCATGCTAGGTTCATTGATTATTATCCATTAACTTATAAATGATGGTCATTAAGTTCTTATTACTTAATTCAAATTGACCATTTCCTTGAGGATAGTGATTTAAAGCCTTAAGTGTATTCCATATGAGTAACAAAAATTAGTTAGTTCAACTGATAAATATTTGGCTATATTATTTCTTACTATCTTGTGTGGGACACTAAACCTTACTATAATGTTCTCTTTGATGAAATCACATATAGCTTTAAAAGTGTCATACTTGACTGGAATGGATTCTACCCACATTATAAAGTAATCGGTTGTAGTTAAAACATAGTAATTTCCATCACTTGAAGAAGGATTTAATATGCCAATAAAATCCATGCCCCACTAGTGGAATGGTTCATCAATAATAAATAGTTTTAGAGGAAAAGTTTGAAACTTGAGTCATACCAAAAAATGCTAAGATGTTTGACATGTAGAAACCCAATCTAAAGCATCTTAGAATGTATTTGCCCAAAAGTACCTTGGTCATAAAATTTTGTGTGTTGTGACTTGTGCTGAGAAATGCAATCCACATGCTTTGTCATGAAACTATTATAGAAGTTTATGTTATTGTTATTTGTCCACATAATGAAGGAAAACACCATCAATTCATCTTTTGTATAAACCATTAACCCAAATGACATAATATTTTGACTTCATCTTGATAGTACACTTTTCATTATGTGTTAAATCAGCTGAGCATTCTCCATAAGTTAGGAAGTAATAAATATCTTTGTACCATTCATCAACAAGATCAATAAAGAATAACATAGCTGAATCTCCATCTAATTTATCTTGGAATAAAAGTTTTGTCATATCTATATCATCAAGTTTTCTCTCTATCATCAACTAGCACAAGCTTCTCCCTCTCACTAGCTTCATTGGTTTGATATCAAGATCAAACTCTTGCACCTTAGCTACCTAGGTGCCTCTCAATAATCCAAGATCCTTCTATGTTAGAATTGATTTTACTATAGTGTCACGTACATATACTTTAGTATGTGAAGAAACATGTAGTACCTAAAAACTTTGCATGCTTTGACTATTGCAAAAGCATGTTTCTCCATCTATGAATAATTCAGTTCAAAGCTTTTCAATGGATGGATTATGAAAGCTATTAGGGATTTAATTCCCTCATCATTATTTTTTAAGAGTATGGTTGACATAGTATGTTCAGAAGAGTAATATTAAAGAATGAATTCTTTATTGAAATTTGGGGAAACTAGCATTGGAGCTTCAACTATAGTGTTTTAATCCTTTCAAATGCCAACTTAACTTCAACATTCCATTTGAAGTCTTGATTATTTTTCATTATATCAGAGATGTAGTGAGTCAACTCAGTAAAATCAAGAATTAATCTTCTAAGGAAATTAAACTTAACAATGAATGAATGCACTCCTTTCTTGGATGTAGGCATACATAAACTCTGAATAGATTTGACTCATTTTGGATCAATCTTTGTCTTTTTATTTGAGACTATGTGGCAAATAATTTTTATTCAATCGTAACAAATATTGATTTCTTGGGATTCAATGAAATCCCATGTCTCATGCACTAAATGAGTACTTTTATAGATTAACCAAGTAATTACCTCTCTTTTTAGAGAAGACTATCAATTAATCAAGCTATACCACTATACTCTTGTTATTAAGATGTGAAAATTCTATATTTACTTCTCACTAAAAATTTCCTCTAAAATTAATAATCCCAAAAGGATTTTTTTGATAAGCAAACATTCCCCATGGCATTGTGAAATTTGTTTTATATTGATATTCTTTAGCCACTTTTATTTGATTGTATCCTAAAAATGCATCTAACATGGATAACATCTATGAACCTATAACTACTTTCAAGGTGTGATCCATAATGGGTAATGGGTAGTTCACTTTCAGAGAAGATTGATTCAAATTGTAGAAATCAACACATATGTGTATTTCTTCATTTTTATTTCTCATTAGGATAATGTTAGATAACCATTTTGAATGTTGAATTGGATAGAAGATATCAGCATCACGAATATTCTATATTTTAGTGTATATACTACCAAATATAGTTGGGTTATGGTGGTGTATATTTTACTTGAAAGGCTTTACTTTTGGATAAATTGGAATATAGTGATGTACCTCATTTAGATGGAAAGTTTTTAGGCCTTTGTAGGACCAAGAAAACAAATCAATGTATCTTTTGATAAGCTCAAAGAAATTCGTCCTTTTCTTATTGAGAGCAACATTTACCAATGTTGACCATCCTAGGCTCTTCTTCATTGCCAATATTAATCTACTAGACTTTCAGAGAGGAACTATCACCATATTATTATTTTTATTCAAAAATTGATCATGCTTCTCAAATATTTATTCTAAAGAAACTAACCCTTTAGGGATATTATTTCCCTTCAATTGAGTTATATCTTGAATATTAGTAAGCTTAGGGTTAGTGATACCCATTGTCATCTATCATGTAAATGAAATACTTACTTCAAAGTATAATTCTTTGAAGTTATCTTACTGGCCAAGGAATGTATCTATTTGCTTGTCATCATTGAAAAATTTCCACTGGTATACATTATTCAGGACCTTTGGATGGTAGACCATCTCTAATTTATAGTTACCTTCTTAAAAAAGTGTTGGCTACTGATTTGGCCTAAGTAAAGATGTATTAACTATAAGATAATTAGATTTGGAGTTTTGATCATGACGAACTAAGTTGATTGAAAAATTTGTAAAGTTAAGTATTGTACTCAAAAATCGGTCATGGTAGTGCCTTAGCTTGTCTTTCTTCACTTGATATTGGCTATGGATTTGTCTTACTATTAACTGAACATCAATTTTTTGTTTTATATGTCTTACTCTTTATTATTTTTCTTGTTAAAGTCCTTACAGAAGTGCCTCATATCATCAAACTATAGCATCCATATATTTTATTCTTCTTCTTCTTCTTCTTCTTCTTCTTCTTCTTCTTCTTCTTCTTCCTCTAGTCCTTGTATCTCCTTTCCCAATTGAGGTGGTAAAATCCATGGTTTTATTCTTTAGAAAGAATCTGTGACCTTGGATCATCAAAATTTGAAACCTTATACTTGGACTTCTTTTTAGGTTTGAATTTCTAATTTACTCCTTTGATTGAAATGTGAGAACATGACTAATCCATCTTGACTTCTCCACCCATATCCTTATAAACTTTTCTATTTAGCAACATTCTATAAGAGATAGGAATATCTACTACTAGAATTATCATTTTGAGTCTTTCATCTAGGAAAGATACCAAGATAGCTTGGGCATATTTGATTTGTCCACTCAAGAGAACTTGCCTCTCCATTAAGTAACATCTACCTATTTTCTTAGTCAAAGTGAGGCTAATAACATCAACTAATTTAGTTTGCATAACATTATTATAATTTCTAGAGTCTAAGATGTAGTTACTAAACTTAAACCCATTAATCAAGAGAGACACATAGAATGGATATATCCTTTCATATGTATAAGTAGATTTGGGAAAAGTAGCTACAACATTGTTCCAAGAAGGAAACTATTTGGGAGTAGGAAAGATACCTGTAGAGGCATTGGATGGATTGTTTGACCCTTTACTTTGAACATACTTGACTAGTCTATTCAGTTGATCTGGATAAGACCTCAAATATTTGGCTTTTGACATTTGAATTTTGGTTTTATTAATGTGATCAATTATGTCAAAAGAGGGGATAGATATAGATAGAATGGGATTAACTTCAAAAGTATGAGTTACTAGCTTATGATTTTGAGAAGAATAAGCTACATACTTATCTTTTGGAGCTAAAGAAGAAGGTAGAGAGCTACCTCTTTTAAGGATGCTTACATATGATCTAGAGTCTCTTTTCTCTATATATTACTCCGTATAGTATTTTTCACTAGTTTCCTAAGTTTATGACCTTTTAAACACTATAAAAGATTGACTATGATCTTATTCAAATGCTTGTTCATAGTCACTTTCTAACTGATATTCAAGATATCTTATGTTAGAGTCGCTAGCAGGATCTATGAAGTAATCTTCATTAGCAAGGCTTTGATGAGTATCATCAGTCATTTGATATTCTTCATTCATCTCAAGGTGATTTTTGGGATCATATTTAATTTATAACCTTTATGTAAGACCAGTAATGTGGTTCTTATTTTGATTATTAAAATTATGTGCAGGTGCATTCCTAGTAGGGCAACATGAGTACTTTGAGCAATTTATCTTTTGACTTGCAGGAAGTCATTAGCCAACTTTTTTAATAGGGGATAATTATTCCATGATGTGATTGAAGAAGAATATTCACCCTTAAAAGTTGTTTTCTTGATCTTTCTATCCATCATCAAGTCATCTTCATCATTAGTAGCAAGATTATTAACTGCTACTAAATCAACCAGACATGCTCGACATAGCTAATAGCTAACCTCTAATAATTAGGCATTGATTAAGAAGAATTTTTTACTAACTCCAGTGGGTAGGGTAGCTTGAGGAATTTTATAGCATAATCTAGTAAGCTTGGCAATGAAATCTTTCATCTACTCATGTGGTTCCTACTTGAGTTGAGTCAGTTATGTAAGAAATATATGTGAATCTTCTACAACTTTGAATATATTTTCAAATTGACAATGCATGGTGGCCCAATTAACAATAGTGTGAGGAGAAAAATGGTAAAACCATTCTATAGTTAATTCATGCAAGGTATCAATGAAAAATTTGACTAAGGCATTTTCATTCTCAATGCCAATTACTCCACAAGATACAAAGAAAGCAACCAAGTGCTCATCTAGATTTTTTTTTCTATCACCCGTGAACTTTAGAAAATTATTTCTTGACCCCTTTGGTAATTCATGGAGAGGAGGAGTTAAATTGAGATGAACAATCACTACTTCCTAAGGGGAAATAAATGATTTCACCATTCTTCTAGGAATAAGGAATTTAGGATTGGTAGATTGAATTATTCTTGAGGAATTATGTTGTAGTTGATTCATAGGAGTCCTTTCTGTTTCGAAAACTCACTGCCATCAAAAATCTATTTTCCTCACTTGGCCGGCCCTAGATTATCCATCAACTCCTTTCTACCTTGCTGGATGTTGAATAGATTCACATAAATAATCTATTTATCCTTGATCTCTCCTTGCTCTGGGAAAAGGTCAATTCGTTAGTTTGAAGCACAAAATTTCTTTTTGAGAATTACTCAAGCAATTTGGTTTTATAGGCAAAGAATTAAGAAATGATTAATTGACATGCAATGAGTTTAAGATAACCAAGGAATTAAATAAAATGTATCTTCTAGGCATGTATTAATTCAACAAAAAGTAATGCATTTATTTTTATAAAGTAGAGTTAACTTCAGCAGGGACATACTTTACTTAAAGGTGCGTAACTTAATTTGCATACAATGATTTAGATGAATGGTTTGAAAATCACACAAATTTTAGAAAAATAAACATTAATTTCACCTATCTCAACTTGGAGAAGTAATCTATTTTTTGATTTTATGATTATAGTTCTTCATTCCCTAGTAGAGTCACCAGAAACTATTGACTAGATATTTTATAAGCTAACAAAACTACCTAGGCAGTCATGGGATTAAATCCCCTTTATTTAATGGTGAAGCTCTTGTATAATTATTTATATTTACTTTTAATTATTCATATCTCTTATTTATTCACAAATTATATAGATTATGTGCAAGTTGTCTTATTTCTGGGGGTATTACTTTAATCACAGAGTTCATGAACCATAACAAGGTGATTTTTTAGCAAGTAAGAAGATGTTTCAGAGAATGTGTAAAGAAATTTTGGGAAATTAAGAATGAAAGACTAGAACATGTAAGGAGAAAGAATTTTTCAATTCATAATAAGTAATTTTATAGATCCTATTGAATCTATATAAGTAAATAAGCATTCAATTAAAAATAATATTTTTAGCAAATGAGTAAGAAAGATTGGAATTCACATTCAAATTTAAATATAACACAAAGTTTACCATTTTAATCACCAAAAATCCAACAAATGATCACTTGAGATGCAAATTTCCATAGAAAACAACTTCTTTCTCATACACTTTGAACCAATTTCCTACAAAAGAAAAACTCAGAAATCTAAACACAAAATTTTAGATTGTTTAAATTCTCTTTCTTTAGTTACAATTGATATGAAAAAACTACCATAATCCTTAGGCATGCAGGCCTACACTTATGTTTATACCAAAAGAGATATCAAAATCAAATAGGAAATAACTCCTTCAAAACCCATGTGCTGCATTAAAACTAGAAACTATTGAGAGTTGTCCTCCTAGAATTTATCCTTTATGGCATGCAATGGCCGATGACATGTAACACTTGTTAGCTTTACAGTTTTAAACAAAAATAATCTCTTTGCATGCAATGCAAAGCTTGATTAAGTAACTTGATCCTAAAAAATGACTTCAAGTAATGGTGTTTAGCCAAGTTACTTGAGTCTTAGATTTTTTAACAACCTAATTTTATAATTAATCGCTTAAATCAAAATTACATAAATACATTACAAGTTGCAAGAATAAAATAAAATTATAAGAAATATTTAAATCATTCCAATTCATTAACTTCACTTCTACATTTATATCTATATTTAATGTGTTGAGATATCATTAGTTATATTGTTGCATCATCTCATTAGGAAGTGCTTGCTTTGTAGTCTCAAATCTTAGAATTTCTCTTTCAAATCTCCTACTATTATCTTTCACCTTTTCAAGACTTGGTTCAATCCTGTTGATTTCATGTCGACATTTGATTAAATCCTTTATAGATTTAGCTGTGAATGTTATGGAATTTTCCATTATTTTCTTTAACTAATGATATAACTATTTAGATGTCCATGGAGTGTTATTAGACTAAATTTTAGTGAGACTAGAGAGACAATCTTCTAGATTCACCTTTTCTTTATGAGCTTCTTCTTCTAAAGTCTTTATTTCTTCACACATTGCCTCAAGAATACATATGCAACAAGATAGGAGATATTCTTATTCTTTTAATTTATTTATTGATCCTTTAGGGACAATCTTTTATTTAATTAAAACTTTCTCATTCAAAGTACTTATTCTTTGCAGACTCTCTTGCTACAACTTGAAAATTCCATTCTCATTTTCTACCTCCTTCATTATATCTTTTATCGCAACTAATTTATTTACAATATCAACATATATAACTAGGACTTCATAAAAGATATTTTGTGTAGTTTGATGAATCTTATCCATCCCTTCATTAATGGCCTTATCCTTATCTCTAGTCTCTTCTACCTCAGTTATTACTTGTTAGCTAATTGAATCTCTGGAAATAATTAATTATTGTGGAATAGACCTTGCAACTTTAGTAACTGTTTTACACAATTTGGAATTTATTCTTTCAACTTGGCCTTAGAAACCTTCTCCTCATCGAGCTTCTTAAAAAGAGTGTCAATCAAGGTCTATGTATACTATTTCAAGCCCTCTATGGTAACTTCCCTAAGAGATATCTTTGTAACTGTTAATTCACCTTCAATGACGTCACTTTTATTCATGCCTTTGGAGGGACTAATACCTCTAAAATTTTATGTCATGTAGGCTCAATTATCAATTTTGAAGTTACCTTGTTGGTCTTAGGATTATTTTCTTTCCTATCCAAACTCTTTAATAACTACAAATCAATTTATTCAAAATTTATAATTTCTCTTGACTCAAGAGTTGTTTACATTATCTCCCAAGAAGAGAAATCCATTCTAGTGGAAGAGTTTGTATAAATCACTATCTATTGTTGGTTATTCCTTACCACTAGTTCTTAAGAATCAACTTCATGTGTCTTCAGAGTAGCCTGAGTAATAGTGGAAGTAATTTGTTCATATTTTTCCTTCTCTATATCCTTCTCTTTCTCTACTTCCTTCTCTTTCTCTACTTCTTTCATTTTATCTTTTTCTGGTTTCATTTCCTTTGCTTTATCTTTCACTTTCTCTATCACTACTTCCTTCTTCTTTGTTTTCTCTACCACATTTTCTACAACTGCCTCTACCTATGTTACCTTTTCTTCCTCTTTTTCCAACTCTTTTGCTGCCTCTATAGCCTCCTTCTTAGGTTCTATTGATTCTTTTTTCTTTTCTTCTAATTCCTCTTGATATGGGGTCACTTCTTTAGTAGTTACTTGCTCTGGCTCATTTTCAATGGTGGGTTGATCTTTTGAAGGAGGTGGAAGTGGAGAAATAGGTGGATAAGATGGAGGAGGAGGAACATCAGTTTCATTTTAAATGGGTTTATTAGAAGGATTGATGCCATGAGACTTTGGAGGTGGGATAAGTATCGATGGATTTGTGGCATGTGTGGTGAAAGTGGGAATGACAGTAGTGGTAATAGTAGAATAGAACAAAAGAGGTGTGGTGATAGTTGGTTGAATTGGATCTTTATCTTTTACTAAATAATATGTCATCAACAATTCTCTTCAACTTCAACTTCTTTTTGGGTCCTTTATTACTTTCTCCTTGCACAATTTATTTTCTCTTTTGACTTACATGAGTAGCTACTTTCATCAACTCCTTTATACAATATCCTTTGTTTAGAATCCATGTGTAATTCATGGCCATAACATTTGAAGTTCTATCTGTAATAGTTTTAACTTCTTTTTTAGAAAAAACAATCCTTGGAAGTGGGGCATTATCCCCTCTTGTTACATAGTAGGCATCACTGGTTATAATTCCATCATCCTCCATCTCCTTAGGAATTATGGATAGATCAAATGTATGAACTTGTTCAAAAGTTAACGTACTATTATTCCTTCTTCTCACATCCAACTCATCCATGCAATTCATCCAATAATCCTCAAGTACAAGAATATGCATGTACTTAAGAGAAATCATATTTTGGGCTACACCTCTGTAATTAAAATTGGCTCTAGATTCAAAATGTCTAATTATAATTATGATAAATCTCCTTTTGTATATTATTTTCTTTGTAAATATTTGGATAATGGTAATGACCAATAATAGTAGGAAAATTAGTAGTGAGATGGTGAGCCTTTGACTGTAAGTCATGTAATTCAAAAAGATACCTACACAACTCCATAAGAATCCACTTATCAAAAGGCTATCCAGGTAATTTGATTGGTGTGCCTAATAAACCACCAACTCTAATGTATGTGAAGTTGAGGAACTAAATGAAAATGCACCCAAACTAGGAAACTGTATCCCATTCTATATCAGATACTCTCTTGTGCTTCAGAGCTACATTCAACTTACAAATGATTTCATAAAATAATCCATCATTCATTATATTATAATACTTGTAGTACTCATAAAGAACCAATTGAGGATAATATTCATATATTGGTTTATTTGCTAACATTCCTTTTGTATTTAGCATAGAAAAGTCTCTATTTGAAGTTGCATCACATACTAGATATGAGGCCATCTTAAAGTCAAAAGTTTATAATACATTACTCAACTATTAGTCCATGTTGTCACTTGTCATCTTGGTACACTCAATCATTATAGAACTCCTATTAACATCAATAGCCATAATATATGTATACATATAAGTTAAAAATCACTTAAAATTCTTTTCTCTATTGATTTTGCATAAAAACTAAGTAATGTCATCAACTTCCTAAACTGAGTTTGATCTTACTATCTACTTTGGAAATATTGAAGCTTGCTTAGCTTTCTTCAAGTAGTTTGTGTTCATTATCTTAATGCACTTTGCTATCTTATTTTCCCATTAACTTTTAGATTTTTCCATTATTACATTTAGGATTTTAGATGTTTCTGGTATCTTTAAGTAGTAGTTAAGGTATTGAACATATAACCTTATTATTACATTGTCAGAAGTATCCTAGTGAGGGATTCATAGTACTTGGCACATGATAGGATAAACTCAAGAAGTTGAGCTTAGCTTGGGAAAGCTACATCTTGTAGAATCCCACTATTAGTCATTGCCTATATGAGTGGAGTCTCGGCTATGGATTTGGATCTTTCCAATAACTGGGTCACTAACACATGTCCCATATCTATATCAATTATTTTAGTTAACTTGAAAGTGATACATGATTCAATAGGATACCCCTTATACTCATATTTCATATTTGGCCCTCATAGATTTTGTTTTACCCTTCCTACTTGGATCTAGGATTTATTGAAGTGCTAATTTAGGGACCTTTTCAATCTGAGTTACTTGCACTTACACTCTAGGTATTTCTTCTTTTGATCCTTTTGATCTTGACATTGGTTCTAACTAACTCTAGAATAACTTGATAAGTACTTTTCAACACTTATTAACTACTCCAACTAGCTTATAAATCTTTAATAAAAGAGTTAACTTATTGTTTCAAATAGTACCTCTAAGCAAGCTTTAGGTTTGAAATAGTATAAAGTCTTGAGAACCCCAAGTAACACATAATAAGTAATAGGGTTTCATAATCCTAGGTTGGTCTAGATGATTTTTACGTCTTAAGCATTCAAGAATATAGGTAGGCATGAGTAACTTTGGGTTTCTCTTTGCTAGGACTTCAAGTTTATCTTGACTAGTTACTTGAGTTTGGGACTTCAAGTAAGTAGTGAATCATGAGGAATCTGGGTCTCTTGAGGGTAGATACTTCAAGTTGTTTTTAAGTGAATAACTCAGGTTGGGAAACCCAAATTAGAATTAATAAGTAATTATAATTTTGGGTTCTACTCAGGTAGTTCTATGGGTTTCTTAAGGTTCCATACTTTAGATTTACTCATGCA